>CM042751.1:2487963-2494849 GCA_022496165.2 Catalaphyllia jardinei
GGAAAATTTTGCTGTGTAGACACTTTTCTCTCGAATCCGGATATCTTTCCGCCAGCGATATTATGAGTTTGCGGTATAACTAAAATGGCGGATGCAGTGATCCAAAGTAATCCAAAGTCGTAGTCGTATTGATGGCCATTGATAGCGGTCGCTGTTAGCCTCCTTGTTCTGTCACTGGTCTAAGCAGTCTTTTAATTTGTAATGGGTAGTGCTATAATCCTCAGAAACCAAAAAGGCGACGCAAACAATGTTGACGTCCTCCACACTTTATCGGAAATGACGATGGCACGATCGCTGGATGATTCTGGATAAGACTAGGACAAATGTCTGGTGGGACAACATGATGGGCAACAATAGCGTGATCAGCGAGTGGAAAGAAAACTTCAGACTGCCTCAACGTTTCCCCTAGGCGTTTTTCTGGTGACATTTTGTTTCTCGTCGTCGAGGCAACAAACAACTTGTTGACCATTTTATCACGAATGTTCCCGGAGTTGTCCTCTTGTGTAAACGGTCAGGAATCCGAATATCCTTTTAGTGTAAACGTCTACTAATCCGAATACTCTAAAATTGATGAATCCGGAAACATTTACGAATGCGGAAAAATCTGCTGTAGTGTAAACCTAGTCTAATTCTCACACGTTTCTCCGTGTTCCAAAAAATATCTAAAGGACAATATACGCAATACCTCCAGTTAGGTTGAAAAATATCCTCGATATTTGTCTTTAGTGGTCATTCTCTGCTTCGAGACATTCCCGCAAACAGTTTTCTGAAAGTGAAGTTACAGTTTCCCTCGGCCATCGTTCTGGGAAAACGGCTTGCTTCAAGGAACAGACAATGCCCAAAAACCGGTATCCGAACATATTTTCGCACCAAATGGAGGCTATTGTTTATATTTAGCCTTTAGACTAATTTACACGCTACGATTTATCTGTCCGACTTTTTGGTTTATTTCAATTGGTTTGATGCCCAATTTATAATTGAGTTATTTTCTGAAAAAATCATTGGACTGGTGTTTATCTGCCCAATCATTTTCTAACATGTTGACCAAATCAGAGCGACAAATCGTAGTTTAGGCCATCCCTTTTTTCTTTCGTTTACTGACCTAATATATAATGTCATAATATCTACGGAACCTTGAAGCGACAAGACGAGTTTACAAAGTCAACATTTCAGATTAAAGTGACAATTTTTTGAATTTATTTGACATTGCCTTCTTTATAACATTTCTTTCGAAAAGAAGCGAAAATCTGGGTCGGTGAAACGACGCTAAACGAAGAAAAAAGGGAGGGGATGGCCTTATGAATTAGCAGGAGCCCATTACTAGGAGCCTGCAACTCCCATAATAAGCCAATGCAACGGCATTTTTACAGACCAGTCTATTTTTAGATGTTTCCCCCGTGAAATAGGCCAGTTCCAGTCTACGTGAACACGCTGCGGTGAGGATAAAACAATGCGGCCTCACGTTAACATGTCGAAATCATTTCGACATGCCCACATTAGTCCGTACTTGTGACTGCAATTGGTTACTGAGGTTCCCGTGGGGATCTGAATTCAAGATAAATTCATACTAAAAATAGATTGGTCTGTGAAAACGCTGTGACAGGAACATGGGGTAGTTGCAGGCTCCAAGTGATGGGCTCCTGGAATTAGTTAAATGGTGTCACAAATCGAGTTTTCCCTAGGCTTTCGGGTTTTAACGAATACAGTTTATTAAATAAATAAGTCCATTTTTCCAAAATCTCAAAAAAAAAAAATAAATAAATAACTGCACTCTAGATGAACTGGAATTTAAGCGTTGAAGCCACAACTTCTCAAGTTCTGCATTGCTGCACTACTTCTGCACTGGTAGGAAACCACAATATTAACAGTGTCTACTTTTATAAAACAATGCCAGAGAAGCCCAGCTTCTACGGTCTCAAATAAATAACCTTAAATAATCTTAAACTGTAACAATTTTAAATAGCGGTCAATAATTTAAATATCTGTGTTCCCTGACGCAGTAATATATTACAATCGTGACGTATTGTTTCACTAAGCGCATGAGCAGCTTTGAGCAAATGCGCGTAACTGATTGGTACCATCATCACCGCGGATAAGAACCGTCGTCAACGACGCCACACATAACCTCTTGTGCTGGTTGCTTGACAGTGTACTGGAACAACCGATAAGAGAAACTTTCCTACAAATGGGAAATGCTCTGAGTGCACCGCTTGCCAGCCTGACCGTCTGGTAGTTACCAGTGTAACAAGGGCCTGCATGAGACCTCTTCTGTCTCAAAACAGGACTGGCTTCCTTCGGTTGGATCATGTTATCTGAGCTGAACACTTCATAGCTTGATGAATCTGGTTCTGATAATCGAAGGATATCAGCTGAACTCTCTTCTCGTTCAGTTGGATTCTCATTTGTCTCATTCAAGACCGTGTTTAATTCTTCCTCTGCTAAACCAAGTATTCCTTGAATGCTGTCGTCGCTGGTTGATGTGATAGCTCGGCCATTTCCGTGGTGAAGAAAAACAGCGAGAATAACTGCAATAACCTGCGAACCAAAAACCAACACTGTGAGATAAACTGTCCATATATTACCTGGAAGAATCGACGTCTAACCTTTCCTAACAAAATCAATGCAGTGTTAAGTAGACAAGTGAAGAGAATTGCGAAAATAATAAGGTAAAAAATCTAATATCGACATATTCTTAGACCTGTCAATAGAAACAAATCTATGGCAATCTGTAAAAGAAAACTGGTCTTGTAAACCTGGCACCCAAAGAGTCGATTTTGTTTTTAATTTTTACAGTGTTTCTGACTGAGAAACTAATAATTATATAAAAGAGGAGAATTTAGGATAATTTCCTGTGTCGACGAAGTTCTAAAATATTGTCCATAGTATTTAATCTGAAATCACAAAGATTTTTAGTCATCAACAACCAAGCTAGACGTCTTCTTACCTTAATAATGTCCATTTCTTTTGACTATGTGGCTTTTCACTAACGTTAACTTATATATATGTTGTCTGCTGTTTGTAAGAAATTGTTCTTAGTGATATCCAGAGAACTAACTATCCCCCTAAATACAATTTTCAGCGGTCCTGATTTGGAGTTTTAGCAAATAGCTAGAAAGGGAAATAAACATTACTTCATTCTCCAATTTTATTCTTTTCATCCTTGTTGGTAAAGTTTCTGCAAGGCTTCACGGATACAGTAATCAATAGCTTACATTATTATAGTGTTTGTGACGTTCTTTCTGTGAAGTGGTGTCAGCAATGATTCCCTTAGGATCCGGCAGTAAACTAATAATACACAATATATGAGGGCCAATCACATTGCTCCAGTTTGGTATATACTAGGAACTACTACTGAAAGAGGATATTTTAACTTGAATCACGCACCCAGTAAAAGTCTAAAATAGTGTGAATTCTTCTTTACACATTTACCAAATCATCTGTTTACTTGTGCAATCCTCTTCTTCCGCCACTTTATTGCATCCTTTTGGCGATAAAAATAAAGTTAACTTTTTTTCCTGTGGAGACATATTTTCTCTTTCCCCACTTGATTACATAGTTTTTTTAATACAATGCAAATCCTAATTGCCTTAAAACTTTATTTACTTAGAATGTTAGGAAGCTTTTCTGAACACGCCATATTCTGCTGCCGTGAATAGTTACCTGAAGGTTTATTTTAATCCACATTCCGTGAGATCAGAGGGATGCACTAAATCATATTTGATACTGGAATCATAGGCGGGTTGAAGAACTTATCATGACAACTAAGAAACCTAATTTAAAAAAACACTTTTTATTCAAAATTGAACGTTGAATTTCAAAAGTATATTTCACAAATGTCCTTAGTGGCAGTTTTCGAAATTGTTAACAACCCAGAAACAGAAATAAACTTCCGTAAGTCTTGAAAATCAAAATCTGATACTTAAGACAAATATTCTGATGACATATACGATTCCGAATTTAGCTAAGAACGTGACAGCTCGATGAAAGAAACTCATTTTAAATTACACTTCTCTATTTTCATTTGAGTCATAAACTAGTTTTTTTGAGTATGATTAATTACGTAGTCCAGCTCTTAAAAGAGATTATAAGTTTATTTTTCATTTATTTAGGGAATTAGATTACGAGCTTGAGATTTCTATCATGTGATAGTTGGCGAGGGCGCAGCCCGAGTCAAGAGAGAATAAGAGCGAATAATCTAATTGTTTTAGTATAAATCTACTAGTCGTTCAAAACTCAAACTTTATCAAAATCCTCTTCAGAGGCACTTCGAAAGTTCCAAGAAACAGTCTTCGTTTTGCGGCCAAGAGTACACTGCTGCGCTACTCACTATCACAGATTATATAATAACCCAAGTTATTCTCGCATTTTGATTGGTTCTCGCCTATGATCTATTAGAAGACAGATACACGATTAACGTCATCATTACAAAGTTTTTCCCTCTGCCGTTTTAAAATGGCGGAAAGTTTTGAGAATTAGGATCATATTTTATGTGACTGGTCAAAAGATAAGTATACGTAATCGCATGGGCCCGAGGGCAATTAAGGATTAATTTCACGAGTATTTTCAAAGTTTTCATAAAATTGCCCGAGTCGCGAAGCGATGAGGGCAATTTGGAAAACTTTGAAAATACAAGTGCAATTAATCCTTAATTGCACGAGAGCGCTTGCGATTACTTGTTTATCACATAAAGGGCAAAATTTTGTACAAAGGACAACTTTCAAGGTCTTGCTGTCGTGTACACAGATTTGCCGGTTGTCATGAAGGAACAGGCTAGCAGTAGCAGCGGGAAAGCCTGCTTCAGTAGTAAGCAAATTATAAAACACAGCAAGTTCAATTCACTCAAAGCAATTTCTTAAGAAGCAAAACTTACAGGCAATCTAATTTTATTAACCTGTTTTGTGAAGTTTGCAACGGCGTGAAACTACTCCATCGATCGATGAAAGACGTAAACAAGTGTCCAAACGAGCTCTAATAACTTCTTGAATCTAAACCTCTCCTTTCCAGTGCGGAAACTTAACGTGCCAAAACAATTTACTCTGTTTTTTACGCCGATAAGATGAGCTGTAAGACTAATAAGGCAACCCGAAGCAAAACGAAGAAAGTAACTTTCAGTAAAGTCTATGCTTCGTGCGACACCAGCAGTCCCCACTCAAACTTTTTTCAGACTGCGAATTGAAACACATTTGGTCGGAAAAATCCTTTTGCTTTTCCACCAAAAGACTGCCCTTGGTTGCAGGTTGATTTTCTTTCACGCTAAGATGAAACAACCGTGTTTAGATCGATCGAACTCAGAAGCGATGTTTTCCTGAAACGTTTGAAGCGGGAAACCAACTCAATGCAGGCGCGCTCAGCCAATCAGCATCAAGTAATCATGTCCTCGTGATTAAGAAAAAATATGCCCTCTTTCTCAGCCAATCAGCGTTCAGTAATTTTGCACCCCATGTGACAAGGTGCAAAAAAGTCTTGCCGAGGCATTGAACAGGTTGGAGAAGCCAGAAAACGAAAGATAAAGCCGTTTCTTTTAGAAAATGATACAGAAATAATTTTCTAGCAGCTTCCGTGGGCAGTCGAGCGAGACTAAACACGTACAAACTTGGTCTTGGTAAGCCGAGAACCATTGCTTTATTTCGAATTTAACAAACCCAATAAACAAAATGTTTCTGAGATTAATTTATTTACAAAATTCAACTTTTCCCAGTGTCCAAACAACTGTTGACACACTGATTGATGTCAGGAATTAAACATCAAAACATCACTTCTTAAAATCGGTAAAATAAAATACATAACCTTGCTTTCCGATGCGAATGTTCTTGTCAGTTTCAGGGCACAGCAGCGTGCTAAGTGTAGCTAATCACAGCTCACGGTCAACAGTATCGCAGCTAAAATGTGTCTCCGATACTATATCAAGCTGATTTGAGAATCACCAACCACAGAAGACAAAAATCTCCACCGTCATTTACGCTCCTTTCATTCAAAACTCGAATCAAATAGCCTCTAGGTTGACCGCAACCACAAGTTTTCCGAGGGTATTTTTTCAACTCCCGCAATTTTGAAGGCAGCGCCAAAGCTTTTCGGCTCACAGGGCTGCTCCGATAAAAAATACTGACTTGATTTTTCCAGCATTTTCTTCAAGATTCTGCTCTCGCTGCAAGTTCATTCAACTAGAAGCGACGCTCGAGTCAGGTTCGACAGTGGCGTGATTTTCCTCGACCAATCACAATTCTTTGCTACGCATAGCAACCAATGAAATTGCTTCATTTTGTATAGATCATAGATCACGTCAAATGGCTTTTTTCATGCAAAGGCGGGGCAAAGGCGGGGCAAAAGGCCGGCTTTCGCGTTATGTTGAAATATTTTGAAACAAAAAAGGCTTTTCGTTATTATGTAAAACAAATAGATTCCATGTTGCTGTGCGTCTAATTCAGTAATAAATCACAAAAGACGTCAAATCAGCCAATCAGAGAACGGCATAAGTGATAGAACGCTAGTGCATTTATACTAAAGTTATTTATACTCCATGACAAAAAGTGATCATAGGATTAGATGATAGCAGGTCCAGATCTTAGATGAGATTGTAAGTACGTTTTCATTTATTTATGGGCTGTTCAATCCTGGACATTCAAGTCTTATAACTGATTGCTTTTGATGTTATTTTTGTGGACTTAAATCCTTCTTAACAATGGGCCATGTTCAATATATCAATATTCTAACATGGCTCCAAGGCTTTCAGGACAAACTTCTATATTTGCTGTTGTTTTCTTTGTATCCAAGTCTCGTTTGGGAATTGAGGCACAAAAGAAACTTTCAAAAATTACAATTTTAACCCGAAAACCTCTGAACCATGTTAGAATATTGATACAGTGGAATCCCGTCTTACGACCACCCA
>CM042751.1:2495249-2512573 GCA_022496165.2 Catalaphyllia jardinei
AAACCAAATTATCTTGTAATACTCCCACCGACGCAGCACCATAGTTTCTTTAGAAACTTACCCCCTTTCCTTGTCGATCAAGCGGTCTGATGTGTGAAGTAAACCGCAAGGTGAAATAAAGTTAACAAAAGCGCTCTAATTTAAAGGCGGCCTAAGCTCTTCACAAAGACTTTTGTCAACAAATTCGTGTGCAATGGCATTCTCTCTATTTCTTTGTTTACATGTCACACTTGGGATGGTTTGAGCGCGGAAACCAAAAGTTTTCCCCAAAAAAATCTTCTTCCAAAGCGTTGCCAAATGGAAAGTGCGTTGTGTGAAACCCTTGCTTCTATGTTATCGTTTTCCTCTTTTACTCGACCGGTCAAAGCAGTTCATTAGAAGCAGTCTTTTACTCGATCTGTTTACGAAGTCTGTACGTTGATCAAGGACTTTGATCGAACTGACAAAGCCGTAATGTCCGTTTGAATTAGTCAACTTAGCCTATGGTCTCACAAACTGAATTTTCCCATTAAAGTTTTACGAAATAATTTATTAACTATACAAATTCATTTTTACAAATGTATATATTTCAAACAACAGTAGCATTCTGAATAAACTGAATATCTTAGTCCACTCTTTCTGCATTGCAGTGCATTTTACATCAGTATAAAATACTGTACAGATTACTCTTTTAAAGAGAAATAATGAAACATTAAATAGCATGTAATACATAACTTTACAATTATTCTAATATAAATACAAAAAAGAAACACTGTTAAACCTACGAATCCTGGAATTTCCAAATTATAAACTTGCTTGATCGATCTTTTTTCCGAATCCATCTTTAAGTTAGAGATGTCGGTTCTTTTGTAGACTGAAAATTGAGCCAGACTAAAAAATGCCTCGGATAAAAGCTTTGCTTTGAGATGATTCAATACCGAGTACTACTAAATTCACTGAAGTAGACAATTGGTAACTTGAAAGCATCAAAGCGAAAACATCTTGGTCAAAAGCCACATTTACCCCAGCACAATTAACAGTGTTTACCTTTGATTAAACAATGCCAGAGAAGCCCAGCTTCCATTGTGTCTAATAATTATCTGTTAAATATGTTTAAATACTCTTAAACTGCTACAATTATAAATAAATAAAGAAATGTTTTCCGGTCAATAAGTTAAATATCCCTGTAGTTTCCTAACGCAGTGCTAATTTACAACCGTGATGCATTTCAGGGAGCACACGAGCATGTTGTCGAAAGTGCAACATTGTCCAATGGATAAGCTACATAATTGGACGGCTTACATTTCCTCTTGTTGTTGTTGTTTGCCATCGAACTAGAACAAGCAGTGTACCGAGCAATCTTCCTGCACACAGGGCGTGGTATGATGCGACCAGTACGTGTCAGGTGTACGGTCTGGTAGTGGCCAGTGTAGCATTCAGGCTCGTCAGCAACAGACCTCTTGTGTTTCCAAACAGGATTGGCTTCCATCGGTAAGATCACGCTATCAAAACTTTTGTTAGCAGATTCACCTCGTAAATCATCAATGAACTGAGACTGATCTGCTTTGTGGCTTGATGAATCTGGTTCTGATAATCTAAGGATATCAGCTGAATTCTCTTCTCGTTCAGTTGGATTCTCATTTGTCTCATTCAAGACCGTGTTTAATTCTTCCTCAGCTAAATCAAGCATTCTTTCAATGTTGTCACTGTTGGTTGCTGTGATAGCTCGGCCATTGGCGTGGTGAAGAAAAACAGCGAGGATAACTGCAATAATCTGGGAACCGAAAAACAACACGGTGAGATTAAATATTAATTATCAAGAAAGATCAGCACCTAACCTCTCCTCACAAGATCAGTACACTGTTAAGTAGGCAGGTGATGAGAAGAAAGAAAATCATCAAGTTGATGAATAATGTTGGTGTAGATCGAACACCTGAACTCTTATTTGAAATCTATAGCAGCATGTGCTGATACTGACATTTTAAAACTTGGAACTCTAACTTTAAATTAAAGCAAATTAAGACAAAGCTGTCAAATATTGCCCAATATATCCAGTTTAAATTCACTTCTTAGTCCTTTTTAGTTCATAAAAAACTAAGTCACTACTAGATTGCCATTGAATTCGAAAAATTAAACTGAATACCTTCAAAAATACTTGCAGGATTATCGACAGTCATAGCGCCTTCTTACCTTATTAATCTCCATGATTTACAATTTTTCAACGGCTTGTGGCTTTTTACCAAAGTTAAAAGATGTTCAGATCTCAGCTTGTGAGAAGATAAGAAAACCTTGTAATGATGTTAAGAAATTAAACGGTCCCCTTAAATACGTTTTTCAGCACGCCTGATTTGGTGTTGCGGTAAACAGTTCAAGAGGGAAACTACCGAGTTTTTCTTCCAGAATTACTTCATCGGTCAAATTTACACCGCTTTATGGCGTTTCATCCTTGTTCATGTTAGTTTCTGGTCAGTTCCGCTAATAAAGTAGAATTCTTTGCGTTGCAATAAAATTCGTAATGTCGAAGCTGTGGAGCGCTTTTAGCACTTACTTCCTGTAACTCCATATCAACTCAATAAACGAAAAAATAGGATTTTCAGGGGCCAATAAAATTCTGGACCATAAAGTTGTTACTGCAGCACTGAGGATATTTTCGGCAGAATCACTCAAAAATTCTTAGAAAATGGTTCCTTTTACAGAATTATCTAGTGATCTTCATACTCATTGAATAAGGTCTGTTTTCGAAATGTATGGTTGCGTCGCTTCCTTCCGCCATTTCTTTATTTTTCAATCGTTAATATAAGTTTGTTAACTTTCATATCATATACTTTTTCTATTTAGTTGCCTATGCGTACAACGCCCATCAAATTCTGCGAATCTTGACCGTAATATTAGCATGTTACCTTGAATTCTGTTTTTCAGTGAGATGGGAGGAGAATTGATTTGAATTCCAGTCTAAAGTTATATGTAATAGTTATCTTTCATAGTTCTGATTTTTAGTAAAACAACACATAAAAACAACAAATTAACCACATTTTCACAAAGTTCAATGCTGTAAGTACGGAGGTAAAAATCCCAAAAAGAACCTTTATAAATTAAAACTCCGTCCATAAATCCAATGTCTTAACGGAAGCATTGATTATGGGCCACATTAGACTCACCCGGAAAATTACATGATAAGAGAATCAAATTCCCTGTTTTCGTTTCATTTCGAGATGTACAATGCCTTGTGCATGTCAAAGCTGTTTCTCCAACGTCATTGAGTGTAGTTTTCGAAAGCGTGAATCATCCCTAAGCAAGCAAAAATGGAGCCTTGGCAAAAAGCAAACTTCCCAAAAGACTCAAATTTCAAAATATGTCAGTAAGGTCATATAATCTGAAGCGGCCACCAACCCACCTTGTAGGAAGGAGTTTAATCTTACGTCAAATCTCGATAACAGGAACTAGTTCAAATTATTTTTTCCGTCTTCAGAAGTACGTAGTTTAAAGTGAATATTCGCTTAATTTTTGGTATTCCTAAAAATACTTTGAAGTAAAAATCCTGGTGTCAAGATTTGGGTGGCCTTGCTCGAGCGCATGAAAGTGACGCATGATTGTTCCTTCTTATGCCGCTTTTCTCGATTCATTCAGCTGTACCGAATGTCGCAACAAACGTTGCTTAAAGCTTAAGACTGAATAAACGTAATCTAAGATTGAACAAATGTGTTAAACCTATCAGCCACAATGTCAGTAGTTTCGAGAAGGTATCAAATATAGTTCGAGGTCAACCAGAGCTGTAACCACGTGAAAATGAAAGAGCAATATGAAGACTGTGACGCCCTTTCAGCTCAGCTCGTCTGTAGCATCTCCGTTCCAGTGTGCTTGCCATAATTTACTGCTCGGATGTTTTTTCCCGCCAAAGCGTTGCGTGACACTTCCGGCGGAAAGTTAAACCGAAGGCGCCCTGCCCTTTTATACTTCAGGAATTAAGTCGTCCCATTGATGGTAACCATCGCACGCTGTTAGTTTACTTTTTCGCTTCTTTGGTCCACGAACAAATTTCGTGTGCAACGGAAAAGTAGAAAATTGTCAAACAAAGTTATGAGGAATTCTTACCCAGAGAGCTTACTCAGCTTACACTTTGTTGTTGTCGGGCGGTGTAGCACTTACAGTTTTTCCTTGTTTCCATACATGGACTGTGAAACCAAGCTTTAGCGGAAGAGTCGCGTAAAGCGTCAAAGATGATCTCAAATTTCGACAGGAAGAAATTCCAATGGAAAAGGACATTGCCAGCTGCCGAGTACATGTATTTGACCCGGAACGGAAATGGGAGTTTAATTAATGGGGTATAGACCTCGATTAACAAAGCCCAGATTTACAACAGTGGTGAACCTGGGGTCCTTTGTGTTGTCCCTGGTTCGATTCCCAATATTTCCAAATTCCAATTATTCGATCCTGGACAACACGGACATTTCTGAACGGGTTCTTTTGACGTGACTTCTTGGTGCTCCTTGGGTAAACAAATTACATAATTTAATTACACACACATGCTCATGTAACGAAGCATTTTGGTAATTTTGGAGTGATTCAATTGTGTCACGGTATGTCAAGCGACTATTTGTGGTGTGCATACATCAAAGCAGCTGATACTTTCGCTAATTAAGGATTTTTTCTGTATTCTCTTCACCTATTGGTTTTATATATATTGCAAGGAGAGAACAGATGTTTATCACTCTTGGAGGTTTCCGGGGGGGTACTTAACAAAGTTTAATACGGGGAGGCTCCGCCCCGAGGTCCAACCCCCTACCCTTTTATATACCATTTTGGCAGAAAAGGTACCCCTTTTATATACATTTTATTGAAAAAAGCTACCCCTTTCAGATACCTACTTTAGGAAGTCTTGTTCTCATTTTCATGTAGTGCTTTTAAAATATATATCCTGACAAAGCCATAAGTGGCGTTACTGGAAATATTATAATTAAAGGCCCTTGTAAATACCTAAATGATTTCCCTACCCTTTTATATACCTCATCTTGTGAAATCCCTACCCTTTTATATACCTGAAGCGTGAAAAAGGTACTCCTTTCGGGCGGAGCCTCCCCGTATAGGCCATTATAGGGAGTACCCCCCCCCCAGGAGGAGGTTTGGGGACTAACCCCATTTGTGACACGTCGCTATATTTAACTCATAGGTGAGTCGTAGTTAGAATTTCTTTACTCCTGTCTTCCCGTTTAAAAGAAGCAGTGGCACCGTTTTTCTTTTGATTTTTTTTCTTCTCGATAAGAATTTAGAGGAGCGATCAGGATATTTTGAGTTATTCAGGTCAAGTACAAAGTTACCTTTTTAATTGAAGGAACGTACTTCAAAATAATAGTTAACTAAGATAGAAAAACACCAAAGAGATAATTTTAAACCAGAAGGGACCAAGGATAGTTAGGCAGAGGATGGAGAGAATTAGCACTGATCACGTATAAACGAATCATTTAATTAAAATTTAGGAAAGCGTGACGTCTGGCTCCTAAGAGTAACGAGCAACTAAGCTGAATATCCCTTGTCAAGGCGGCTAATATTGCAACTGATTTTTATTTTTGTAATTTTGAAATTTCAAGATGTAACAAAACTATGGCCGACGGTTTTCTGCGCCGACAGCACTTAAAGAGGGCGCCAAGAGTTCTCGCAAACACGTTCAAATGAAATAGACACATTTCATGTGAAAGGAGCACAAAGAGTATTGAATTGACGATGTTATCGGACAGAATGCGTGCACATTTATTATTTATAATTCAATGAATTTACTATTCATAACTGAATGAAATGTACGTGTACATGACAAATTACAGACAGTCTCAGAAGGTGTTTCCTATACACTGAAATCTTTTCCATCTGCTCGAAAATACATCAGTATGTCGTGCAATTTATCACTGGGCAGCGAGCAAGCAAACAAATTTCATTGTAATACAAAACAAGAAGGAACAACGTAATTTACAGAGGCGGATCCATACTTTGAGCTAAAGGGGGTGAGTAGATGGAGGGGTTTGCTTGCCGCTAACTTTCCTTTTTTCAAATTTTCTCTGCCCAAAAATTAAGGGGGATGGGCGGACCCTTCCCCCAGATCCGCCACTGATTTATGCACAATATAATTTATGCTGATGAGACAAAAGCACTTGGGTGCAAACTGGTGTAGCCTCCTCCGCGGCTCGCCACGCAATGTTTGCGTGATGCCCACAAATATTGTCCGCGTAGAAGGCTAGAAGTATTAAAATGACAGCCTTGAAGCCAAGATTTACTAGTAATTCGATCTAACAACAAAAAAATACATTTAATATTCGCAATCAGAACAAACGCAAATAAAATTTTTCTCTCGTAGCTTAATAGAGGAAACTTCAAATTAAAACTTCTGAGGCGAGTAGCCTCTAGCTTGTGCAACACTAGCACTTAGCGGGTTAGCAGAGGTTTTAAACAGATTCTCCAGCTCCAGGTGAGAGGGTTTAACAGACAGTCTAAAATAATTTCTTTCTCACTTCGATCCTACTGAAAACTGGTTTGAAACACAGAACCTAAAGCTTTTAAATCAATGTATGATTTATGTCAATCGCGATTCTTGTCATCAAATAAATCTGTGAAGAAGCCTGGACAACGCCAATTTGATCAAAGAAACACTTACTACGATTTAGACTGCCAGTCTCTCTTTTGCTCAGAAATCCGTGTAGTCTCCTCCGCAGCCGTTTTTTGGGATGTCACGCAACGCACATCCCAAAAAACGGCTGCGGAGGAGACTAAAATCTGACTGCGAGCGTGACTGAGAGAGTGACTGTGAACGTGATGACATGTGATTGGCGAGCCGGGCGAAGCCGCGAGCTGGCTCGCGGCCGCCGGCTTCGCATATCACACTCGCACGATCACGACCCACCGGTCGCTTGTGTTGCGTTCTTCTTTGCGTCCTTTCCCGTGGATTTTTGCAGAGACTGTTCGCAGTTGATTAAGGCACAACGGAAAATTAGTGACGAAGTTTTGAACTTAGCATTATGGTGTTGGCACTGGCAACTTACCTCGTTTCCACAATTTCGCGCCCTTTGCATCCAATAACATCGAAGGCCGTTGCCATTGGAAACGGAGCCAGTTGCCAGTGACGATAACACGGTACTTACCTTAAAACCAGGTGACCAGACCTCGTCGCGCCTTACTCAAGTGATAATCGTAGTACCGTATCATTGTAGAGCATGGGGAGGAGCCCATCACTAGGAGCCTGGAACTCCCATAATGAGCCAATGCAACTCCATTTTTACTGACCAGTCTATTTTTAGATGGTTTTCCCGCGAAATAGGCCAGTTCCTGTCTACGTGAGCACGCTTCGGTCAGGATAAAACAATGCGGCCTCACGCTTGAACATGTCGAAATCATTTCGACATGCCGACATTAGTCCGTGCTTGTGATTGCAATTGGTTATTGAGGTTCCCTTGGGGATCTGATCACGGGTCAATAGCCCATTCGGCTTCGCCTCATGGGCTATTGACACGTAGCCCTTTCGGGCCCTTTCGGGCTACGGGTCTAATTGTTAATTATCCGACGTGACATATGCATAACCCAATGATCCAGTTTTTAATAAATACAGGTTATGCAACGCTTTGGAGTCGAACACAATGGAACAATGGAACATCACGAGTCACTTGTATTTTCGAAGTAAACACACAAGCCCTTTTTATACCGTGCAATAGAAATTACAGTACAGTGGCCAACACAGTTAGCCAGCGCAGGATGAGAAGGTTGTGTGCAATACCGTCGAGTATATAGCGGTTTTCAATTGAGTGTCTTTAACTCAAATCCAGAGTAATCACTGTAGCCAATCATAAAGGACGCACGATCCAATAAACCAATCAAAACTTGAAACAGTTATATGACGTAACCGACGCAAAATGCGGGAAAACGAGTGCGAGACATTCACGATTGGTTTTGGTTTACTTCTGATTGGATGAGAAATTTTGAGAAAAACGTGTCACTTGGCGTGGGTGAAAACGCATTAACTCCTTAGGGTGAAAAAACTTGCTAACTCCTTAGGGAAACAAAAACATGAACTTTCGACTCACACGTGATCAGATCGTGCTCCCTGAAACCGCGGCAAATTTGTCAACTAGCCGGCCTGAAGCAGACGATTTCTTGTCAGTTTTTTCTACTTTTAAGTCGGGAGGATATAACAAAATTCACTGTTCCCTTGGGGCCAGTCATAACTGTAAAATTGGGTATATATTTAGGAAAACGTACACTAAAATAAAAACCGTTAAAATACAATGAAAATTTCAATAATCGTCCGAGACTTTCCTAAATAAAACTCTAGAATTCATGCTTCTTAAACGCTTCAGTTGTTATTAAGACGAGTTAAATCTCTATTAAATTAAGGGGCTCCACAATGTAGGACACGCTATGTTAGGTAATTGTATTTATTTTTGTTAATTATGAGCCCTAAACTTCAAATTGGCAGAGCAAGAGTATTTCATTTGCAAGGCCACATAACAATTAGAATGATTTTTCAGCTGTGTAAATGACAAACTGATATGAATTTTGAAAAAGGGAGGGCCGACAGGCCGACGTTTTTCAAATTTACCCAAAAGCAATCTATTTTAATCCTCTCCAGTTTTGTCCATCCATGTCCCTTCTTGGCTTGCTTGTGTTTTGTTAGAGTTCTTTTAAAGTTTTGAGTCGTTATTTTGATATTTTAGTTAATTCTATGACCATTTGATCAGTGCTGAAATTGCCCAAAATTTCGTGACCTAGCCCCTTTAAGGACGAAATTTAGTCGTTTTAGTGTTTAGTAGACTCGATTTCCGTCGCTCTCTCGCGTCCGGTCTTTGCTGCCCGGTGAAGGAGCGCGGGCTCATTTTCTTTTCCCGCAAGTAGCCGCAAGTTGAAAACTTGGGTCTACCTGCAATTCCGTTTGCCCAGGACTTGACGTTCAAATTTACACACAAGTCGACGCCAATTTTTCCGCGGTTGCTCACACAATCCAAGTCAATGCAAGTCGGTTGAGCGAGCCCATACATTGTTGTAGCAAACTATTAGCTAATGAATGTATCCTTGATAAGATTTTTTCTGCGATTTACTTTTAGTTGTAAGCAATTTGGGAGTCCGTTTGGCCACCCAACTCAAGTTCAGCTTGCGGCTACTTGCCATTACTTGCGAGTCCGTTTGACCTGCTGGGTTCGATTGTATAACAGCAATTTTGATGTAGAATGTAATCCAAGAAAATGACTACATTTGTTTATGACTGCTTGAATGTCCTGGACCAAGAGTTCCCTCCCTTAATAAATGAAAAAAAAAATGTACTTATAATATCTTTTACTGAAGAACTGGACATTTACTCATAATTCCCAGCACATAATCGCTTTAGCAACTCTCATAAAAACGTAGAGGAAAGTTCAACCCAGCATAAACAATGTTGTTAGCAGAGGGACAAATATTGCAAAATTTTATGGGCTATGTAAGGTTCACATTGTATTGCGGCAGCAGATTGGGATAAAATGTACAACCACCATTTTTTCCATACCGAGGACTGAAACATCAGTTAATCGCTTTACTGAATAAAAATAGACATCGAAAAGTAATTTAGAAATGCTTCCTTTCATCTAGCGGTCACGTTTTTAGTTTAATTAGGAATCGTATATTGCATCATAATATTTCACCTGATTATCATACTTTGACAGATATTCAGCACTTACGGAAGTTCGTTTCAGTTTTTGGTTTGTTAGCAGTTTCGAAAACTGCCAGTAAGGTATTTGTAACATACAGTAACTATTGAAATTCAATCATGATTTAATTCTGAAAAAAGTCTCAATTTATTGTGTTAGGTTTCCCTGTGACTATGATAAGTGTTTCAACCGACGATTCTAGTAATGCCGGCACCTCTCTGATCTCACAACAACAGCAACAACGACAACATGTTTTATTTAAGCTTGGTGGGCTTTAAAGCTAACATAGCTTACAAGAATGTTAGTAGGATAATAAAAAATTTAAAAATGCAAAATTGCATATGAATAAAATCAATAGAAGACGAAATCACTGTGAATTTGGGGTCCTATTTGCGAAGACTTTCTCTATCTTTTTTTAATTAAAGTTTCTGAGGGTGGAAACTTTTTTGCCCTTTTAGCATAATCTCTTGCAGTGACAGAGCAGATGGTTCTAAAAGATTCCAAACAATGGATCCCCTGTATGATACAGAGTTTTTCATGTGATAAGTTTCAAAATGTCGTACGCTAATCCAGTGAGAAAAGGGAAAAATATCTTAGCAGAAAAAAGTTAACAAAGCAAGGTTTTTTCGTAAAAAGGATATAATAAAACGGCGGAAGCAGACATAATCGCTCAAATAATCACATGATTTCGTGAATGTTTAGAAGTCAAACTATTTTCGACTTTGGCTGGGTGCCGGATCATAACAAAATAACCTCGTTCAGTAATGGTTCCTTGTATCTACCAAAATGGAGCAGTTCATTGGCTATTGAGTATCGTGTATTTTTAGTTTACTACCGGATCCTAAGGGAATCATTGCTGACAGCACTTCACAGCAAGAACATCACAAACATTGTACTATGTAAGGTATCGATTACTGTATCAGTAAAGCCTTACAGAAACTTTACCAGCAAGGATGAAAAGAATAAAATTGGCGGATGAAGTAATGTTTATTTCTCTTTCTAGTTATTTACTAAAACTCCAAATCAGGACCACTGAAAATTGTATTTAAGGGGATAGTTAGTTTTCTGGATATCACTGAGAACTAGTTCTTACAAACAACAGACAACATATATACAAGTTAACGTTAGTGAAAAGCCACAGAGTCAAACGAAATGGAGAATATTCAGGTATGAGAACGTCTTGGTTGATGATGACTGAAATGACTTGGTTGTTAACCTTTATTGATTTGGATGAGATACTTTGGACAATATGTTATAACCTCGTCGTCATACGACTGATTATCCTAAATTCTCCTCTTTCTTTTATTAGTTTCTCAGTCGAAAATGCTGTAAAAATAAAGAAGAAAATTGACTGATAAGTCTCAGGTTTTAGAAGACCCATTCTTTTTACAGGTTGCCATAGATTTCTTCAATGGACAGGTCTAGGAATTTGTCGATAGTTAACACAATATTAGTTATATTTACTTGATGACTTTCGTAATTCGCATCACTTGACTACTTAACACTGTATTGATCTTGTAAGGAGAGGTTAGATGTCGATCCTTCCCGGCAATAGACAGACAGTTAATCTCACAGTGTTGTTTTTCTTATTTTGGCTCGCAGGTTATTGCAGTTATTCTTGCTGTTTTCCTTCATCACGGAAATGGCCGAGCTATCACATCAACCAGCAACGACAACATTGAAGGAATACTTGATTTAGCTGAGGAAGAATTAAACACGGTCTTGAATGAGACAAATGAGAATCCAACTGAACGAGAAGAGAATTCATCTAATGTCCTTCGATTATCAGAACCAGATTCATCAAGCTATGAAGTGTTCAGCTCAGATAACATGATCCAACCGAAGGAAGCCAGTCCTGTTTTGAGACAGAAGAGGTCTCATGCAGGTCCTTGTTACACTGGTAACTACCAGACGGTCAGGCTGGCAAGCGGTGCACTCAGAGCATTTCCCATTTGTAGGAAAGTTTCTCTTATCGGTTGTTCCAGTACACTGTCAAGCAACCAGCACAAGAGGTTATGTGTGGCTTCGTTAACGACGGTTCTTATCCGCGGTGATGATGGCACCAATCAGTTACGCGTGTATGCTCAAAGCTGCTCATGCGCTGCGTGAACGTATACGTCACGATTGTAATATAATACACACGGATATTTAGATTATTGACTTGCAAACGTTATTTAAAGTTGTCACAGTTTAAGATTATTTAAGGATATTTATTATAGAGACTGTAGAAGCTGGGCTTCTCTGGCAGTGTTTTTCAAAAGTAAAACGCTGCTAATATTGTGCTAGGGTTCATGTGGTTTCTTACCAAGATGGTTTTGCTTTTACGTTCTGCATTGTATACTTTATACTCAACAGTTGGTTACCTCATCGAATTTAGTAACAGAAATTAATCATCTCTAGTAATGGACGGAGAAATTATGGCTTTAACGCTTAAATCCCAGTTCATCTAGAGTACAGTTTGTTATTTTTTCGACATTTTGTAAAAATGAACTTATTTATTTAATAAACTGTATATGTAAAACCTGAAAGTGAAAACGCGATTTATGAGACCATGTAACTAATTCATAATGGCCTAAACTACGATTTGTCGCTTCGGTTTGGTCAACATATTAGAAAACAATTAGGCAGATAAACATCGGCCCGAGCTTTGGCAGCAAAATAACTCAGTTACAAATTGGGCATCCAAGCGATTTAAACAAAGCAAACGGTCGGACGGATAAATCGTAGCGTGTAAATTAGTCCTAAGGCTAAATAATCAACAACATATATAAACAATAGCTTCCATTTGGTGCGAAAATATACTTGGATATCGGTCCTTAGACATTGTCTGTTCCGAGAGGCCAGCAGTTTTCAGAGAGTGATGGTCGAGGGAAACTGTAAATTCACTCTCAAAAAACTTTTCGGTGGAATTTCTCGGAACAGATTAATTACATCCAATTATATTCGACCACATTCGAGGATATTTTGAAGCCAACTGAAAGTATTGCATATTTTGTCCTTCAACACGGGGGAATGTTTGAGAATTGGGAAATATTACTCTGATATTCCACAGTTTTAGCTGAAGCATATTCAGTCACGTGATGAATTTGGAGCAGCAGGACTGGAAAGGGATCATATTCTGTTGGTTGAAAAATCAGTTATATAAACGGGGAACACCTATTAGGCTAATACACATAAAACATGCATTGCATAATCCATTTCCAGAATCTTGATTGGTTTAATAGCCATTGGACTGTACTCGTGTCATTGATCTCCACCCTGTCTTTTCTTTCATAAAATAATTGGCGTGATTTAATGATATTTTATGACTGTTTTTTTTTTTTCACGAAAGGGTTCTTACACACGTGCTTGTTGTATATATCATGGGCAAAGTCAGAATACAAATACCTGAACCCGTAGGATAAATTGTTTCAAAAATCTAAACGGTCAGCCATAATAAAAAACAGTATTGAACCTACCCAAAGAGGCTTTTCAGGAACAATACTAATTTTTAAAAAAATAATTTAATAATAATAATTTACATAGTTATTTACATAGTCGTTTCAGTGTAGCAAATTAATGGCCGGATATATAAATCCAGGAAAATCACGTCATCATCTACATTGTAGCCAGTTAATGCCATCAAGTTGAGGGCGCCTAATTAGGGCAGAAGAAAATGGTTTAAAACTCTTTTAAGACTTATATCCCATGATTTCTTGCTAAAATACCAATATTCAGTTTATAACTTAAAGTAGAAAGAAATTTCGAAACAGTTTCCTTAATCTTGCTGTTATAACTAAGGTACGAGGCGGGATTGTACATACCATCAGAATATTTGACCTGAGTATCATATTGTGATATCATATTAAGACTTTTTTATATTTGCATTTGGATGGTTTATAATTTCGAAAATTAATTGCTATTAAGGATGTTTAAAAGATAAAATAATATTTGTAATTTGACTAAGACATGTAAGAGCCAATACAATTGCTTATCCACTTTCTCTCTTTTTTAAAGATCAGAGACCCTGAGAACGAGGTTGAGTGTTCTAGTGGTTGATGACGCTTTCAATCTATGATATCTACATGTTATACAATTTAAAGAACTCCTTTGATCTATGTGCGATTTTAAAACTGCAAGAACTAAAATGTGTGTATAATTAAACAAGGCATAGGGAGTTTGTAATGTTACAGAACAATTCTCATCGTTTACGTCATGTAGTACTGATCTAAAATCTGAAAAAAAACAGTTTTCAAATTGAAAACTTTCCGCCGGCTCCGTCGAATAGTCTTTCTTGCCTGCCAATAAACCAAGAAAGTTTCCTGCTCAAGGGTAAAAAACGAAATTATGTAGGCGCTTTGCAATAGCAAAACTATAGAAATAGAACTTGTCCCACAGATAGTTCACATAATTTAAAATAGATAAATATCTAAAAGTCAAACTATTTTGGACCATCGTTGCGAGCGATTCAGCTAAAAATATTTCCGGTGTAACTTGAGCAGTACAGCTTCCACTACTCCTGTAGCTCTTTCAGACCTCTATTTTCATTCGTCCATATGACCTGTAGCTTCCTTTGTTATCAGGGCTAGGGGCATTGTTTCTGTTGCATCATCTATTGTTTCTTTCTCCAATCACAAGTTTGATACCTCGTACGCATTTTCCAAAATGGAGCAATTGTATTGGCTCATACATGTCTTAGCTTAAAAATACTGCTTTCGATCTACTACCGGAATTAAAGGAAGTATCTGCTAAAAGATCTTCACAGCTATAACAGTTACAAACGTTACCAAAATCTAAAGAGTCAAATTGCTTTTAGTATTACTGAAACTGTAAGGTAACATACACGAGGATATGAAATGGTCGACTTAAAATATAATAGATTTGTAATTATGGACATTCTTAGAAAATAAAGTTGTAGTATAGGCTGCAATCTTTATGCAATGCTGGAGAACTATAATATTACAATTTGTCCAAGTGAATAAAGTCCAATCAATAAAAATTAATGGCAGATGTTAGTCGCTGTCATCTTCCTGAAGGTCAAATCCTTTGACATTTTCATCCTTTTTTATAAGAAATTCTTTTCTGATTGCTGCATAAGCGCAATGTCTCAACAGCCCATACACCGACCATCCTCGATACGACACACTGCAAGGGAGTAACGGAAAAGACTTTGTACGCAGATCTTATATTAGAGGAGAAGGGAGTAGAACTCTATGAGGGTGGACAGAGTGGTCGGGAAATGCGATATCCAATATAAGTCATGGGAACCAGGAAAAAAAGAAAGAAACAATCTGTATGTTTAAAAAAAATCATTTCTAGCAGTAGATATATCTAGCAACCTTTGAGGCATTACAGGTGTAAAAGTATGGGATCCCTAATAAAAGGGTTCTCCAAATCTCCACTGAAACAATGGGTAATATATCAGCGGGTGGATGTATGCACGGGAATTGTTGTAAGCAGAAAATCTAAAATAATAAAAAAATAAAATTTAGTCAAAATTTGTTACATGTTTAAGAATACACTAACGTTGAGGGACCAATAAGCTGTAAAGCAGCCACGTCAACCACAAGACAGTGCAACAATAATGAAAATAATAATAATAATAATAATAATAATAATAATAAGCAGAGATTAGCTTGGAGTGGTTAGAAGGAGGGGAGGTTAACATTAGTTATTAAAGTTAGGAGGAGGAAAAAAGTAGAAGCTTCGTCAATTGACTTAGAAATTTTGAGGTGTATGTTTGAAACTCAAATTCCACCCAGAAGGCATCTATCTGAGCCACAAACTGGAAAGCAGCCACGTCAACCACAAGGCAGTTCAACCATAATGATAATAATTATAATAATATAAAGGAGATATTAGCATGGAGTGGTTAGAAGAGAAAGGGGGAGGTTAAAATTAGTAATTAAAGTTAGTGATTAAAGTTATGAGGAGGGACAAAAAGAAGAAAAATGGTCCAAATTGACTTGGAAAAATTGATGTGTATCTGATTGAAACCCAACATTTTACGTAAAGGGCATTCATTTAAAACATAAAATTATAAGAAAATTTATAGAATATAAATTACAGTTAATGATACAACCTTTAGCTTATTAGAGTCAAGCTAACAGTAAACAATAATGAGTTTGTAAATTAGCTTGAAGTGGAAGAAATTTAAAACTTTTTGTAATCAAAATAATTCGAAAAAAAATAAGAATATTATACATAATTCCAGAAGAAAACAATAAAATGGGGTAACTCGTAACCCTGACTAAGGGACCCTAAATCGGGTACTAGGCTGTTCGGCCAACAATAACCCGGTCCTGGCAAAGAGGCAGGGACGGACAAAACCCGGCACAGATTTGTAATTAAATTATGTATTAGGTAACCACAGGAAAGTTCAACCTAGCATACACGATGTTGTTAGCAGAGGGACAAATATTGCAAATACTTGTAATTTTATGGGCTATGTCAGGTTGACATTGTATTGTGGCAGCAGATTGGGGTAAAATGTACAGCCACCATTCTTTCCATACAGAGGACTGAAACATCAGTTAATCACTGTAATAAAAATAGACATGCTAAAAAATAGAAATGCTTCCTTTCATCTAGCGGTCACGTTTTTAGTTCAATTAGGAATCGTATATCACATCATAATATTTGACCTGATTATCATATTTTGACAGATATTCAAGACTTACGGAAGTTCGTTTCAGTTTCTGGTTTGTTACCAGTTTAAAAAAACTGCCAGTAAGGCATTTGTGACATACAGTAACTATTGAAATTCAATATTCAATTTTGAAAAAGGTCTCAATTCATTGTGTTACGTTTCCCAGTGGCTATGATAAGTGTTTCAGCCGACGATTCTAGTAATGCCGGCACCTCACTGATCTCACAGCAACAGCAACAACGACAACATCTTTTATTTCAGCTTGGTGGGCTTTAAAGCTAACATAGCTTACAAGAGTTTAACAGGATAATGGAAAATTTAAAAATGCATATGAATAAAATCAATCAAAGACGAAATCACTGTGAATTTGGGGTCCTATTTGCGAAGACTTTTCACTATCTTTTTTCAATTAAAGTTTCTGAGGGCGGAAACTTTTTTGCCCTTTTAACATAATCTCTGGCAGTGACAGAGCAGATGGTTCTAGAAGATTCCAAACAATGGACCCCTGTATGATAGAGAGTTTTTCATGTAATAGGTTTCAAAACGTCGTACGCTAACACGATGTTGATGACGAAGGTCATACTTAGACTCTTTCGGTTGGATTAAATGATTAAGCAGGATGGAATTGTCTGGAGGTATGAAAATTAACATATTGATGTTATTTTTAGCAGCATCACGATTCTTATTAAGCTGAGTAAATACAATTTTAAGGCAATTAAGATTAGCAGGGTATTATTAAACTCTCTAATCCAGTGGGAAAAGAGAAAAATATCTTAGCAGAAAAAAGTTAACAAAGCAAGGATTTCTTCGGAAAAAGGATATAAAAAAAAACGGCGGAAGCAGATATTATCGCTCAAATAATCAGATGATTTCGTAAATGTGTAAAATTTACACTTGTTTAGAAGTCAAACTATTTTCGACTTTGGCAGGGTGCCCGAGTAACACACAATAACCTCGTTCAGTAATGGTTCCTTGTATCTACCAAAATGGAGCAGTTTCATTAGCTATTGAGTATGGTATATTTTCAGTTTACTACCGGATCCTAAGGGAATCATTGCTGA
>CM042751.1:2537247-2547247 GCA_022496165.2 Catalaphyllia jardinei
GTTTTGCAAGATCTTAACAGAAGTCACAAAGACATCGCCGATGTTTTACAAGATCTTAACAGAAGTCACAAAGACATCGCCAATGTTTTGCAAGACATCGCCCAGGCTAACTTGTGTAACTTCAATGGAGATGTTTGGCAAGCTTGCAAAGACACGCACACCACAGATGTTTTGAAACAGTTACCTTACAAAATTCACGTTTTAGAAGTACACAAACGACCTAGTAACGCCTATTTTTAAACATTTTTGAGCGAAATGATAGTCTGAAGGAATATTTTATCAGTGTACATTACATTCGTGGCACCGTCCCTTTGGCAAAAACCACCTTTCCTTGCACGAATAGTCTTTGTAGTAGTAGTTCCTCTCGGAATCTTCCGTCTTCTTACCACTCGTCAGAAGCTGAACGCTTCAATCTGTCAGTTTTAACCAATCACGCACATAGCTACATCAACTGGCTAACGCGGGGAATGGAATTATTCATGACTTATAAGCAATCTAGTCTTCGCGTGACATCTCAAAAAACGGCTGTGAAAACAGGCTCACTCCTTGTTGCCCCCATTCTTGAAGCCAGAGAATTCGGCCTCAACATCCAATACTCGCGGCTGCCCAAACAAATGAATCTGGCCAGCCTAAGAACAAGCACCCAGGTGGGCGAAATAAAAGAAAATCGGCGAGCGCGAAATAGAAGAATTCGGGACGGGACAGGGAATTTTACTCGTTTCGTTTGCGGTAACTGTTCACAGGTTATTAAAAAATCTACTAGCAGATCTGAAACTTCGCTCTGACCTCATTATAACGCTCAGGAAGGTATTTTAAACCAGTGCGACTAAAATAAACGAGAATTGACGGGAAAATTACTTCCCAATGGAGGAAATTGCGACAGAGCTGATAAAATATTATAATGCGGGAAATTGATGCGATTAGCAGGTGGATTAGCAGAAAAATGAACAATGTTAGATAAGAACAGTACAGGAACATTGAGTCTGCTGTATGCATATCATCAGCTGCTTTTATTTTCCAAGCTATGTCTCTAAGACATGAAATTTAGGCTGCAAAGTAAGTTATGTCGTTGGCATGTGATGGTAGTTGGAAGGTCTGCGTTAGAATATGTTAAGGCAGTCGAAGCGACCGAGCGAGCGACGAGGTCGCGAGAGGTCGACTTGTCTCGCTTGAAGGGTTTTCATTTGCGTTTCGCGCCAAAAATGTGGAATGGCGTGACTTGTAACTGGTGTCTCAGATTACATTTAGAAGCCCTTGAATTGAGTGGCGGAAAGAACTCGGGGGAAAGAATCGGTTCCATTCCGATCGACCAAAATACACAAAATAATCGAACGTGTTTGCTCGTCTCCTGCGTCGATGGAAAGAGCAAATTTGTTCACTTTGTACTTAAGTGAGTACGAAGAAAGATTTTAAATGAAAATTGACCAGTGGCGAAGGTTCACTTTAGACAAACATTTTGTGCCGAAATTGCGCAGACAAAAACGAAACCGTAGTTCGGAAGACTCTAAAGTCGAACTTTTTCCAGCTCTTGTTAGCGCAAGACTGATATGCTTCTACTGTGTTCTTCCGGTTGTCAATATAGATGTAATATATGCAAAATATGATGATATCCCGTGAGCGTGCATGGCCTTTGAAGCTTCTTTAATTTAATGGACTATTGCGACCCCATATTGAATTTAACGGCAAGTCACGTTTCATTAATAGTTTGACAATTCGGTCCCCAAGGGATATGTAGGGGACCTACAGTACCTCTGATCTGATTAGGCTTTTGTAAATAAAACATTATTATGCTTTTATTTCCCCACTAAAATGCTCCACCTTAATGCTCCATTTTTCCCACTAAAATGCTCGGTTTCGCCCAAAAAAGTCACTAAAATGTTCGGTTAATGCTCATAAATAGAGGTTTTTAAATTGTCATAGTTTTAACGTCTCGACACAATTAACAGTTCAGAGTGCTGATCTCTCGTTCTGTTAATCCTTTGTGCCCTTTCAGTGATACTTAAAAGTGAAGAGGTCAAGTCTTCATTTTTTCGTAAAAAATATTCTTATTTCTATATTCTGTGGAAATAATATTAATTTTCCTGGAAAATGCCACTAAAATGCTCGAATAATGCTCAATGCTGTTGCCACAGTAAAATGCTCGAAACAATGCTAGCATAATGTACAAAAGCCTACCTCTGATTGGTTAAAGCGCAGCGACCCGTTTTTGGGTCGTTAAAATCATGTAGGAAAAGTCCTTCGTCCAGCGGGTACTGAATAAACACAGACGAAGGACTTCTCAGAAAGTCTTCCGTATATAGGACTTGGGCGGGCAGGCATATTTTCCAAAAGTCAGTCGGGGAAACACAGCGGTAACTGTCAACGCCTGTTAGCGTAACATGAAAAGCGATACGAGTGGGAAGTTCGTGGCTATTATTATAATCCTCTCAATTCCAAGGCTTTCAAGGTTTAATGCGATAGCATGCATGGAATACCAGCATACAATTATCTCCCACTAGTGCGATCCCCCGTTTCTGTCCAAAACATTTTCCTTTCCGGTGGTGGTTTCAAATTTTTGTTGTTTTTTTAGCTAACAAAAAAATTGTTATGGCATAATGTGACAAGATCAAAGACCGAGGAAGCGTTCGAAATTTCTGTTCAGGAAACGTTGAAAAATCTTTCGCAAAACGACAAACACATCGATCTAAGACGAGAAGAAGCTAGAAAGAAGCATCCATTATAGAGTCTATTTACTCCACGCACATATGTCCGTGCATTCTATTTGTCAAATTTTCTCTTTTTTGATCGATCAAGTACACACATAGTACGTTTTTTCTTAGCACGATATTTTCGGCTTTCTTCTTATTTTCTTTCAAAGACTGGCTTAGATGTAGCTCGAGAAAACAATATATTTGTATCGAGGTGCGTTTCTTGCATCAATTCAATCGCGCTTATGTATCTACTATCTCTCCATTAGTTCGAAGTCTTTTTGAAAAGGAAGTGTAGGAGTACCATTTTGCTAGCTGGGCGATTGTCAAAAACGATTTACCAACCGGGCCTTTAATAATCATTTGTTCTTATGTGACAGTTGGCGCCCAAGAGTCTGCGGTATGTCGTTCGGTAAAATGTCTGTGATCGAATGTAAGCTTTCTTCGCACTCGCTCGCAGTTCGCACTCGATCGCAGTTTCATTCCCTTCGCGTGCTGTTTTAAAAACGCCTGCTACGCAGGCTAAAATTGACACAATTTCAAAAGTTCGCGTAATTTATCAGGAGCGTTAATTTCCTATCATTAGGTGGTTTTCCTGGATGAAATGTGACAACAAACGGTACTGTGATTAAAAAGAAGGCTAACAACGGTCATCAAATACATGGTGAAAAATTACATTTTAATAAAGTTATTCCCAGGGGAAACACGTTCGCAAAGAAAGAATTTACTTGTTTGGTCAGTGTTGGTTTCCGGTAAGCAATTAGCAGGCCCTCCATTATTTTCCTTCCTTATGAAATAAAACCGTGACAGCTGTGACAAGGCAATGTTACTTAACACATTTGTTCTCAAATTCCGATAATTCCGCGAACTCCTAAGTGCGAGAAAAAGCCAAACAAAGGCGTCTAGTGTACTCTCGCATGAGCAGTGCTGAATTGACCTCGAAACATTTACGAAATGGTTTTAAATGTTTTTGTAAATCGGTTCGTTAACAAGCTTCTGCAGATCGAGCACGGAATGTGTATTTAACAAATCAATTCATCGAGGAACTATTAACAGTTCTGAGGATGAACCCAATCAGAAATAATAAAAGCGTTGCACAAAACCACACTTTCCCGGCTGCAAAATTTATTATAATGATAAACAAGTGCTGTTGGATAGTTACAACTGCTTATTTTTAGGACCTTTAATCCCAAACTCGTCTTAAATATTTCTATATGTTAGAAATGTTTTTTGTTGTCGCTCTGACAGAGTGCTGTTGCTGTTCAGACTTTGTATACGTTCCTGTGCCCAGAGATTTGCACAATGTGCTTCAGCGGTACTATACTCCTATAGTCATTCAGTTTCTGCATCATTCTTTTCCTTCTGCTTTGGTTGGTGGGCCGGATTTTTAGCATCCAATCCAGCTTTTTCTGCCAATGTTTTCATAAGTGACTTGAGTTTGTAACTCCCATGGGAACTGACTTGAACCAACCCATTTACGGCTTTTGAAGTGTGATTGATTGTTAACTAAAACGGACTACCCAGAGTCTTCAAGTCATTTGGTCTTTTAGAAGCATAGAGGTTCCAAGTCCGCAACGACAGCAAACATTTTTGGCTTTACAGTACTAGAGTCTTTTGGATCAGCGCCTATTCGTGTCTTTGTCTGTCTTTCGTTATTCTCAAGAAAAGCTGTTCCCTCCGGGGTTTCTTTTAATGTTCTGTATGGCCAAGATCAGAGGCTTTCATTAACACTATATGGTTAAACAACACACAGTTCTTTGGATTAAGCGGATCTTTTGTATCAATATTTTCAATGTCTCTCGACTCGTTCCTTGAAACTAAAAACATCTCTCTGTGTTTTGCTCAATGTGTTCTTGTTTTCTCGATGCTGTACAAACTCGTCTAGGGAGCAACCATCTGACACAAATCTAGAGGTTTCCTCCGCTTTCGCCATTTTCGCAGGAAAAATTTGGAGGAGACGCCGCTTTTTGAATGTAAACGATGCACGATTCTGATTGGCTCGAAAAGGCCTTTAGTTATCGCTTATTGGTGATACTTGAACACGTGAAAGAGCTGTAAGCCATTCGGATTAGCTGTATAGGCTTTTTTCACATGTTAAAATAACGCGCATAGATCTCTACAAATGAACTTTATGGAATATAATTCTCGTGTTACGTGTAATAAATATTTTTACAGTAAAATTAATTCTCTATCTGCTATTACTTTGGCTATGCTAAATAAAAAAGTGAAAAAAATGTACGAAACTAAGGAATTATAAAGCATTGCTGTTGTCAAATTTATCTAAGCGCCATTTATGAAAAGGTTCTATTTATATAATGGCCCTAGACAGCCATACCATTGTTTTTCTTCAGTAACATGCGAGAATTTGGCTATGATATTTTATCCGGAGCATGTCGAAACGAAGCTTAAATCACTGTAAAACTTTGAACTTCTAAAATCAATTCAACATACTCTCAGGAACACAACTTAAGGGGCAATAAGATTCGTTTCACCATGCAATATCAGCTATTTCGGAGGCATCGAAAATGGCGCAGCTTTAAGATCAGATATCCAGATGACAACTATGTTTTCTGTTGTTTTAACTTGTTGAATTATTAAACAGTTTGAGAGAGCCATGTGTCTTTTGCATTCAAGAAAATGGGTTCACATTTTCGTAAGTATGAATTAGAAGTTAAGAGCTTTCACATCCATTAAGTGGGTTCATTCAGCGAAAACAAAATATACTCTCTTTGCCAAGAAGTCCCTGACATTTGTCTAAGAATCATGTGACGCTAATTGTTGCGACTGTTTCCATTTTTATATCTTTTCTGAAAAAAGCCTTTGAGCAAAAATGTCGATCTTTGTTGTACTAAGATGTGATGTAATTCAAAGCGTTAGAAACAGCCCCCGCTTTCTGCTCTTTGGATTATTATTTTTTAAAGGCTAACTGATTGACGGATGTCAACAATTGGAGTCAATAATCACACGGCCTAATCGCTCCCAGTCAGGGTTTGTTCCGCCCCAAGAAAAACATTGATACGCGAGAAAACAATCAGCAAAATGGCTTTACTGTCAGAGACCTGAACATTCATAAAACACAGGCAAAAAAAAACGACGCTAAAATATAAGCTAACTTCGTTTCAACCACTGGCTACCCGATCGGCTGGCAAATACTTGGTGGAGAATATTGCACAGTTTTCTAAGGAAGTTTAGATAATTAAAGATAAGCTCTCCGTTCTTTAACTGAATTTTGCACCTCGTGCAATTCCCTTGCTATAAAACTCTACAAAAAAATGATTCAGTGGGAGCGGTGCGTTTCTTTGTGGAAGTGGATTGAAAAACTCCATTTGACAATTGTAATTCTACACCAACCACCAAACGATTAAGTTCAAAGAATAATTATCAGTTCCGACAATTCTTCCTAATACCAATTTCAATGGCTCAATTCATGCTAAAATAGTTCATCTGTCATTCTTTCAAATCAAGCTTGACATATGAGCGATAAACAAAAATTTTATCGTGGTACACTCGTCCAAGAGTGACATCTCTTATGACAACACCATCTGGACTGAAGTATTCCCCCGGTTTTGGGTTTATAGAGTAGAAGCAACAAATTTATTACTCGAGAAATTGCAAAACATAGCACATTTGTAAAACCTCATATACACACGTGTATATTTTAAACTGGCATGAAGTTCGCCTTCAAAAAAAAAGGCATTTTACCAGTACTAAAACAGCTGTAATCCTAACAAGTTCTAAATGAAATGCGTTTCTGAAGCAAACAAAAGCGAACTAAAGATGCTTTTCTTAAACTGCAGTTTCAATTTTTCGTTTGTGTGGCAATATGATCTTTAAATTGTTTTGGGGAGGACGAGGTAACATAAGCTAAATTTAGTTACCCCTTGTGGATCTTGTACGACGTTTGATAAATGAGGCACTCCGTAGCAAACTCGATCAAACAAACGAGATAAAAAAAAGATGAACAGTGGCGAAGCTGGCGCCAACTGACGACATCTGACCATTACGGTTGCAAAGCTGTCAGTTAACAATGTCAAAACTTCAAAGGGGTAGCTTTTTCACTTCTGCTTAATGATAGCGTTTCTTAGCGCGAGCAAGGTAGACTTTTTCTGTTTATGTTTTTTACTGAAAAAAAGCACAAAACTCGAATATACCGTACATGCCTTTATACGGTGGACATGACTCATAGACGAAAGCAAAATAATTCTACCCTGTTTGGAAAAAACGTCGACATTTTTGCTTATTCGATTGGCGGCTAGTAAAGTGATAGGAAAGCGCCATCTTGTACTTTGTTTTATTTAAAACTAGTGGTGAATCTCTTCATTCAATCAGAATTCTCCATACAGTGGAACCTCGATTTAACGAACCTCTATCTAACGAAGTCCTCGGTATAACGAACTGTATTTTTTCCCTAGTAATAGTGAGATCTATGGAAAAGAACCCCGATATAACGAAACCTTCGTTATAGTGAACATATTTTAATAATAATAGTAATAATAATAATAATGCTTTATTTATATAGCGCTATTTCCTTTTAGCCCAATAGCGTTATATCGAGGCTCGATTGTATTGTAGAACTTTAAAATCGTAGGTGCGTTTAAAACACCAAATGGCGTAATGACAAAATGGGAATAAGACTAAGCTAAGCTTCAATGTCGACTGGGATACGGGTGTTGACGAGGATAATACTTAACTATCTTAGAGAGCTAACCACTATTCAGACAGTAAGATTTAGGCTAACCAGAGCACTTTTCAGGCCAACTGTAGTGCCATTTCGTGTTTTTAACACGCTCTAGAATTGTGGAGACCTTTCAATGTCGTGGTTAGCCATCTGAAACTGTAAATAACAAGTTCATTTAAAGTGAGCGTGGGTCCACACATTAAGCGCGTGACATACCGTGAACACAAGACGTTTAGTAATCACTTTCTAAAACGGATACATGACAGCACTGCACTGAAATAGTATTACACATTGGGCTACCAAAGTTTCTTCTAGCACCAATAGCATTGGAATTATTTAGGATAGAAACTTACTATAGCCCAAGACGACAATTAAAAGTAAAGTCCAATAACTTTTCTCGCTCTACAAATTGGAATTCATATCCCAGTCAAACTTCCTTTGCAAAAAAGCGCTTCATTCATTTCAAAATACTGCCTTCTCAGCTAACCATTTCGAGTTAAAAAAAAACCTTAAGGTAAAAATCTAGTTAACAACATGTTCCGCCTGTCATTAAGAATGGTATGCGGAATTCTTTAAGCCTTATATTACGTCATGCAAGTGAATGAAAACAACATAGTTGAGAACTACAGCAAGCACTTTATTACAATTCAACATTTACAACATTTTATTTAGCAGAAAAACATGTTCGAGTAAAGTGGATAACTGCCTCAAATAATTTTTAGCAAATTTATTTTCAACTTATTCTTAAAACGCTTAAGAAGTGGATGCTTAAAGTTATCGCTAATATTACTGATTCCCAATTTTCGAACCATGAAATCTTATGTTAAAGATGCTGTAAGAGTGTAAGATGTTTTTCAGGAGCACTTTGAGTTATAATTATACATTTTCCTGACGGAAGTTTTCATTCTCGCATTAATCCCGGGTAATTTGAGTATAGTCGACAAATTTGTTTAAGAGTGAGATCAAACTATTTTAGACGTTTTTTGCATGGGATCCTGCTCAAAACTCCCTCACTGAAACCCGAGCTGTTCGCCTAATGCTCCAAACTATCGCAATCTTAAAGGCCGTTGATCAAAACATGCTTGAGGAGTTTGAGTTTTGAACATGACTAAAGGAAGTTATTACAAACAGCCCTTCATATCGTAAACATTACAGCCTCCAATTATACAATGCTAGATATCGGCTACTTGCAGCAGAACTACACAGGAAGTCTAGTTACTCATTGAGGAATGAAACGGGGTGCAGAATAAATTTGATGAAGAAAGGAAATGAATAATGAATGATACGGAACACAACTAGTTTCCTTCTATGATTGGCTAATTAATTATGCGTAAAATGAGGACTTGGCAGTGAAAATCCTATTTAAGGTGACATCAGACGGGCAGCAAATAGGGTATAGAAGTTGCGAGTGCTTTTAAAAGTTTGGTAAAAACACAAGCTCAAAAGAAATAAGCCATGGAGATTGTTAAGGTAAGAACCCGGGAGTAAGAATGTGTTTTAGCTGTTGATGACAAACAGTTTGTGTTTTAGCTGTTGATGACAAACAGTTTCCAAGCAGAATAAATATCTTTTAACTTTTCTAAGCGAAAAGGAAGTAAAATAACTTAAGTAATTGATTCGAATCAATAGTATTGGAAAAATTTTTCTTAATTTACACCAAATTTCTCAGGTTTATTAACTCAGTCAAACAAGCCAAGTTATAAAGAAGAGAGAAACAAAATTTGAAACTAAAGATCTTCATGTAGTTTACATGTAACTGTTTGGTTCCAGGTCTCGGAATAAAATCTCCCTGCAGATTGCCATAGATTTCATCCAGTGAGAGTTCTGAGAATTTGGTGTTAGATTAACAAATTTCTTCTTTAACCTCATCACCTATTTACTTGAAAATGTTTTGATCCGGAAAAAAGCTTGATAATTAATAAACAGTTAATCTCACCGTGTTGTTTTTTGGCTCGCAGGTTATTGCAATTACTCTCGCTGTTTTTCTTCACCATGCCAATGGCCGAGCTACCACATCAACCAGCAACGACAACATTGAAAAAATGCTTGATTTAGCTGAGCAAGAATTAAACACGGTCTTGAATGAGACAAATGAGAATCCAGCTGAACGAGAAGAGAATCCAGCTGATATCCTTAGATTATCAGAACCAGATTCATCAAGCTATGAAGAGTTCAGCTCAGATAACATGATCCAACGGAAGGAAGCCAGTCCTGCTTTGAGACATAGGATATCTAATGCAGACCCGTGTTACACTGGTTACAAAAAGACGGCCCAGCTACCAAGCGGTGAAATCAGATGGTTTCCCGTTTGTAGGGAAGTCGCGTTTATTGGTTGTGGAAGATCCATTGCAAAGTACGGCATGAGAAAATGTAAGGGATCGGATTACGAGACAGTCAGCGTCAGCGTCAGCATAAACGGGGCCAATAAGATGAGTCTATTTCCGAAAAAATGCTCATGTGCTGTATGAAATGCATCATGATTGTAACTTGCACTACGTCAGGAACATAGGGGTATTTGAACTGAAAAAAATATTTATGACAATATCTTAGTTTTCAAAGATATTTCTATCGTATTCCGAATCTGAAATTCTCTGAAATTGTTTTAACACAAAGAGGCAGCTGCGAGGGTCAACAC
>CM042751.1:2557247-2588424 GCA_022496165.2 Catalaphyllia jardinei
AGTAGTTATATATGAAAAGTATATATGGTGCATGAGTGTTTTTGAAAATCGTACGTGACAGGATCACCAACCTCACTACTACCCTTATAAGTGTTGGCACTAGCTTATTATTTCAATCTTGTTAGTGTATCCCAGTGTCTACAGCTTTTAATAGGTAACTTGGGAGTGATACATATCAGGTGTTCATTTGAACACCTGGGCACAGTTGTGCAGGATGAAGATTATGTCCTGAAAAATTTATGAAATGTGAAAAGTGAACTGATCAACATCACACGAGCATGGGACAAAGAAAAAATCTGAGTCCCCCCAACAGGAATCGAACCCATGACCTTGAGCTCCCAAACATCGGGCGGGCACTCTATCCACTGAGCTATGAACTCATATAGAGTAAATTCATTTTACTGAGTTCATTTGTGACAGACATCCTGCATACTACTAGGATCAGCACTGTCGAAATAATTATGAGTGTGATAAGTGAATAAAGATGGTGAATTTTGAGCTCGATAATGAAATGTGAAAATTGACCTCCCAAACACCAGGCGGGTGCTCTATCAACTGAGTTTCATGCACAAGAACTCATGGGGAGCAAGGTCATTTCACTTTTCACTGATAAATTTATATACTAGTTCAATGTTTTACTGTTTTGTTCCAGGATCCAGAGCACCCACGGAATCTTATTCCCAAGCTGTTGCAACAGTTTTACCACCTGGATTGGGTCACAGGTACAGGGGGAGGAATAAGCATCAAACATGGGTGAGTATGATCTCATATGTAAAATTACCATCACTGTATATGTAATGTAATGTATGCTGCTCATTAGCACATGGGATAAATGGTCTCTTGCGTTGCTCAAGTGTGTAAGGTTGTTACCATTGTTAACTAAAGGGTTAAAATGTCCTTTTTCTTCTTTAAACAGTTTTTTGACTCTGTTTAAAGGGGCACAGTCACATTTAAACAGTTTGAAAAGTTTAGCCTAAATTTTTCAATTTTGTTATTTGTACATGTAATCCATGTGAATCTTCTCCATCCTTAACCATCCTTGTTCCTTTATGGTTTATTATTATCTCTTTGGTGTTTTATTATCTTCGTTAAGTATTATTTTCAGGTTTCCTTCAATTTAATGATAATAATAATAATAATAATAATAATAATAATAATAATATACGTAATTGGCCACTCCCCGTCGGGGCTTTTCAGGACCAATGCAGACAAACAATGACAAATTAATATTCAAATAAACATAACCAGAATCCCAACTGGTGGGAGGCAGACCAGTTGGCTATTTACAAGCGTACCCGAGAAGTTGAACTCGGGGCTTCCGAGAACAACAGAAAGGGATTTGAACCCGCGACCTACGGATTTCAAATCCACCGCTCTAACCACTCGGCCACGCTGCCTCCATAATTTTGTCGATGGTTAAAATAACTCAAAAACACATTGACTGTGCTTCTTTAAATTTAATCAATCTCATGGATGGAGTATTTTTGACTGACAGTATAAGTTGATAATAACGAATGTGTCAAAGGTTCTCCGTCATAGTCTTAACGATGATGAATCATTCCAGGGGTCCTCATAACTTTTGGAATAAGCACTGATCCATTTCATAAATGTGAGAGTTGTTAAATTGCATCAAACATCCCTGAAATGCAACATTTTCACATTTCATTGAACTCGGTCAGTAAATAGTATTCTTTATCATATCTTTTTTTTCTCACTGTAGAGATGAGATCTTCATTGCTCCCTCTGGTGTCCAGAAGGAAAGAGTAAAGGTCAGTTGTAGCCTTCCTAGTACTATTATTTAGTTAAATGTCATCTTTCAACTTAGCCATACAGGCACCTTTGGACTTGGGGGTGCGATGACCTTCTTGCCTGAAAAAATTTGGGGTGAAAACACACTTGAATTGCATGAAAAACAAAAACGTTCATAATTCTCATATTTAATGAAACTGCTATAATTAAAAAACAGTGAAACTGAAGGCTTTCATACTCATGCACCTCTGTTAACAGTGTCCATCTGGTAAAATCTAAAGCTAGTTAAAAGACAAAGTTAGTGTCATAATTGCCGGAATCATGAGCATTTTGCCCAAAAAATTACATTACTTGTGTAGCTGCTCCCACAGCTCATACGTCTCTGAGTCCCAAGTTCAGATATCAATTCTCCATATTGATTGCTGCACTTTCTTTGGATGTTAGTTGTAAGAATTTGATAATCCATCAACAGGGCTGTCATTAAGGGCTGTAACCCATAACACCTGTTACAGCTGAGTTTGCTTGATTTTTCCTCGATGCTGCGATTGAACTTGCCTGTTGTTGACAGAATTCACCTACAAAGTAACAAGTTTTCTGTGGGTGCAGAAAACAATGCTACAGGTGACTCAAAACTTAATGACAGCCCTGATCAAGACTTATCTTCAAGCCTGTCTTATTATGAATAAAGGGGGTAAACTTCTAAAGAAACTCTGGTACTGCAAGGTGGGGAGTAAATTGGCCACCATAAAGAGATTATAATTTTGAAAGCTGACGTTTTGAGCATTGGCCCTTCATCAGAGCAAATCCAATTCTCTCCGACAAAGGCTAATGCTCGAAACATCAGCTTTCGAATCTCTTTGTGGTCGCCAAATCATGTTATCTAGCCAGTTGACATTTAACCAAATTCTCCTGTCTTACTATGGACTGACTTTTCAAAGAGATATGGACCACTCTTTAGTATTGCCAGGGTTGTGTAAAACCTATACATGTCTCAAAATAAGATGGCACACCTTCACCTAACCTACCTTTTTCCTTGTCCAAAGAATACCCAGTAAATGTACATGTACAAATTATTTAAAACACAAATACTGTTATAAACATATGTCTGGCTTTGAGTAATTCTCATAAATGTCTCATAAATGGCATTATTTCTCACAGAATCAGAGTATTAACTTGAACTTCCTAAAATATGTTTCTTCAACTCACTGCCCAAAGTATTCTGTGCATAGTTTCAAACACAAAAAATAAAGATCATTCACACCTCCAACATCACATTGAGTCTAAGTGCTCTGGTGGAATCATGTGATTTATGCACTATCTTTAAAAAATGTGTTTGTTCCTGCATAGCCTGAAGACATGTTTGTGTGCGACGTGGAAGAAAATGACATCTTTTGTCCTCCTCCGGCGTAAGTGTTTAAACAACACATTCAGACTATATTTCTATCATGTGACTTTTGTGAGCAAATCAATCACTGATGGACAGAATGAGTGTTCAAGATGAAAAACAAATTTTGCACAGTCAGTCAGTATGTCAGTGAAACAGTCAGTCAGTCAGTCAGTCAGTCAGGCAGGTAGGCAGTCAGTCAGTCATGAAGTCAAGAAGTCAGTCAGGAAGTTAGTTAGTCATGCAGTCAGTCAGTCTGTCTGTCAGGACAACCATCAGTCAGTCAGTCAATCAGGAAGTCAGTCAGTCAGTCAGTCAGTCAGTGGACACATCAATCAATTGCGACCTGTCAACAAACCGATCAATCAATCAATCAATCAATCATTCTACAGCGTATCTATCTACTGGTATTTACATATCAATCAATCAATCAGGCAATCAGTGCATCTGTCTACCAGGATACACTCCTTTCTTTGCCATCTCTGCTGTTTACAGACAGCTTATGCAGTCACAGATTTAAGTCAACATTTTTCTCTCCTTGTTTCATAATAGGAAGAAGCTGAAGAAAAGCCAGTGTACTCCACTGTTTATGAATGCCTACACCATGAGAGGTAATCATAAATGCACAAATATGTATGCCCTTGTTATGTTAATTTTTTATCGTCATCTTTCCATTCAGAAATGTCTTATATAAATGCAGTCGACCCTCCACTAATGGCCACCCTGCTGCAACGGTCACCTCTCTAAAGCGGCCATTTTTATCACCCCAGTGGATGGTCCATGCATTCACTCTTTTTTTCACCTCTCGACCATGGCCACCTCCCTACAAAAAGTGCATCCCAGCAGCCATTGGAAATAGTCTCCCAATGGCCAGTTAATCAATGACTGACTAACTTAATGGTGTGTACAAAACTCCATTTATATCATTTGCAAACTGTCACAAAACTTGATCCCTGCCATGCATCGTTAGCCTCTTTTTGTTTTCTGTTGCATGGATATATTTTGATTGTGTTGGGTGTTCTGATGCTACAATGAGCATTTTTTTTCAAATATACAAATGTGGTACCCCCCCAAAAAGCAGGTCATTTTACACCCTTACAGCACAACTGTACCTGTCCATGAGGGCCACCTCTCGACAACCTTCACCCTTTTATCTTTCCCCGAGGTGGTCATTGTAGAGAAGTTTCACTATATTTGAATTATATACCTTATAATGGGTGCTAACGGAGTAAGTATTTTCTCCTTTCCTTCAGCATGAGCTTGTACTTCGTAGTTGCATGTAGTTCACGTCAAGTCATCTCTATTTAGGCAGGGTAACCCCATCTGCCATAGGCTGGTATGTAAAGATGCCCTGCTTAAAAATGTAAAATTTAAAATTACCTTCAAGTAATGAACAAGGAGTTTAAAAATTTGACTTGTTTTTTTCAGAGGCTGGAGCTGTGATTCACACTCACTCCAAGCACTGTGTAATGGTTACTCTGTTGTATCCTGGAAAGGAATTCCGCATCACTCATCAAGAGATGATCAAGGGCATGAAGAAAGGGACAACAGGTGTTAATTACAGGTGGGTGGAAGACAATAAGCCCCCCCTCCCTCCCCTCCCATTCATAAAGGGTGGGTGCTTCGCACAGCACAACATGGCTACTTTGTTTTTTTTTTTAGAAATACAAAAAGTAATTTATGGAGATTTGGCCTGAAGCTTCATCCAGCAGGGCCGTCATTAAGTTTTGAGTCTCCTGTAACCTTGCTCCCCATACCCGTAACAAACTTGTTGCTTTCGGGGCTCAAAATAACGGCCAGTCACCGGACAATGTCCGGCCAAGATGACTATTTGTCCGGACAAAATTTGGGTTTGGCGGTCATTTTGACCGGTCAAGTACGCAGTTTCCAAATAATTCCTTTATTTCCTTTATTTCTGGAAAATATAAACAGTGAAATAATAAAATATCTCAGCGGCTTGTATTTACAAAATAGGGTAAGTACTTGGTGTATCCCCTATCATAGTGATTTAGAACGTAGCATAGTATATTTATCCCTATTATAGTGTATTAGATACACTATAATATCTGGAAGGGATACATGAAGTACTTAGGCAAAATAGGAGAATACAGATGAGACGGTTATGATCGTCGGCTTCGTGAATGCTGTGGCGTCTTAGCGGCTTGCGAAAATACCACAGGAAATATCAACCTCTGTAAATACGCTAAACAGACTAGACAACAATGAACATTGCATCAATCAACGTCGCAGTTACAGATTTAATTGTCTTGCGGGCGGGACTTGTGTGTGGTGTATTAAATCTACAGCAAATATCGTGTTCGTAGCGTCTTTTATCATGTGTAAGATCACGAGAAAATAATTCATCTTAAAATGCTTTGAATCCACAATGTTTCTTTAAATCTCCATTTCGCACGGACGTGTCCCACTTGTACTGAAAAGTTGACCACCTAACAGGGTTCCGGTAAATGTTTGCTAATACTGAATAAAATAAAGAGAAAAAAAAATCGATTTCCACGACGAGCGTCTACAGATCGTAACAATAACTTTCGATATCTTTTATTCTTGCTATGTCATCCAAGTGTTCCTCGCAGATTTTATCGAAGTCTTCTTGTGTGAATCTATGTCCGCGAATGTCCAAGACTAACAGTACTTCGCCATCAGTATATTGTCAAGGTGGCAAATCCTTTCTTCTGGACACAGTTAATATGAAGCCGTTAGCGTTTCTTCAGTTTATTTCCTACATGCTGACCGAGCATGCTGAGCGAAGGCAGCGATCTTTCACTTGTAGCACGAGCCTGTGCAGCCCTATTAGTCTTTGGTAGAAACTCGAAGTGTGTACAACCAAAATCGCATTCAACCTAAGTGGTTAGTTAATATACAATTATGTGCAGGGTAACCGCGATAAAATGAGCGTTTCTAATAAAATAGTATAGCGAGTTTTTATTGTTGTCAACCCAGTCAAGTTTCATGTCGTGTAGAATTAATGCAGTCTGTGGAAATGAAAATCAAACATATTTAAGTGATACTTTTAGCGATTAAAACTTTTATCCTCTTTAACAACACATTTTTGTGAGGCGATATTTTTGGCTTATTAGGGAAATTCTTCAAAATAAGCATTTTCAATATTTTGACCGGTCAAACGAGACATGACCGAGCTAAAATTGGTTTGGCCGGTCAACATGGCCGGCCACCGTTCAAAAATTATTTTGAGCCCTGACTTTGTGGGGGAATTGTATCAACAATAAGGGAAAATTAATCATATACTCAACCGTAGCAGGTGCTACGGGTGACAGCCCTAAATGTGACAAGCCTGTCATGTGTTCAGTTGTAAGTTGACATCAAATGACCATTTCCCTGCAACACAATCGGCTTATCGTAAGGACAACAGTACTGAGACAGCTTTAATGCGTATCACCAGTGACATTTTGCAAGCCACCGATAATCACGAAGATACCATCCTTGTTCTACTTGATTTGTCCGCGACGTTTGACACCATTGATCATTAGGTGTTATTGAATAGGTCAAATCAGAGATTTGGCTTTAGAGACCTGGCTCTTAAATGGCTTGCTTCGTACCTGGCTGACCGCAAACATTCCTTCCATATAAGATCTGCCGTCTCAGTGGATAGTCAGCTCTGTTGTGGCGTTCCACAAGCATCAGTCCTGGGACCCATGTATGTTGCTCCAGTCGAGGATATTGTCCTTTCTCATGGCCTCTGTCCCATGTTTCATGCCGATGATAGTCAGATTTACCTCACAATGGAGCCCAGAAATAGAAATGTATCCATCAGTGAAATTGAAGATTGTATAAGCCACATTATTGGCTGGTACTCCAATAAGTTCCTGCTCTGCAACTCAGCCAAGACCAAAGTTATCTACGTTTCTTCAAAGTTTATTGACAAAGACCCTATTTCTTCCATAAATATTGGTGCTAATACCATCAAATTAGAATCTGCCACATGCGATCTTGGTGTGGTTTTGGATAATCATCTCGACATGTCAAGACAAGTCAATAATATCTGTAAATCGGCGTCCTTAGCAATACACAATATTAGAAATTGCTTAGATCAACCCACTGCAGAAAAACTTATCCATGCTTTTGTTACAAGCAAAATTAACTTTTGCAACAGTCTTTTATTTGGGTTCCCGAAAAAGCAGCTAGATAACATGCAACGTATTTTAAATGCCGCTGCTACAAAAATTAAAAAATGTCAGCACATATCTCCGGTATTACGTAAGCTGCATTGGCTCCCTGTTACCAAAAGGATTGAATTTAAGATTCTAACCATGACCTACAAAGGACTGAATGGAATGGCTCCATCCCACATTTGTGACCTTCTACAGGTTTATCACCCAAACCGAAATCTTCGTTCTACATCCAGGCGATTGTCATTTGTGGTACCTGCTTATCAGACCCAGGCTTATGGTGCTCGCTCTTCCTCGGTGGCTGCACCTACTCTCTGGAATTCCTTGCCAGTGGACATAAAAAATGCGCAATCTTTGTTTAAATAGAAGATCAAAACATTCCTATTTAATTAACTTCACACGTAGTCTTATCACATTACTCTTTTCATTATCTATTCTTTTTATTTCTTATATTTGTAATTTTATTTGTATATTTCTCATATTTATTCCTCACATTTGTTAAGCGCGCTGAGATTATGTAGCTGCGTTCCAAAAGAATATTATTATTATTATTATTATTATTATCAATAATCTTTTTTTTCCATCAGATATGATGAGGAACTTGTGATTCCCATAATTGAGAACACGCCCGAGGAAAGGGACTTAAAGGTGCACTAATTTCTCTTGATCAAAGGTTGTTTTAAAAAGATAAGTATTTTGTAAACAGAACATCAGCAGAGGATTTGAATGTAGATGATATGAATGCTAGCTTGCCAATTAAAAGCTGGGTCAATTCAAAATCAACACCATTTTGACCATTTGTTTTTGCAGTGTGTGGGGGTGTCTCGAAAACACAGACCTCGAAAACGCAGACCTCAGACCACAGACCTCGAAAACGCAGACCTCGAAAACGCAGACCTCGAAAACACAGACCTCGAAAACACAGACCTCGAAAACGCAGACCTCGAAAACACAGACGTGTTACAAACACATTGAAAAATATCAGCCTTTGCTCGCGAACGTATTATGGCCGCAATGAATTTAAATTCCTTAGTTCGTCTTTTTTCCCTTTGGTTATTTGCTGTTAAGGGGCTGTTTTGTTTCCAATTACTGAGAAGTCGGTAATGGAAGGTGTTATCGGGCCTAAATAGCAGTTGATCAGTCAACATACAAAGGCACAAATTGTAATGTGATTGCAGTACAGATAATTATAGAATCGATGACCGGATGTCACGCAACGGTAACCAGGTTAGGGAAATCGGCATTCGATAGAAGCAAATTGAAGAAATGAAACAAAAACAAAATCAAAATCAAATTGGCTTTACAAAGGGAAAGGGCTTTTTTATTTCGAATGCCCTAAAATAACAGAATTGCATTATAGAAAGGAGCAGGCCTGAACAGAAAAACTGGGAACGAAGGTCATGACCCTGGCATCAAATAAACTGCGAGTGCAAAAAATCGGCGGGAAAATTCATCACTTGTTGCGACGCGCTCGAGCTCTCCTCCAACAAACATGGCTTTCTTTCGAAAGTTCAAGCTTCCTCAGCTCGCAAGTAAAGGAAAATTTGGAAATTATATTGATGCAAAAATGCTTCGCGCGCTTCGATTGCAACATTTTATCTGTTCCAGTTTTATTTTGCGCTCATATGACTTTAAGCAAAATTCACTTTTGATTACGATAAAAAAAACTTTGTTCTATTATCATATCATTTCCATTACAAGGAACAATAATTGCTCAAACTAATCGAGGCGGGCTGCTAGGAAACGTGCTGATTTGTTTAAGAGGCCTGGAAATCATGACCAAATACAGTTGTTGTCATTGTTGGAGTTGTTTGTTTAAACTATCATACGACAAAATGTTGGTAAGATTGTTGGTAAGATTTACCCATTTTATATTGTTTTATGTTGTTTTGTGTTCTGTTATTTTAGGGCATTCCAAATAAAGAGACCTTCCCCGTTGTAAAGCCAATTTGATTTTGTATTTGTTTCATTTCTTCAATTTGCAACTATCGAATGCCGATTTCCGTAACCTGGTTACCGTTGCGTGGCATCCGGTCATCGATTCTATAATTATCTGTACTGCAATCACATTGCAATTTGTGCCTTTCTACGGTGACTGATCGACTGCTATTTAGGCAGAAAAAAAATTGGAAACAAAACAGCAAATAACAAAAGAAAAAGAAAAGAAGAACTAAGGGCTTTAAATTCATTGCGGCCATAATACGTTCGCAAGCAAAGGCTGATATTTTTTAAAGTGTTTGTGACACCTCTGTGTTTTCTAGGTTTTTGTTTGCAAGGTCTGCGTTTTCGAGATCTGCGTTTTCGAGGTCTGTGTTTTCGAGGTCTGTGTTTTCGAGGTCTGCGTTTTCGAGGTCTGTGGTCTGAGGTCTGCGTTTTCGAGGTCTTTGTTTTCGAGACACCCCAGTGTGTGTTGGTTTTAAACAGTTCGGGCCTTCTCTGCAAAACTTTCAGGGTTCTTCACTGAAGCAATTAGGATTAGTTCTGGTTTTGCACCTCCTTGAGCAAACAGAATTGGGACAACTGTCCTGTGAGCACATTGCCCAAGTTGTTTCGAACCAAATACCGCGATCAAATTGCATGACCGTGTGTTCGTAAACTAAACTGCAAATGAACTGAAGAACACCGATGAATCCGTAAACAAAGTGCTCCGCTCTGTAAATGTACATTGACAGTTTGTTAAGTGGCTTAAATCTTCCCTTCGTTTTCCTTTATAGGAAAGCATGGCAGTAGCCATGGAACAGTATCCGGACTCCTGTGCAGTCCTTGTTCGTAGGCACGGCGTGTATGTCTGGGGACAAACATGGCAGAAAGCTAAAGCTATGTGAGTACACTACAATAACTACGTACATTCCCCTTTATTAAGGCAATAAACTTTGAAATGTGTAGTTCCCTTCACATGTGTTAGTGACAGGTGGTAACACAACGCTTCTCTTTACAATTGGAGGGAGTGTTGCGTTACGTTCCAGGTAACGAATACGGAGACAAACCGTGTGTGTACAAAACGGAGCAATCGTGCTAATTAATTGTTATTTGGTCATTTGAAGCGGCCAGTAAGTGTCAAAAATCAAACATTTCACAGAGACAACAACAAACAAATTTATTGTGATATTTCTGCCCGGGAACGTCTGTCTTTGATCGCTTCAGTCAGCTTTGGAGTTCCCTAATGCAAAAGGAAGACTGTACGCTCAGACTACCCTAGCTATTTTAACTATAGCAGAATATGGTTGAAAGCAACGGACAGTGATAAAGAACTAGAAAGACCTTTTGCACGTTCAGCTTCTAAACTTAAAACATTAACTCTCCCTGTCGATTGCCTTGCATTCTTTTGATAATAGTTTTGAGAACGTAGAGGAATATCAACAGAATCTTCTCTGATTATTTTCTTTTTCCATTGCCTGTATTCTTGAATACGTTTACATTGTAACGGGGAATTAGATAGTGGTGATGGTGATGATGATGGTTAGTGCGCTCGACTCCAGAGCGAGCGGTTTGGGTTCGAGCCCTGGCCGGGGACATTGTGTTGTGTTCTTGGGCAACTGAGACACTTTACTCTCACGGTGCCTCTCTCCACCCAGGTGTATAAATGGGTACCGGCGAATTTAATGCTGGGGGTAACCCTGCGATGGACTAGCATCCCATCCAGGGAGGAGTAGAAATACTCCTAGTCGCTTCATGCTACAGAAACCGGGATAAGCTCCGGCCTGATGGGCCACAAATGGCCCGAATGCAGCCTTTACCTTTTACCTACGATGATGATGATGATGATGATGATGATGATGATGACGCGAGGTAATTAGAGGCCTATTAAATTATTGGCGTTTCCAGGTGCGAGTGTGTAGATTACTTGTGTGATATTGCCGTACGAATGAAGCTGCATGGTTTGGATCCGACGGCGAAACCCGACAAACTCGTCGACAACGGAGTCTGACGGAAACACCCGGACATTCACCTCTGACGCCGTACAGAGGACAACTTTGGCGGCTCCTTTGGAACGAAAAGAGAAGTGCAAACGCTTGTGGGAAACCTGTGATCATAGACACAAAGGCTTGTGGGAAACATTCTTTAGTGGAGGACAGGATTGCTGGGAAAGATTTAAAAAACTAGCAAGGACTATCTCGGTAAATAAAAATAAAAACAAACTGACAACCTTGTTCTTAGCGCAGAAATGTCACGAATTATTAATTTTATACTGACCTTATCGGACCTCTCTGAACGTTTCGTTGGCATATCATATCAGGCGAGTATGTTGCCATGGTATTTCGGGACCCGTGGAGGCTCTCCCATATATAAAATACGGGGGGTGCTCCTCGGAAGTTTGAAATAAAATCCCTTAGAGGTACCAAGTTCCTGTTTTGTGGACTTGAAACGAAACAGTAGATTCATTCAGTATCCTAATCAAATATAATTTATTGTAAAAGCAAAAAGAAGAAGTGTGGAGGAAGCAATACGAGTGTTAACCAGTTGTGATCAATTTGAAAACTTCCCTGATAACGGACGTTAGCCTGGTACCCTGTACTAGGTGATATTTGCACACAATCTCCCAACTAGCTCTAAGACATTTATGGAATACCAGTGTTGAGAGTTTTTATCTTTAATTGGCACAATGCAAGTCAGTTTTTCATTTATCAGGACACCCCTGGCTCTAGTGAGGACTACCGTCCACCATTTTTTCTACCCTTATTGATGATTTTATGTTTTCTTATCACCTGCCTTCTTAACAGTTTCTGTTTTTGTAAGGAGAAGTTTGAAGCGGATCGAAAAATGCAATGTCTTTAAAAGCTGCATTGAGAAATGGACAGCTGGAAAATTCAAATTTAAAGACAAACAAGCATGACAATTTTAAATTGAATTTTGGGGCAAAAAACTCATTTTGTTTCTCATTTTTCCTTTGTTTAACTTTAGTCTGTTATTTCAAGAGCTTAACTCTTCTTTCCTTTAGTCGAACACTTTCACAAAAACGTGCATGCCATTATTTTGTTTCTGTATGTATATTTCTCGATAACACCAAGTTTACATTTAAGGCTTTAATTCCTTCCTCCTTTGATCTTTTCCTTTCAATTTCTTCATTATTACACCTTCGGTAGATCAACATTGAAAGTTAATTACAATCTCAGTCGTTAGAGGATTTCCAAGGAAATTATCGCATCGGGAAAATTTCAAATTCAAAGAACAGATATAGATCTGTTTCAAAAGTGACAGAAGCTTTGTTGCTGCGAAGTTATTAATGTATTTAGAGCGAAATTAGGATGTTCAGTCAAGTGTCTTTACTAGAAAAGAAAATAATTAATTTTCTGTTGAAAGCGTTAAACCGCCACATCGTTTCAAAGCGAGCGTGAAGGTTTGTGACAATTTGTGGAAGTCTTTAATTGAACACTTTGTGTTTCATGCAAATGTCCGTCAGAAAGTCATAATTTAAAGCGAAATTTGCCGGGGGCGATAAAAGGAAAATTCAGAAACTTAGACGTTATCAAATTTTGCTCAGTCTAAGTGAGGCAGCTGGACATAATAATTCCGTGAATTGAAGTAAAAGTGGAAAGCGTTTTATGAGTGCGAGAGCGGAGATGAAACGAAAAAACTAAGGTGATGAAAAATGCGCCGCGTGCAGCTGTAACATGTTACATTTTAAAGCCTCCTTCCGATGAAGAGTGTAAAGTTTCTTCACTTTGCGCCAGAATCTTCCAAAGACAAAAGCGATACATCATGGGCCTACTCAACAGTGGATTCAAGTCCTTTCTCGAGTTCGGATCAGAATCAAGATGCTGAAATGAAATACGATTCTTTTTTAACAGTGTTGGAGGAAAGAATGAGACGGGAAGAATCAATTCTGTCAACGAGCCCCCATAAACAAGTAGTCAATGCCATTCGTTATGCCAAAGCAGTTAACTCTTCACTAGACTCGAACCTGGAAAAAACCAAAGATCTGCTACATCGAGAATTTGAGCAGGAAATTCGCCGCATCCTCGATGTCCAGCAAGCGGCTTGCAGAGAATTCCCCGCGCTTAAGCAAAATGCCCGCTCCTTGCTTACAGGCGTTACAAACAAACAGTTTCGCCGACGGCTAAGTGAAGCTTTGGCAAGTCGGCGGAGAACTGAAGAGTTTAGAAGAACTCGTACCCGTCTTTCGTTGCCTACTTTATCACCAGTTGAACCTTCCAGTCGCCTAGACAACGTGTATGTGCCGTTATCTCGTTCGAAAAAGGACAGTGAGATTATTTATCTGCCTCCAATATGAAGAAAAGAAAAACGCTGTTTTATTAAAAGCACCTATCTCGATGTAAGAAGCCGTATTGTGACGATTGTTCACGCCGCTTCTTAGACCAATTATGTCGGTATATTTTCAGGTTATTAAATAAAAACAAACACTTTCCATTTGCATCAGGTTTGTTAACGCTTTTGATTCAGTTCTGAAGCAGAAATATTCGTTTTGCAAGCGAGTTTTGTTTGCGAAAATCGATCTTTATATATATATATTTTTTAATTTTGACTACTGTCTGGATCTGAAAATCAATGTGCAGTTAAATTCTTTCCAATTTGGAATTAATCTCACTTCATTCAAATAGACCACTTAAATTAGATTTGTTGTAATTAGGCTTTATAACTTTCATTTCAAGATTCTCAATAAAAGGGGAATATGATCCCTTTCTTTTGTCGTAAGCATTCATAGAGGATTACCTCTTTGTCAACCACCGAAATCGGTTACAAGCGCTTTTAGATTTGTCGACTTCGCGACGTAAACAAACATGATACTGAACGTCATCGTGAAAATGAAACACAGAATTTTATCTAATGTCAACATGTCAGTGAAGTTTACGGAAGAAAGTCACGTTTTAGCCAAAATTAAAGGTGTGAAGCTTTTTTTAGGACGAAACTATTGATTTTATCCTGTGAGAAACTTCACACAAAAAGTTACTTTCTTCCGCTTCAAAAATAGCGGTAAACGCGCAGTCCATAGAACGTTCGGAATGCGGCTGTTGATTCTGATTGGATTATAATGATGCAACCATCGGTCTCATTGTTATCATCCAATCAATCAACGTTTCTATGGAAGAACTTTTCCCGCCGTTTTTTAAACAGTGTAAACTTGGCGCAAAAAGCTGCATGTATAAGAAACGTCCAGTACGAAAAGAATTTAGATCCATTCTGACTCGTGTAGTAATCTTACTCTCTTTGCTTTTCGATAGAGGCTGAAAAAAATTAAGGATCAAATTTGAGGCATTGATTCCTTGCATCCATGTGCTTCAGTGCACTTGAAGATCTGTTCAATTTTATATGGAATATCTTTTGAAGTATTTTAGTATTTCAGACCTCGAAATGTATCTGTTTTCGAGCTTACAGTGCAGTGTATTTCGCACTGTATTATTAGCTCATGAAAACATGGCAAAAACACTAAGCAATTAAGATATGCTCTTTTAGATTAAAACGTTAGTGACATTGTGTTTGCCAGTTGCAATCAAAAGTACCTTCATACTAACTGTCGCAAGGAAAATTTCTTAGAACTTTATCAATAGCCGTCCGAGCTTCTTGATGTGATTTCAGTCCATTCTCTTAACATACCAACGCTTACGACAACGTGAAGCTTTTCTAAAATAAATCTCTCTCCATAACGGACCAAAACGACTACATGTACATTAGCCGCCCTAAAACTTCCAGCTATCAGTCAGGTTAAGTAATGTTTTGTTTTCCATCAGTCTCCTTCACTTACAGCTTTACTTGAAGCGAAAATCGGAAGTCGGCCTCGCCTCGTCACCGAGTGGAGGCTTCTTCCTTTTGCCTGTTGTCTCCACGCTTGAGTGGTAAATTCAAATGGCTTTCTCGAATTTTTCGCACCTGTCAATAATTTAGCGAGTTTTCTCGTAGCGGGTGTGACCTGTTGATCACAAGCCAAATTAGGAAAACCAGCTCGTTGGCATTTGTAAACGAACGAAGTCACCAAGTCCTTCACCGACCGCTTGGATTTGAACGCAGCTGTATTTAGGAGATTTTTTTCTATTTCAAGATGTTGCGTTAACCCTCATCTCACGAACATTATCTATTGGTATCAACTTCACAAGGAATGGACGTTGTTTGTTTCACGCTAATCAGTGTTACGAGGACCAAGGGATAAAAAAATATGGGAGTTACTTCACAAGGTAAGATAATCAAGTTTGTGGTCTATTATGACTCGAAGTGTAGATAAGTTGATTGTCAACCGTTTTATGGTGGGTTTGGGACAAGAAACACTTTCTTCAGTAGGAAACTATGTAGACTCTGTGATATGATATGGATTAAACCCTTAGATCAGACAAATGCTTGGTGTTGCCAATAGTGTAATATTCGTATGATCATTAAAACTGGCCGGGTGAACCTCCTGAGAAAACTGCATTATGTTTCAAGCGGTTATTTTACAGAGGACAAACGGGATGATCTGTCGCATCTCATATCGAGTTTTCACAATCCTAATCGTGGATGAAGATCATCTGAAAACTGAAACAAAGAGGCCTCATTAATTTGTAATAAACGCCTTCTATCGAAAATCACAAAAGACCTGAACAAAAACCAACTGGTTGATGATGGTCGCCAAGTTAAAACCGTTTGCTTGTTATGCCATGCGAATTTCAACACTGAATTAAAATGATTCATCAGTGACTGGATTTGATATTTCAAGTTACCAATAATTGTTCCATTACGAACTGAAATGACCCTATTACCAAAACAGTTATTTCTTGTAGAAAGCAGAGAGATAATTAAGATAATGGATAATCTTAATCAAATTAGACTTCCTAGAAATCGTTTCGAGCAGAAATGTTCGTGTTCCTTACCAATACGAGGGAAAAATACTCTTTTTGAACTTAAGTAATGTAGGGCACGAATTTGCACCCCTAATGGTCCATGAACAAAGCATTTTTATTTCCTGAAGGATCCAACTGTTTAGTTTGACAGTTTTTCTTTCTTAAATTTAAGCCGGTTTGTCAATTTGAACAGCCTTTTAGTTTCTCAATGCATGTGTGGAGACGAGCTGCAAATAATAATGGTTACAAACGGGTCTTTGATTGATAAATCTGACAAATTGCAAATCCTTTTTTTTTTCGGTCGTTGAAGACTCGCAGAGTCTAATGTGTCTCTAGTTACTGGTGAACAATGCTGACTTAATCTGACTACTGTCTTTTCACTCGACTGATTTTGTGAGTCAGAAGTTCACTGCACAGCAACATAGCGGCATGATAAGTTATTTGAATAGAGAAATGATTTGAAAGAAAGATATGTTTTATATTATCATGTGTGAGACGATTTAAACGTTTTCGTCAGAATCAATTAGAAAAGAAGGAAAGTTTTTTTGCATCGACTTTTTTTGGAAGTAATGAACCCTGACTAAAAATCAACGGGCGGCCATAACTTAATGATAAAAAGTAGATTGAAAAATAATTTCAAAGAGATTTCGTTTATCTGGAGTTGAACTAAGTATTTGTGAATTTCACTACAGACATTTTTATTTTTGACAAGAGCGAACACAAAAACAAGAGCTTCTAAATTTTCCAATCTTTGTCAAGTGTTTGACGCCATTTTCACAATCAAAAGGCTGTTGATCGTAATTCACATATTTTCATCATGGTACCAGTTACAAATGACCTCTAGATGTAGGGGTAACTATTTTTCTCCTAACACTGCTTTGCTGGTTTTGTTTTCATAACGTGCTGGTATTCGGTTGGCAAATTCTTCGTTGAACACAGCTTTTTCTAGAGCATATCCCCGAAGAGAGCCGAGAAATCTCTTTACAGAAAACAATTGCGAGCCGTGTATGTTTGACGCGAGATGAATTGGTAAACGCTTGAGGCTGTAAAGGTAGATTCAGTTCAGTGGATGTCGTGATCTTTTAATTCGCTTGGTTACTTTGAAAAACGCGATTAAACATCTACAAAGGGAGGCGTTTTTATGTTTAATTTTACGTTAAATTTGTTTTCTTTTCGTTTCGGTGTTATCCTATGAAAATCCACTCTTCGAAGAAACATTAAGAAAACATTCGAAGTCAAAACAGAAGTTGCAATTTTTCAAATTATCAGAACAAAAGCAGAAATCCTTTTTTCAGTCTCCGAGTGCTTTTCAATAAAACCATGACACGTAAAGGGTGGCTGATCAACCGAAATCGTTTTTAAAAGTTGACTTATTCTTGTTTATGTACCAAATTAATTCGAATCACTTAAGGTAGTCGCTTTTTGAAACACACTTCTTTGAAAATACAAGCGTGACTAATTATGTGTCATTTTCTTCCTTGTAGATTATATGGCTTCCTCTCAGGGCGGCTCTGGTTTATTGGTCCTTAGAATACTTGTTATATTTTACTCAATTTATTGTCTTGATGCACAGCAACCACAAGTGGCTCAGAAGCCACACATAATAATGATAGTCGCTGATGACTTGGTGAGAGAAGTGTTACTGTAATTTAATTGAAGCTTCAGGTTTAACATTGAAAAACACTTGTTGTAAAAGTGTTTCGTTTTATGTACAAAATAAATTAAGTTAATTCTTTTTTCTTTTTTCGTTTAATGACTATAAACTTTACATTTATCACTTTCTTTTGCTCTCTCTAGAAATTTATTCCTCAATCTATCTTTTCCTTTTTTTTTATTTTAACGGCCCAAATTAAACTTTATATTTATTACTCTTTACTTTTCGTAAGGGAATCAAAAATCCTAAGGGTATGGAATTTATTCAGTTAATTAGCTTATAAAGTATTTTCAACAAGCTGGCGCGAACATTAGCCAATAACAGGGATCATTGAGGCGTTAAGTTCTCCTTAGTCCCGGAAAAAGGGTGTATTTAAAATCGTTTTTGCGTTAGAAAGGTTATGAGTTATAGTGAATAAAAGACGAAAGCAAGGCTGATTAAAAACAGTATGGGAATATATTTTGCAAATATTTCTGATGGCACGGTACAGAGAACGAACGCAATACCCTGTTGAAGGAGGGAAGTGCCATCTGAAATACTTTAAAAAACATGTTCCTGTACTGTTTAATCAGCCTTGCTTTCGTCTGTTATTCATTCAACTTATAGCTGATAAGATCTTCTATCGTCTTGAGTTCTAGTGGGCAATCAGATTGTTGACGTTTGAGGACAATTCCTTTCAACCACTTTATCTGACAGATCTTATCCCATTTAATTTGTGCATGGTTGGTATTGCGTTTCTTTGGCTAATTCCTAATTAACTGTTGTCTTCTCCAGGGTTGGGATGACGTCAGTTTCCACGGTTCGCCCCAGATCCCCACGCCCACCCTTGACGGCTTGGCGAACTCGGGAGTAATTCTAAACAATTATTACGTGTCCCCGATGGACTCGCCTTCAAGAGCGGCATTCATGACAGGAAAATACGCTCTGAATTTAGGTAAAAGATTTGTCTTGTTGGGTTACATGAAGCACTGTACTGAACTAATTTTGTCGAGTTGCCTAAACGGTCCGTCACACGAGTATAAAATATCCAAACACAACTCAAAACGACGGCCGAAAACATGGCTACACTCTCATCAATCAAGATTCCACGCACAAGATGGTAGAAAATAATGACAGGGGCTTACCGCTGAGTTGGGAATAAGTATGATCGATAGTTCTATGCAGTCTCATGACTCAACCTTGCTTTCATAGCATACGCGAGACAAAAACGTGTGAGACACGTGATAGGTACGTGCAAGCATATTGGCGAGCTCACCACGTGCGCGTGCAGGAGAGTCAAGAGTTGATGTATTTTTTTGGTTGTCATTTTCAGGACTTCAGCATGACACGATCCACAATAAGCAGCCATTTGGTGTGCCACTCAAAGAAAAGCTGCTGCCAGAACATCTGAGGCAGTTAGGATATTCAACCCATGCTGTAGGAAAGGTAATTTGTTTTATCTGATTCTAATTATGACCTTAGTTTCTGATCTTTTCTGCGATTGAAGGTTATAGAAAAAATAGTTTAAGTAGGCCAACGAAACTTAAAACGAACGCGACTGCCTTCTATAAAACAAGACAGAATTTATCATTTCAAGTTTTTCTATCCTATTCTGCAGATTGCTAAAAATGCCATAATGTCAGAGCAGAACAGTGTTTTTATCCAGTTGCGCCGTATCGTCTTTCGATTTCTAGAAGCGAGAATTTCCAGACATACCGTATTTATTCGAATACGCGCCCAACTGTGAATTAGCGCCGACCTCGAATAAGCGCCCATCCTGAAGGCAGTAAAAGTTAATAAGCGCCCAGCCTCAAATAAGCGCCCATCTCCACCCAGCACTTATTGAGTGGCAATGAGACTAAAACTGAACTTGAATAAGTACTGACAAGAGACTAACTCAAATACAGAGTTTTCTTCAGAATATTTTACAGAAACCTTGCTTTGTTTCGTCTTCGCGTATGGTTTTGTTACCATTTATTGTTTTGTTGCAAAGTAAACATACTACACTTGCTGAAAATGGCGAAAATAATTAGCGCCCAGGACGGTTAACCGAATAAATACGGTGGTTGAATCGCGAAGATTTCTGAGGGAAGTGTTGATTTTTTTTTCACACAATGACACATTTAACGAGTAGTTACGATTATATCTTCGTGATTACTTTAAAAAAAACTCAGACTTCACTCGGTTTTATTATCATTCGTCGGCCCAGACCCATTCCAACTGAACGTCTCACTTTTTGATGTTCTATCCTTGCAGTGGCAGCTGGGTTTCTTCGCTAAAGAGTTTACCCCCACCTACAGGGGATTTGATTCCTTCTACGGCTTCTGGACTTCCGGTCAAGATTACTTCAGTCACGTGACTTATGACGGCAGTTATGGGCTGGATCTGAGAAGAAACCTGGACGTGAGTAGTGAAACACTTTCATCGAATCTACTTACGGGTATCCTGCAAAGAAATACGCCCTTCACTGCAAGACACTGAAAGTAAAAAGAGAGATAAAAGACCTAAAAATAATTATAGAAGTAATAAATAAAAACATAATTTGAAAGGTGACGAAGAAAAAGATATATAAGTAATATTAATACAATAGATATCTCAGCCAGGATTTAATTATTCTACAGTAAACGAAAAGCTATCTGAAATAATGAAGTTTTTGCTGTATCTAAAACATTGCTCAGCAATGAGTTCTATTCTTTAATACAATGAAGTGTAGTTGGTTACCGGGCATTTGACAGTTAGTGGGAGACAAAGAGCACCGTGATAGACCTTTCTCGCATTCCACTTCAGTGCGTACGAACAATAGAACCAGAGCGAGGTTAGGGTGGACATTTTCTTACATTTACTGTATTTTGTCCACCCTGACCTCGACTTGGCGCTATTGTTTTTTGGAATGCGGGTTAGGTCTATATCCGCTATTTTGTTGTTTTCGACTTTCAAGAAGCATTTCATTCATTCATTGATTAAAATTAGGACATCATGTACAACTTTGGACATAATGAACGTAATAATAATAATAATAATAATAATAACATTTATAATGCTCAAATTCCATAAAATGTTCAAATGCGCATGACAAGATTAAAAACGGAATAAAAAGGTTAAAAAGCTAAAATTACAATTAAAAGCAAACTTACAATGATTTAAAAAGCTAAAATTTCAATTAAAAGTAAAACTTACAATAATAGAAACAACTATGATAAAAATGCGAGGCGGAATAAGTGAGTTTTTAGCTTGGCTTTAAAACTACTAACTGTGTTGGCGCTTCTTAGTAACGTAGCAAACGTTACTAGCCAACCTTTGAAATTTTTGGAATCGAGAGACTTTGTTGACCTGGAATTGAAATTGTCGGAGCGTGACGGGGCGAAGGTTACACTCGCTCGGGTTCTTAACCGGAACCAAGAGTCGCTATATTGGCCTTGACTTTTAACTTGACAGCAGTTACTTCTACCATAAAGGTGCTTCTACCCTTCTACTATGTGAGCGTATTGTGCTCTCGCTTTTATGTTAATAACTAGATGCGCCTGCGTTCAGTCCAAGAGATTAAAAAAAAACACAAGACAAGACTCCAGAACGTAGTTCCCAAACACACCCAGATGACAAACTAAGCCAAGCGTAAGCTAACCAATCAAAAGGAGAAAAACACGATTATTTAAAGTTTAAAGGAGCAGTGTCACGAGGATTTTGCTGTTTTAGGTCAATTCTGTGCTAAATGCATCACTTTGAGGCTTTAATCATAAACAAAATGCTTCTGTAAAGCTACGACGAAGATAGCAAAGGAATCATTTATCAGAGAGGACTAACCATAATAAATTTCTTGAGGATTTTTGGAACACGTAACATCAAACTCGAAAAAAATATTGTTTCTAGTTTCAATCCACCCCCATCCATGCCATCCGTAGCGAAAGGCGACAGGAAAATGTTTTAGTACTTTAAAATAGTCTTCAACAACTAGATCATTAGTTTTGGAATTCAATTGATGCGAAGACATCTTCTAGCTTTTTATAAAGTTGCCAAATAGCGGGACAATGCCCCTTACAGATAAACTTGTATATGCGCGGCGAAGGAAATGGTCAAGGTAGCAAGAAGAATACAAACATGTTTACAGATAAAGACGCCCTTAACGATAGATCTAGAACGCGATTAATTCTGGACAACAGGAAAGACGATCAAGTGTAACACATGTGAGCGTAAAAACATCCGTAAACTGAGATGTACTAAATTTGGCTTCACAACAAAATGTACCAGTGTAGCTTTTTTAGTGCGTTTCTTTTTGTTTACAGGTTGTGTACAACGAAACAGGTACTTATGGCACAGATTTGTTTACTCGCGAGGCTGACAAAGTTCTGAATGATCACGACGGTAGCAAGCCGCTGTTTCTTTACTTCGCTCAGCAAGCCGTCCATGTTGGCAATAAGAATAATCCGCTCCAAGCACCGAAAAAATATCTCGACCGACTCAGCTACATCGGCGACGAGAAGAGAAGAACGTTTGCAGGTACTGAGAAATACACTTTAAGTTCGTCTTTTTTGCACGAGCTATACGTAGAAGTATTGATGGCACGTTTTCAGATTTTGTTCATGTGCTGACACATTTTTTCTCGCCATTTCCAAGTCATCTTCTATTCCAGTTGGGTTGCTACCATTCGTTTATTCGAAGAGCGTTGCTTCTATAGTCTGGTTACCTCACTGAGTTTCTTGACACGAATGAAACGACCGACCCTCTTTTACAGGATTCATTTTTACGTCATGGCATCACGTAAGTGAGGTTTTAGGAATGGGTCTCAAATTCACTCACTCACTCCATCTTGTAAGACAACTGATTTCTGCATTAAACCTGGTTTTAACTGAAACAACTGCAAAGGCACTTACAAAAATAAGAATGACACGCTTATTAACAGAAATAAATTACAAGAGACAACCGAAGTAGTCGAACGAGGGCGCTAAAAATAGATATATACTATCATGAGGTACTCCGGATCCAAACAGCCTTTAATTTGAGAAATGGTTCCCGGTAGTCTCCTGCGTGATTATTGCACTACACGTTGATTAAAAGAATTATTTGACTTCAGGTATGGTGTCAGCTCTGGACGAGTCAGTGCGCCAGATTGTGACGACATTAAAAAAGAAAGGTCTCTATGACAACTCCATCATCATATTCACCACTGACAACGGAGCAGCCGCTGGTGGATTGGACGCCAGTGCGGGCTCTAACTATCCGCTCCGCGGTTCCAAGAACACTTTGTGGGAGGGAGGAGTGCGTGGGGTCGGATTTGTCCACAGCCCACTTATAAAGAAAAGAGGTAAATAGAGAATGATACATGGGCGCACATAGATTGGAGTTTAATTTCCTTTGATTACTCAACTCAAGATATAACGTTGAACACGAAAAGAGCAATTCCATATCTACAAGCAACCCAACCTCGTTCACAGGGCCTTTTCCCTGGCTTGCCCGCCCCGCCCCAAAGCCAGGAAAAAGTCCCTGGGAACGTGTTTGCAAGCAACCATGTATTTTTTTGTATATTTTATAAACATCAAAATCGACGATTTTACGATTTTCTGAAGATTTTCGACCACTTTTCAAAGATTCTTGAAAAGTTGTCCGTAGCGTTTCTAAACATTTTCCGAAAATTTTCGAAGATTTCCAACCTCCGCCCCCAAGCCAGGGAAAAGGCCCTGGGAACGAGGTTGGAAGATTTCCAAAGATAGCCGAAGGTTTCTGAAGACTTCCGAGAAAGATCCGAAGATGGTTTGATCACACAGCAACAACTTTAAGTGCAGTTAAAGGGTCAAACATGACGTCATCATCAACATTATGTCATAGATAGGACCATGGTGAAATATTATCGTAATATTTTTTACCTGTAAAATGTACGGCTTTTCTGAGGGCTGGAAATCCTTGTAAAACACCGCAGTTTATACAATAACAAGATACTTCTGATCTTATGTGGACTTCAAATACTAAGTAACACGTTTTGTGCGTTCACTAAACCTGATTTTTCCCGCATATTTTAGGGCGAGTTTCAACTGCCTTGCTACATGCTTCAGACTGGTTACCAACCTTCTACGCTTTGGCTGGCGGCGACGTGAAAGGCTTGGGACCAATTGACGGATTTAATGTCTGGGAGACCATTTCCAGTGATGCCCAGTCCCCGCGTTACGAGATCCTACACGGTCTTGATTCGCTGAAAGAGAAGAAGGCAGCTCTGAGGATTGGAGACTACAAAATGATAGTTCACCAAAACCGCAGTTTCTATAGCGACTGGTACCCAAGGCCAGAAAGCTCGCATGAGTTAGATCAGGTTCCTAAGCCAAGTAATCTTAAGGACGCATCCGTCGATTGCACAGTTAAACACCCACATCCACTTTTGTACACAAAAGCTCCAATTTGCAATCCTGAGAAAAAGCCCTGCTTGTTTAACATCAAGTGGGACCCGTGCGAGTATCATAACCTGGCTGATTTTATGCCCAACACTTTGAAGGTCATGATTGACCGGCTGAAGTTCTATTACCGCAAATCCACACCCCCTGTGTACCCCCAAGCGGATGATGGCGCAAATCCAGACAACCACGGGGGAGTCTGGTCTCCATGGCGGGACAAATCCGATATCGATCAAACAATGAACGATTATGTTTATCCAAATTCATACTATGACTCACCAAAATTGTCACCTAGCAATCCTTCTAAGAACCAGCTTGATCTGTTTATGAGCGATCAAGGTGGTGTGACTGCCCCGAAGGCGGAAGCGCCTTCAGAGATCGAAGATATTATCATTAGTTTTGATCCCGGTGTTCATAAAGACAGCGCTGTGTCTCCTACAAAGGCAACTCCAGCAACAACAGCGAAACCGCCCGTTGTGCAAACCGTTGCGGTGACAACACAGACAACGATGACAACGCAGACAACGCCGACAACCGCGTCCACGGCCCCGACAGCCGCGCCAATGACTCCGGCACCGCCGGCAATGACCATCGCAAGCCTTGCCTCTTCCATTCCACCAGCCATTGAGCCCTTCGTGTCGAACAAAAAGTTGGATTATTCAGCGCAAAGACCAAAACCTTTCCGTCCGACTGGTTTCCTTAAAGGATTCTTTCAGCACCAGATTATGACCAGCCCCCCTCCTCACTATGTAGCAGGCTCACAGCTCATCCCTGACACTGTGAATGAAGTTGAGCATATTGTTCAGGAGCAGAAGAGTCCGCAGCGCGCCAAACCTGTCAAATATTTTAACCCGCTGACTGTTCGACCAATTACGGAAACGCCCGCAGTACACGCCTGGCCTAATCAGCAGTCTTTCGTCCCAGTGGATGTGCAAAGCGTCATTCGTCCGCACGGCTTCACGAAGCACCTTGCCTCGAGTCACGTGGAAGAGGTCTCCATGCTTCCTTCAGTGAAACCATCAGTGAAAATGGCTCACAAAACTGCCATGTTGGGCGGGCACTCGGACGAGGTTAGCACCCTGCCGGAGATTCTCGACATAATCGATGAGTCGTCGGTGCCGAGCGCGTATGCGGCCGGTGGCAGTGGTCAGCCTGAGATTCCGAAGATCTTCGACATCATAGACGAAGAACACAAGCAACAAAACAAAGTGAAGGAGTTCTCTTCACACAAACAAGGGCCAATAGCAACTAGCAAATTACTGACAAGCAAAGACGTGGGCTCAGGAATGGGGGTAGGGCTGAACGGGTTACCAGAAGGCATTTCGGTGTTCGGTAAATTGGGAGACGAAAAGATCCTTTCTAAATCACATGAGAGCACGGCAAGAGGAAGGGAGCATATTGTCGCGAAAGAGAAGCCCGAGAAGCAGAAGAAAAAGACTGGTGTCCATAAATTCATCGGTAACATCACTATCGACGGACGCCGTTATCTTGTCGTTGGAACGGAAAGCGAGGAAATTGACTCAGTCTCAACGCAAATGGAAGGCGACAGAATCACTTTGCATCTTCCCAAATCCAAGAAAACTAAAACACACAGCCAAAAATCCAAAGATAAAAGCAAATCCCCTGAGACAGCAGACAGCAAGTCAGAAATTGGAGAAATCACCGACTACATTGACTTGGATGAAGATGACAACGAAAAACCGACCAACAAAACGCTGGCAGCTCACAACATCACGGCTGTGGCGACCGCTGGCAACAACACTAAGTGCGAAAAAGTCGTTCAGCTTGACACCTCCGATAATGCTGTCGTCGTGTCCTCGGTAGTGATCGTCGTGATCGCTTCGGCTATGGTCGTCGGTGTTGCTGTTGTTGCTATGGTTGCAGTGGTTGCTAGGCACTGTCAAAACGCTAGGAATTGATTTGATTTCTTTTGATTATGTTTTCGCAGAGAGCTGACTTATTTTTATTGCTAAAGTGTGATTCGAAATGTACAGAGAGTAGAGGTATAAGATAGAGTATAGAGTATCTGAAACAAAATTAATTCATCAGATTGTCTTGTTTTCAATTAAGGTGATTAATTATTCAAGACTACATAACAGGGTCTCAACCCTCCCGATATTTAGAGACACAGTCAGCTTTGGGACGCACTCACCTGGACACTAGTTTTCTCACTTTGAAAAAAGTTCACCCAACCTGAAATCAAAGTTATTCTAGAAATCCGCTTTGATTTTCGCAGCGTTTTGCTTGATTTTCAATCGTTTACTGAAAAACCTGTTTTTGAGTGTCCTTTTGCTCATCCTGTGATATTCTTTTTATCATATCTATTTAAACAGTATGTGCGCCGGCTGATTGTGTCCCTTTAAGAGAAAAGGTATTAAAGAGTTTTAAATGTAGTATTAGATTAGAAACGTAACATAGTTCATTTAGAACAGAATTATTACATTTCCTAGATACCACTTTATAAAATAACCATCAAGCGCATATTTAACGAATACCAAAAGTATTTCTACAAGATTTCACCGAGTTTGTGAATTCTGTTTTTCGACTGGAGATCAAGGTTTCACGTGATATTAATCAACCAATGCATTAGAGCTCTAGTTAAAGTAAATTGGTTAATAAAATCGGTCGTCACTTTTTCCAGACCGATTATTTTATTAAGTCACACTAGAATAAAGCATCTTTCAAGACTGTCATGAAATATTGCGCTTCTCCACGTCGACAGAGTTTTTTTTGTTCACCAGTTTTTTCAGACATTGGGATGAAAATCGCACCTTGCAAGGCATTATGGTTCACGGTGACCGTTTAATTACAATTAATTATTATTTGGTAGTGATTAGATCCCTGGTTTTGTCCTATTTTTAGTCAAGGATTTCACATGGTGGGAAACATGTTTTTAAAATCTTCATTCACATCTTGCAAAAAAAGACAGACTCTGTTTACTTATGTTTACGTACTCTTTGTAAACTTTTACTGAACTTGTCGTGTTGTGTTTACTCGGACTAGTTGTTTGAGAAACTGATTAAAATGTGCACGATGGAGCATATTGTCTGCGTTTAATTCTCATTTTTTCACTAAAGTTGAAATAACCTATGGCACTCAATTTTTGCAGGTTGCCATTGCCATTCAGTAAGCCTTGTATCAAGAGGGGTAGACACGCAACACCCAGCTCCCTCCGGGGAGGGGGGTATTAATAAAAAAAATTGGATTGGAGTGTACAGCCCGCTTCCCAAAACCCGTTCCCTATGTAAGATCAAAATCTGGGATTTTGCCCACCCTATATTTGTGACCTGATCAAAAATTTGATACCCTATATAAGATCTGACCCTTATATCAAATCCCAGTTTCAGACCTGCGTTATAATTATTAATCAGTTCAACACGGATACTAAAAGTGTTATGAAGGGCTTTTGTTGATTGTCTTGTCGCTAATGATGTAAGAGTAGCTGCTTCTTCTAAAAAACATACCCAATTCAATACAAGAGTACAAAAAGAGAATAACATGGCCAAAATCGATACCTTATTTATCACCAAAACGGATAAAAACCCATACCCTTTGGGGCCGCACATACTCAATAGCCCACGATAGGGATCAAATGTACCACTGGGGACTGTCAACCAAGCAATGGCTTCTGGTAAACACTCTTGAGTTTTGTGAAATGATCTGGAATCATGTAAACAAACACCAAAATACTCAAAACGTTATGCGACGTGCACAAAGCTTCTTCATACCTTCACGCTCTTGGCCATAGACAACCTGCAATAACCAGACGGTTTAGACGTGCGAAGTGGTTGGCGTCTTTCATTTGTATGTTATGCCTACGAGAAAGAGCGATAAACATACTTTGGGATTAAATGAAGATACTCATTTAGAGATTAACCACAAAAATGAAAGAACGCCAAGGCTCGTACATTCTTCACTGATTAGTATTAACAGTGCGCTGCTTCTTAATGAAGTTGCAATTATCTCATCCGTTACGAGCTCTATACGGCTTCTTTTGATTTAGATTATCTTGCCCTCGAAGATAAGCTCAAGCCATAGAACACGTTAAAGCAGAAAGACCCGAGTCTCGTTTCTCACAATTCAAGGGCCTGTTTGCTGCATAATGGGTGATTCCGTCCGAGAAAAACTGGTCCGTACATGAGATAAAACCTCAACAAAATGAGACAAAACTGACGTACCTAGAAGCCGCAGATTTCAGCAAGACTGAAATGCGTTCTACGCAGAAAATCCGCTTTATTTTGTTTCTTCGCATAGCTAAGATTTTTACGTACACATTAGATATTCCTTTACGTTTGTTTTCAGGATCGGGTCTCAGTGTTTAAAGTAAGAAAGGCAAAACATACACATGCTAAAAGCTGTGTTCCTTCGAGGTATTTTTAACAGTTATTTACCTTTTGACGTTGGGCGTGGCTCGGTTCGCTCCTAGACAGTTCAAGCTAATTTTGTGTGACAGGTGAAAATCAAAATTTCCTTTGCCAAAAACCGCAAAAAATGTTCATTTCTCAGGTATTGCCAGAGAACGTGCGACATAAGTATTGTTCTAATTGTTATATTCCACACAAAAAAAACGCAAAAAATAGACGGCCTTAGTGATCTTGTTGACAGGCGCCATACATTGATTGAGCGTATTCAGCGTTTGCAGGTGGACATCAGATTCAGGAAAACCAGGATTGTGGAAATGGCTGTCCAGGATGCTTTCCGTTTCCCGTAATGGCGCATGCCAGACGGAGCTTCATTTGAAGAAGCTGAAGTGAGATAAAGTTTATAAGGGGTATCTCAGGCGTCTAGAGGAAACAAACACTAAATAAGTCGGGATTATCATTGCCCTATGCTCCAGTCTGTTGTAAAAGGGCGGATGTCGACAACGGTGAAATGAAGTTTTATCATGTTTGCATGACAAAAGTTATGCCAGGTCTAATGACATTAAAATTCTTTCTCGTCTATCTGCGATGTTTTCTCAAGGTATTAAGCAATTTAATTTGGCAGGGTCCCGTGGCTGAAAATAACTTGATAAGCCGTTTTGCACGCTTGTCTTTCTCCTTTGACAAAAGAACTTTGTTTTTTTTAAGCTCGAGGTCACATTTGATCTAATTTAACAGAACTACGTTTTCTCAGACGGTAATCAAATTATACCAGAACTGACATAAAACTGCAAACCACACACCCCGAGTTCTTTTTTAGGTTGCCAGTTTGGTTATTATGTCAACAACCCCGCTGAAAGCTAAAATAAATGTTTTGCAAAAACAATTGGATGTTAGATTAGGTACAAGAGATCTGTCACCTTCTTGAACTTCAGAGGTATCTAAAATTGAAAGCAGCCCTGTTAAGCTTTGTTTCAGTCAATATTAAGATTACCGTAGACCTTCAGGTCGACAATTTTCTTCAAATTTGGTTTTTTGGGTCAAAGTAATGGTCAAAGAGCTGGAGTGTTCTCTAATTTCTGGAAAAAATTGGAAAACGAAAAATAAATATTGGCGGAGAAATGGAGGTTTTACGTTATGGACGGAAGTGAAAGCTCCCTCTTGATTGACAGCCCTATAACGTTTATGCAATCAACCGAGACGCCTTTCGCGGGAATTGCTGTGCGGATACCACGAATTGGCTAGTCAGTTGATCAGTAATGTCAATGTTGTTGTGACCATAAAGCATTTTTCTGTTAGGTGCAATTTTCTTAACTTATAAGTAAACATGGACCACGGAAAACTCCGTAGACCAGTTCGAAAAAGCGAAAACAGCGAAGATCGAATGAAAATACATCAATGAGTGAAGAAGCGAAAGTTGGCCTCGCGGATGAAGCTATATAACTATCGTATAAATCGGGCAAAAAGATGGAGTCGAGAGAAGATAAAGGTTCTGTAAAAATTTCGGAACTTGACGGTGATATTTACAGGGACTCTTCCGTTGAGTCCGATACCGACAACTCATCGGAAAAAAACTTTAAAGGCCGAGACACACGATGCGACAAATCGCTGCGACAAACGTCGCCGCGACAGGTTGTTGCAACAAATCGCCTCGTGTGACATGTGAAAATCATTGTCGCTACGACATAATTTTGTCGCTGCGATCTGTCGCACGAATTCAAACTGGTTTGAAATCGTGGGCTGTTCCGAAAGCGCGGAGTGCGGAGTGCGGAGTCTACAAAATAAGATTAAAAAAAATAGAAATTTAAGTGAAAAGTGAATTGAAAGAATAATTAAATACATAAATAAACTAGAAATAGAAAATTAAGAATAAAAATAATTATTCTTAAAAAATTCACGCCGCCTGAAGTAGACCGTTCATATCGCGTATATTTCATCCAGTCTAAATGGCATATTTAACTGGCAATTTTCTTAGTGAAGAGTTCACTTTTACGAAAAAAAGGTAAAAAAACAGTCCAGTCTTGACCATGTCTAGAAAATGAGAGAAATTACACCTTCGGTTTTGTTGGAAAGCCGTGTTGCCTCGAAAAAACTCAAGCTTTGCTTTCCAAATGTAGACTGCCCGCGTGAATTAACCCTTGAACCATTTAACAACTTGTCAACTGCGCGTCCTGTTAAAAGTTCTCGCAAAGTTCAAACTAAAACCTTGAAAAAATATTCAGCGCTGAAAAATGGTAAAATAAAATATGTAGATTGACAAATGAAATAACAAATAAATACATAGGTAAAGTTGCGCTTTGAGAAAACAAATTATGAAAATAAAATATTTTCCCAAAAAGCCATTTTACTGCACAGCGTTGCTTGTATCGTCAATTCCACTTGCAACTGTGGCCTTGTATTTTTTTCCTGTCGGAATTTAACATCTTCTCTGGTACAAAATTACTGATTACAATTTGGAAATAAGGTAAAGTTAGTACACTGTACTTGACTGTTCTTTACTTTTTTTTCGTAAAAGAGAACTGCTAAGTAAAAAAATCGCGAGATAAATATACCATTTGGACTAGATGAAATATACGCGATATGAACAGTCCACTTCAGGCGGCGTGAATTTTTTAATAATTATCATATTTATTTCTTAAATTTCTATTTCTAGTTTATTTATGTATTTAATTATTATTTTAATTCACTTTTTAAATTGTTTTATTTCTATTTTTAAAAACACTCTTTTTTAAATTTTTTTAAATTTTGTTGTAGACTCCG
>CM042751.1:2588524-2628524 GCA_022496165.2 Catalaphyllia jardinei
GCACTCCGCGACATATCGCAGCGACAAAATAAGCGCAAGTGACCTGTCGCAGCAGCAGTGCAGACGAGGCGATTTGTCGCATCGTGTGTCTCGGCCTTGATTATCATGCACAGTTACCCCGCCGCGCTTTCTTTTGTTTCTTTTTCTTCGCCCAGCCACTCTAGCGTTCGTATCCTTTTTCGTCTTTGACATTTTGACAGACCAGCTTCAAGAACAACCGAGCTACGGAAAAATTACCTCTCCGCCTTGAGCTCATTTCAACACAAGGGTTTTTGGAGATTCGCGCGTAAATTTCACCACGAAAGTAACGGTAGTAAACTTTCCAAGCGCTGATTGGCTCAGATATCTAAGACCCAATATGAAGGCGTTTGTGGGCGGAGTTTGTTTGCGAAGTAAGAGATTTTTCTTAGAGCTGTTTCTTGAATAATTTTTTTCGCTTGAAGCGCTTCTTTAAGAAAATCCAAGATTGGATTCTTAAATCCGAAAGAATCCGAAAAAGGATTTTGCATTTCTTTACTAGACAGATCAATCCAAGATCTCGCGGATCATCGTGCGGCAAAGGAACCGAAGAATCCACTTCCAGAGTGGATTCATCGGTTCCTTTGACACGCCATGATCCGAAAGATCTTGGAGTGATCTGTTTAGTAAAGAAACGCAAAATCCCTTTTCGAATTCTTTCGGATTTAAGGCGAGGGTACACATGAATAGGAGTGAAATTTGAAGTATAATTAAAAGGGAATTGTTAAAATTAAATAGTGAAAACACTACCAGACAGTTGACCCCCTCCAAAAAGAGCCCCAGGTTGGTAGGGGGCTGTTTGGTATTCGTCTACTAATTCTTCACTTCAAAATTCAATTTTCCAAATCTATCAAATCGTCAATATTTCATATTTTCCACAATTTAACCTATTCTTTGAGAAAAAAATCTCTTTCCCAAAATGCCCAAAAATCACCCAAAAATTTACACAAAACCGCCAAACAGTGGTTAATGAAATAAGCATAGAGATTTGGCGTCGCTTGAAACGTGACCGAGATATTGGCAGAAAGGCCGTGTTAAGCGACGTCAAAACAGCCTCCACGTGTACCCCGCCTTAAATCGATCGTTATCAGAAAATTCAAGCTGTAAACAATTTCAAGCTCAAAGATATTAAGAATAGCACGAGCACGTTGCAAAGTAGAAATGTTGGCGGGAAGTCAGTCGGTACAAATATAGGCTTTGAGAAAAATGCACCTAACGTTTTTTACAAGAAGGATTAAGCAGTTAACAAGGCACAAATAGGTGGAGGGGGTTCAGATTGGATCTCGAGGGAGGGGGTGCAATGGTTGTTCTATTTTGTAGAAAGTTACTCCAGTTTTAGGAAATATTCCTTTTCATAGGGGAAATGAATGAGCATGTCATTTCATGTCATGACATTTAGAAGCAAAACCTTTCACAACTAATCATGCCAATTGTGCATGTCTCCAAAGCTTTTCTACAAACTTTCGTTTCAATATGTTAAAACTAATGCAGATTTTTGGCAACGTTCTTATGGTAAATCCGTTGCTATGGCCGTTGCTAGGTAAAAAAACTTTTATCACTGTGTACTTTCCTTAAATTTCGCAGTCATCTAGACGAAAGTTAGCAAGATCACTTCAAAATGTTTTCGACAAGTGTTCAAGGGTCTTAAATCTTGTGTTTTCAATAAATTGAGATTTCCATGAAAATCACCATATTTTAGGGTATCATACCACCACTTGTAAGAAACAAACGCTTGTCTGCGAATTGTTTATTTCGTAGTAGTACTTCTCCGAGAGCGATATTTGTCCGATTACTTCACATTTTTTTATCCTATTTCGAAAATGTTCTGTAACTTTTTACTGCAATTGAATATGGCAAATCGCTTTTTAAGCACTTTAATTTTTGGTCCTGAAACCGAGGAAACAAATAAATTGGCGAAAAAGTAAATTCGCTTAACTTGTAGCTTTCAAGAGGTGATCAGAGAGCTCGGTTACCTGAAGTGGTCAGTCAGCTCTATACGCTTTAATTCAGTTGGTATGGGGGTTTAGGTATCTGCAGCTTAAACCAGACGCGCTACACCGCCGTGATTTATGAAAAAAAATGACTTAAGTTATATACAATTATAATAAGAACCTTGCCAGAATCGTTTAGAACTGAAGAATGTTGAACGTTAAATAAAATCGTCATTTTAAAAGAAAGAATTAAACTACACCATATTAGAAACACACTTTACATAAACTATCTCTGATAAGCTTCTCAGATTTCAAGGTTAGCGGTTTGACAACTTCATTAGTGGCGTTAAGTTGAAATCATCTATTACTGAAAATAAACACCATAAGCCATAATCACTTCCATCAAGACCCCACAGTATTAATTATATTAAATCAAATGTCCAGCATTGCGTAATAACAACAACAACAACAACAACAACAACAACAATGGAGTGTGTCCACGTGACGTAATCAAATTCTCTAATCCAAAACTAAAGAGCCGCTAAAGGTTTTATCCTCATCAGGCATAAGAGGTACCAACTTTATACCTGTTTAAAACTTTCCACCTCAATAGCATCCTTCGTTTGGAAACCAGCGCATTTTCAATTTCGAAGTTATGGCGGTGCGTGACATGACACTAAGATCGCGTTTGTCGAAAACTATACACTAATCTCCTGATTTTAAGCCATTTTAGGAGTTTAAGTATCAGTAAAAGTACTTTTGTAAATATCATTTGGTTCACTTTAGATAATCAGTCGACTTAATAGTCAAAGTAAGTTACAAACATTTACACTATTTACTGGCCGCCATATTGGAGGACTAAAGAGGTCCTCCAACATCGCGGCTCCATACTAGGCACTGTAGTTTTGTGCGGAACATTTCGAAGAATATCTCAACTTTGGGACAACGCATACGCCTTGAACTTGGAGAACTGTCTTCTTTAATTATCGTCTACAATATCACAATTTTTTGACTTTATTCAGTGCATGGTTTTTGATTTTGTTTTTTATTGCGTGACAATGCACACGCTCTATAACAACAGATGTGGTATACTTTAATACTGATGATCTCAATTACATCAGAGGAACAAAATTCGCACTTCGCATCTATCAATCTCATTATGAGAGGAATTTAACATGAGGAACGAAACTCTAACTGCCAATGGAATAAAAAAATAATTGCTGCTTATGTGAAAGGCTTTTCAGACTTGTATTATGCAAATGAGAAAATTGATGACGCCATAAATAATTCCACATGAACAGTTATGTAAAATACTGAACCAATAATATCTTCTCCAGAAATATGGGGGCAGAGTTCTTCAAACTTGGCATCAGAAATGTACATCACAAAAGAAACAGAAAGACACCTATTATGTTGTTACCATGGCAACGCTCTTGGCTCCAGTCTCTTTCTGTATAAAACCAAATATCCTCATTTGCAACCTTTTCAAGAGGGACAGAGGGTCTTGCTCGGAACACACATGATTTTTGTATTGTCTTAACCCTCCTTTCATATTGTCACTTTCAACTTTCTTCGAGCGTGGATTACACATGTAACAACAAGAGGCATTCTAGAAGGAGATAATGGAGACAGTGGTGGTTTTCGTTCTTAAATCCAGTAACAAGGTTTGCATTTCCGGCAAGGTCTCAGTAAATGGGAAGATGATGCCTTGAGCTCTAATCCTTTCTTAGCAGTGTTTACGTACTTTCGTACGAGTGTTTCCACAGCTTTTCCGAATTCTCCCAAACTTTCACGAGTGTTTCTATAACCCGATAGAAAAACGGAGAACTTGTTTTCTATTTCGTTTAGAAAACACCGCGACGAGAAAAAGTAAAACAACTTGTCAACTTTGGTTATCAAAATGTAAATTCTCTTTGATCGCGCCATCATTACGTCAACAGCTAGCTCGTGCCAGTTCTGCAGGTCTCCATCGAGTTACAGAAACACGATTTTTAAACAATCAGCGCGCGTGCTTTGTTAGGACTGTTTTCTTGTAAAACAATAAGGGCTGGTTCACACTTTGACATAAGCATAAGCATAAGTAGAGATACCCAAAAGCAGTAAGATACAGATAATTAGCACCTTTTATTAGGGAAATTTCCAACTAAAGGCGCTAATTATCAACATCTTACTGCGTGTGCGTATGTCGGCTTATGCTTGTGCTTATGCCAAAGTGTGAACCAGTCCGAAGATTATATGTTCTCAATTTCTATGCGTGATAGCTGACTTGGGCTGCCTTCGCGTATCGCGCGATAAAAATCTCCAGCTCATAAGTTATAGACACACGATTTTAAACTTATCAGTGCGCATATTTTCTCTTAGGGCTATTTTCGCAATAACATCTTTTGTCTCCATTCAGCTGAGTTTTCACTGGAACAAAAATCTCGCTTCCCAGCCGCAAAATTAACACATCTAACTCAAAATACCTAACAGGAAATAAAAAGCAAAAGAGCCTTGATCTTGTGTGTTAAGGATACTACTTCTAATAGCATTGTCTCCTTCGCAAAGCGCTTTCGTTGTCATTCGACATATGGTGGCTAGAACTATAGAAACTTATTTGCGAATTTTCCCCTTTTTCCGTCACGTGTTACCTAAATGACATATTAAAAAAAACTTTTATTGGGGACTTTTGTTATTCTTTCATCTGTTAATCGCTTCTTTTTCCTGTGTAACCAGATTAAAAACTCTTTCGTGATGTTTGCTCGTATACGTATATTTGTATCATCCAGAACCTTCTTTGCATAAATCAAAAACAGTGTGATTTGTTTTCATCGCATTGTCACTGTCTCGCGTGTCCTAGCAAAACAATCTTGTCCCTAGATTTATCTACCAAAAAAAAGCGCTTTTATTTCAAGAAAGATTCAGTTTTAACAATTGGGACAATGTTTTTGTCCGTCAGGTTTGTAGCTGTCACGCCTTAGATATTTTTTTACCCCCTAAAAGCCTAAAAGAATTCGTCTTCGCGAAGGAAGGACCACTCAATTCTAATCTCATTGTCTCGTTTTTGAAACCATCGTTATTTCCGAGGTATGTGAGACACACTTTAAACCGCAAGACAGTGGAGCAGTTGATCAGTTTATTGGCTTTCTTTGATGAATTGCAGCTCTCTTCAGCTCAGTGTCTTAAGGAATAGCAATAAGAAAGTATAAACGTAACGAGAGAATTGTATAAGCCGATTTTTTCGATCCTGTTCTTTCCTTCCTAGGAAGAGAAAAACAGGATCGAAAAAATAAGTAAAAGAACACAGGAAATACCAAAACTAAGTTTGTTTTGTTGATTTAACTGTACTTTTAATGCGTAGACAAGGACACACAACACCGACTTAACCACCAACCACTCAAAACGTGGGCTTGCGATCCCTGTGCTCTTGCACGGAAAAGGCTGGTCTCCACGATAAGATGTTCTCACTTAGCACCTGATGTCAAAATTAGATTTCATAGATATAAATACTCTGAGTATTTTAATGGAATTTATTTACAGAGAAACCTCAAACATTATTCAATCAACAGTCACAGAATCAAATTGTTCCGTCTTTCATTCTGGAAAGATTAATTGACAAGATTACAAATTTACAAATTAAAATGAATCAGGCCCGGTTAAACCTCGCATTTTACTTGCGCCGAATCGAATTGCCAAATTAAGTGCATGTAAAATGCGTCTAAATCAGTTAAATGCGACATATTTCACTTCGATGCGAGTCAGTCCAATATTCGACTGATCCAGTCGAATGTGCGACTGAACTTCGAGAGTTGATTTGAACTTCGCATTTTACATGTGCCGAATTGAATTGAAATTATGTTAATTTAAATAAGTTATGTTTGCTCGAATGGGAATTTAAAACACGTCACTCGCGCTCAGCAATTGTATTCGGCAAAACAATGCCACGTTTAAATCAAATCAGCCGAACGTATTCATTTGAGTCGACTAAAATTAGTATTTGATTCGGCGCATGTAAAATGCGACGTTTAAACCAGGCCTCATTTAATCAAATTAACAACCAATTAAGTATTTATATTCGATGTTGCAATCGATAGCTGGTGACAGCCCAGTCCTTGATAACTATGTAGTTAATTATAGCTAGTCATAACGTATATACCAGCTTTTAAATTTTCGGTAACAAAGGAAATTAAGTTATGGAGAACCGTGTAAAAGTGTTCTCAGCCGACGAGGAGATGAAAGCTTTGATAGGATTAGTTCGTTACACTGGTAGGTTTGACTGTTAGGCCGCCTTCAGAATTTAATAATGAGACAGTGATGATTGAAATACATAAGAAATATTGTAGAACACGTAATTTTTGCATACTTTGGTGAAAACTTTTTAAATCATTTAGCACGGAAATCAGTCGATGTGCGATTTGCATGAAGTTGTCGCAATGTTTTGACCGTTCGTAAAGTGGTATGTGGATTCCCAGTAGTTTTTGTTTCTGTTTCAAAAATATCATTAAAACGTTTATTGCAATTTTTTTGAGAGCAATCAGCGTAGGTAAATTCGTTTAAAGGAGCCTCTCTTGTTTTCATTTTTGAGCCCCCTTTTAGGCTTTGCATTTTTCAAGTGTTCACAATGTGATTCCGTTTTGCGCTAAACTCGAGAAGTTTCAATTAGTTATACTGCAGTCATTCGCAAAATGACTGCATGCGATAAGACAGCTAAAATATACAGTTTACAATTCGCTTTTTCTGAGATGAGTGCAAAAATCAATCGGTCCTTTCGGTCTTTCGTAATCGTACCAAGTTCTGCTCCGGGTCTGCCCTTTGAGCAGAGGTCCCGTCGATGAAGATCGACGGGTGTATTCCCGGTCGACTCCCCGGTCCTTATTCCTTCTGGAAGAGCGCGGGCTCATTTCTGTGCCAACTATTGTCACAGGATCCTGGAGAAGTGAAGAGACCGAGCCAAAAATATTTACCCGTGGAAACAGATTGGTACTGACTACATGCATACAAGCAGCATATTTGTTGATGAGGGACAAAACCTCAGCGGAAATTTTGAAAAGAAAAAGGCGGCACTTGATTTGATTTTTTTTTTCATTCCCTGAAGAGGTACCAAAAGTCTCAAACAACACATTAAATGACAGTGACGTTTTTGGCTCAATAACCTAAAAGATGCCGCGAAAGTTCCTGTTGTGGACTTTTTTAGGCTAAACATCCTAACAGATAAGAAAGAAGTAATTTATCGAAAGTTTTGTTTCCATTTAGCACTTGGTTAAATATTTCGTGATTTAGCAAGAGAGGAATATGCAGCTATTTTTTCAGTCTAGAATTTAGACATGGTAAGTGGGCGAAAAAAAATAATAAATGCACGACATTTCTGTCTTGATCGTATGCTGAACGATTAATTCATCTAATTAACCTTGATAGTTTATATATTTAGGGCATTCCCTGACGAATCTGTTTTTAAAAGAACCCAGTACTGTTTTTCAGGCGTACAGCTTATCAGTTTCGTTTCTTTATATAAAACCATTTTTCGTAAACGCCGAATAGGATACATTATTTTAGCACTGCGTTTCACGTTTCATTCTCTAATCCTCCTGAGAACGTTTTAAGATTTTTCGCTGTTTAATTTCGAAGGTTCCTGAAACAGTTTTGAAATTAGGAGTTTGTCATGAAATTCTTGTCGATGCGTTACGTAATGTGATTTGAATAACTGACACCAACGAGATAATCATGATTGCATGAATAAAATAATACAAAAAAGATAACTTGGGGAAGATATTTAATCGGTCACGGTTAATGCCCAACTGGAAAAAAGCTGAATTTTTAAGTGTTTTTCGATGAAGATGCTATTCTTTCGGCAAGGATGTAGTCCACCCGTCGCCTTCCGTCTGCCAACGGAAAATATTTTGGTTTTATATTTATAAGACGATAACAACAGTGTCTAATTTCTCGAAATATTCAGGTAGTATTTTCATGGTACATACCTGACAAGAACACTATAAAACACTATATATAGGCAATAACTATCAAAACAGAGGGAATTATGAGAAGAATTGTTAACTTTCTCTGTGCCATAAAAAAGAAACATACTTTGAGATTTAACACAGTGTTTCAATTTTGTGGTCCATAAAGATCACTTTTTTCTCCAATATCTGACTTGAGATAAGCTCTGTTTTCAAGTATCTGACCGGCCGTAATAACGCATCAGTTAAGTAAAATAACTGATGCGGCTTGCCACTTATTAATCACATGACACGTTGAGGAAAAAAATTTGACCTCTTTTTAGCAGGAAGTTTCTTGGTTCGCCAGCTGACGGTATTAAAACGTTCGATTCATAGAGCTAATAGTCATGATTAAACATACAGACCATTTTGATGCGCAAGCAGATTAAAAGTCAGAATCTCCCATTAAAAGCATGACTGAGATTTATCCACACGTTATCTTTGAGATATGGTTAAAATTCCGCCACACACACCGCGGAAAAAACACTGACCCGAGCGGGCGACGAGTGTTTCTGCACTTATCAGCACGTAAAGTTAATAACAAAGATATATTTCCCAATGAAATGTAAGAATTGATGTTATCTTACGTAAAAATATCGCCATTTTGAAAACTTTTTCTGTCTGATAATGATTAGTAACCGAAACAAAACGCTGACTTTGTTTCCGGTTAAGAGTGCCTTAATTGCGAGTCAAAGTGTGAGCCGGCTTTTTGATTCGCCCAGAAGATAGGAAAAAAAACACAAGGTGAAGAAGGTTCACGAACTGTGAAAAAAAAGCGAAAAGCCTTAGCAATACTGAGTACTATTGAAAACATAGCATTTAACAATAAATCCGATTAAAGGATAAGAAATAATCCAGTACAGATACCATACTTTGATATGGTTTTTTTTTTTGACGGTACATGTTTTATTTAACGAGTTCTCGCACGGCTAAAAATACTTTTTGACAAATAACTTTAGAATAAAATATTGGATATTAGATACGTGTTGTTTCTCAGTCTTATTCACGCCCAAAGGTTAGGTCACTCCTGGTCTGCCAAAAACCAAAATCATTTAATCGATATGGAATTTCAAACGTTCAGACAATATTTAGTCACTCATCACACATTTGACTTCTTTAATAAAAGTTTCCGTCAAACTGTGAGAAGTATCATGATCATTTCAAAGCTATATTTCATCTCGTATCAAAATTTTTAACCTTTGTTATTTGATCGGCTCTCTCAAAGAACAGTGGCCGCGTGGTGAATGAGCTGAGCACAAAGAAGCTTATAGAAAGTTCTGTTCCTGTTCTTACAAACTCAGACAATGAGATAAGCATAAAACACAATAAATAAAATTCTTAATTTTCGCGGATAATTCGATTTCACGCTGTGCAATGCATATAAAAACGCAAACACCGATGAAAATTGGGTTTTTACCTTATTGAATGCAAAAGCGATAAATAGATCTTTCTTTTTAATTCAGGTTGTAAAAACATTCCAAAGTACAGAAAGAACGCACGCATTTTTTAAGCGTGGTCGAAAAAAAAGGCCAATTTGTTTTCATTGGTTTCCAGAGAAGACAGCCCAGAGAAAACTAAATTTGTTTCAAGTGCTGATGAGAGACGTGATATCATGAGAGAGGAAATTAACTAGATGACAGGCCGATTCGCTCACGTTCTCGTAAAATGTTTTTCCATCCTCTTTATTCAAGACAAGATAGCGATGCCAAGGCTGTTATCAGTGTTATTTAACGCCAAAACGTTACCGCAAAAATCAAAACAGTGCTGCGAACGTTTTCTTAACACCGGCAGACACAATTATTTTTTTTAAACACGCGCTGAAGGAAGGGAAAATTCTGCTAGACGTAAATTAAACCTTTAAAGAGGAGCGATTGACAGTTGATGTCAAAGACCTTGACCAATGGAGGGTCTATGGATGACCACATTCCAAATAGCAATATTATTGGTTTCTTAACAGAGAAATGGTTGGGCAAAAATGCGAAAAGGTTATCACGTTAAAGGCGCTCCAGACGAAAAGGTTGCTATAAAATAATTTAACTATGAAAACGTAGAGTTGACAAAACTACACTTGTCAGTTTCGTTTGCCTTTCCATTGTCTTTTTCGATATACAACCGCTTACAGGGCGTGAGCTTAGCAAACTGCCATATCATTTTTTATCTCATAAACGTTAAATTGACGCAACGTGCGAGTAAATCTATTATTGTCGCGGTCTCAGTTTACATAGTATTGCAAGCTAAACCCAATAAACTGCTTAGGATCGTGTGAAATTTACAAGTTGACGCCAAAAAAGTCGACATTTGATCCCTTCGATGACTCCAACCGCAGCGTCGTTTTCGCTCGCACCAGAGGAAATGTCTACACTTCATTAAGGGCATATACAAATTCTCTTATGAAGAGCGTTAAGTGATCCACATCAACGACATTCGACAGATAGCTATTCACTGGCTAATTATCAACACCGACGGATCGGACAGTGAACCCATATCTGGCATTTTAATACTGCTCCCTCTTTCCATTAAACGAGGCGCCTTGGATTTCAACTCAGTTTTTCCCAAGATTGAGTCGCTGCTTGCTAGTCAAGATTTGCATCTCAGTTTTCAATTAACGCGTCGTTTTGGATCAAAGCTGACAACAGACTGACCAACATTTACTAGCTGAAAGCTACTGAGGAATACGATGCGCGTCTTTCATTCCCAATCACCGCTCGGTATTGTTCTTCTGCTGTTGCACATAAAAGGTTTGAAAGTTGTTCTGTTTAGTGGTGCTTCGAATCATTTCATAGTTGTCATTAACAAGCCTGCCATTGTCTTGCCTTTCTTAGCTTTTATTCTGAACGACCACAGCTGTTTTGGGCTCCATAAGAACTTTCCGCACTGCCATTTTCAAGCTTCTGTTGCGATCTGACTTTTCGTGCTGATATGAAAGCGAGCAGACTCGTAGCATGGAGAAATGTGTAGTTACACTCATAACGCTGCATCAGGTAACTTATTATACTAACGCGCTCGAAATTAATTCAGTTCTGCAGTGCGCCAACAAGTTAGAAGTGGAGATAGATCTGCAGTCAGGCCGTGTCATACCATCAGCTGATGCAGTGAAAACTCATGTTAACTTCATCTATGGGCCAACGTCTTCTTCTGCCCCTGATCAGTGCGATGGCCAAGCGGTTGTGCGATTGGACTTCAGTGGACCCTACAGAAAGGTCAAAATTGAGCTGATGTACGGCAAAGAGCCTCGTCTGTGGACCGCGAGTATATCATCTGCTCCTACAACCTATGGCTTCGGATGGAACTATGGTTATTCAAGCAGCTGTGCTGCTGCTGAAGTATACAACGATCAATTTCGCGTCTACAGCAACAAGGTGCCTGGTTTTATGTACCACGTAACTGACGGAAACTCTCTCATGGCTGTGGCAGACGAAGTTGTGGGGAAAGGGGCAAACATGACAATTGACATCACAGATGAAGCTGTCTCTTGGAAAACAATCTTTGTGAACTCTTCGGAACCTTATTGGGACGACATCAAAAACACTCGGCACCTTTTTACGCTCTCAGAGCAAGAACCAGCTTTCGGTCCCCCAACAGACAGCTTTATCTATGCAGCATTTAATCGAGTCCCTTACGGAAACTTTCACAACGGCTCGGGCCTTTGTAAAGTGCGAATAACGTTCAAACGGGAACTTGGGAAAGGTAAGAAAGAGCAGACACCATTATGTTGTTATATTTTGGGTTGCAATTTGCGGGTGTTTTTCCTTGTTTACCCGATCGCGGATTATCAATGAATTGCTGCTGTCTGTGTTTACTTTACAAAACGTTTCGTGGAGTGCTGCTGCAGGAGAGATTATAAATTTAGCGTGGGAGGAATTTACATTAGCAAGGACGTGCTAATTTGGAACGATTGATTAGTGTGCACCCCTCCACTCCAAGTTTTCAGCATTTCAATTGAAACTCGCACACCAACTTGCACGCGCTTGATGTAATAGTGTAATGTTAACGCAATCAAGTTGGGTTGATGTCTCGCGCGTTATATTGGCTTCCTTTTCCACTGTGTTGGTTTTTCGATTGTATCTGTACTCAGTGTAAAAATCTTGTTGTCGAAATACCTGTGGTGATAACATGGTAGTAAGGTGATGCTTTAGAAAGATAATTGAGGGATTATTTTCAAACTAGTGTTACAGAACATATTGCTCTCATTTGCCTTCTCGCTTTGCTTTTTCTTTCGCGGTATTTAAAAAAATGTCTTTATGACCTAGCCTCACGCAAAGGCAAGTTTTCTCACGCTGATTTTCTGTTAGGACAGCAAATTATGACTCCATCCAGACAAATCCATGTCGCATAATTATCTCTCAAAATTTACTGATCACTTGAACATTTAAGGCTATTATCACTTTTGAAGGATGATACAAAGACTGTTGGACAGTTTTTGTACAAGCGAGGTCGTCTTCTTTCAAATTGACTTCCGGTAGCAAACATTCTCTCTGGCGTGTAGATTTCCGACAGATTTTGCCAAAGAAACCGCCTGCAAAAATAGATTCTCAAGACCAACTGGGTGACATGCAGCAAGAAATCAATACCAGGGTAGACAGAAACTGGCCCTTTGTCCTTGCGGAAAATGGCTGCAACGACAAATTTTTGTTTGACGATTTCAAATATTGCTTTTTAACTGGTGCAGTTTTGCTTAGAGCAAGTAATTTCTTAATAAAAGGCTCCATTATTTCATCATATACTCTGGAAATCTAATCCGCTGAGAAAATTACATTTTAAATCGATATTTTCTTTTCCATTATGTAGTACTTAGCGGTATCGCCTGTAAACACGTCATGTTGTAAGTTGACATGGCTAATTATTTCATTGATTTCGTGCATTTGGCCGTAATGGGTTTCTCATTGTTCGAGGTCAGTTTTGATATATGACAGAGAACCGCATTCCGGCATGAGAAAATAATGGAGTTTTGCGGCGTGTCCAAGACACAACAAACTGCTATAAGACAAAGGACTCTATGGATTTCCTACTGCGTTCAATCTCGATTTCACAGTTTGACAATTCTCGTTTTTTTACGCGCAACCATTGAGTATTTTGCATAGCTGAAATTTGTAGAAATCCAGTTTTGACATAAAGGGTTCCGCAATACCGGGCGCCGGGTCTCTGGCTGGATAAAGCCCGGATTTTGAATGAAGTAATCTGACAATAAAATTGCAAAATTTCTGACCAAATATTGAGCTGAACAGCACGTAAACGACGAATTAAAATGGCTGTTATGAACCTGCTAAGCTTTTCTTATAAATGTTTTCCTTTTGCGATCGTGTTGTTTGTATGCAAAGTGGCTGTTTTACTAGAACAAGGTTTCTTGGAAACGATTTCGCTGCCTTTATTCTGTTTTACGTACTTTCCAATTGATCATGTGACATCTTTTACGTACTGGACAAGTTGAGTCGGCAAAAATTAAGCGTTCAAATGTGTTTCAACTTTTTCCGCAGACGCGAATCTTGTGAACCTTTTTCTGCTTTCAGCACTAGTCAGTGGAAGTCTTCAGACGAAACCACCATGAAGCGGAAAACATATTTTAAGTCAATTTTCAGTTTCCGTCGGCTCACCAAACTCCCTACCAACCGAAGAGCTTCAATAGAATTATTTGCTAAGAATTGTCGCATAATGTTGCACCATTCACTATTGGTTTAATACACCTTTAGATTTAAATTAAGCATTTCGCTGAACTTACTCTGCCACTGACACGCCGCGTCGTCAGTGACTTTTTTCATACATGATTTAAAACACGGGCTTTAAAGATGCTTCAGACCTCCAAACGAATGTAAGAAAAGAAATTCGGAACAAGCGGCTTTTTGCCAATATCTTCATATTATAAGGGGAAAAAGGGGATTTTTACCAGTTCCTCTGCAAAGGTGAGATATTTTAGGAACTCCTTCAAATTGGTCAAGGTCGCGCTTTTCTGCTACTTACGCACTCCGAGGTCTTAAAAATCGAGTACAAAAACCTCTAAAGAATTATTTTAAAAGGGGAAAGATAGACAATGAAAATATCTGGAAGCTGTAGTCAGGGCCGTATGCCGTAGCTAGTGACAGGAAAACCGTTTCTGTTACTAATAGTCATCATATGCATAAACAACCGGTTTTATTCGTATTTGTACCTTATTTTTACTCTCAGGCATTTTACCCCACATTCTTTCTCTTTGGCACACGTTTTTACCTCACATCCGTATATAAGCCCTACGCGGAATATTTTTAGTTTTGTTCTGGTACCGCCCTGGTAGTGCTCAACTCGCATGGTAAAAATACATGATCAAAATGTGAGCTGAACGAGATTGAAATCGATTGCAAATTCAGTTCAATTCATTTATCATTGACTGATTAGTTTTTTACTTAGTTTGGAATTCAAACTGAATTAAACCAGATAATTTCTACAAATACTCATAGCGTGATTTTGTCCGTAAAAAAACGCAGCTATTGCTTAAAAATAACCACAGAACGAAGTACTGTTAATTAATAAATTTATTTTTTTATTTTGAAACACAAAATTCAATTACAAGTGGTGCGGTTTTCGCCATCATGACCACAAAGCTTACACTGGAACGAAATGGAATTTACACTCTTCACGCCAGGAAAGATTTAATTGTGATATTTTTAAGTTCTTACTGTGAACAGCAACGGTAGGGAAATCCATTACTTCACAAAACTGTGTGCGTGCAAGCCGTGAATAATAATCTGCAAAATAAACGGCATAGTCCAAGAAAAAAAACTTCGCGGCTCGCGTGATGGTTTATTAATTAAGGGTTTTTTCTGGCGTGTTGTTTTTGGAAATTGTTCCCCTCTGAAGCAATTGGAAGTCATTTCATTCAGTATCACTATTGCCGGTTTCTCCTATTAAAACGGAACTTCTCTCGTTCCGGTCTTGCTTCAAAAAATTCAGTCTTGTAGGGTCTGTAGGAGTTTTACACCCGGAAAGGGGGACAGTCCCATATTGACACATACAGGCATCCCCCGCTGTGAAGGGTATGGTCTGGGATAGGTTATCGAAATCACTGAGACAGTTTTGGTCTAAAATAGCGTATAATTGATGAAAAACGTGGTCAGTGTATATTAATTCAGTCAGATAGAACAGGGTTCTTTACCCCGGGGTTCCTGATTATATCTGTAATAGCCTGATTGAAACTCGGGAGCAAAGTGACGTTATAAGAAACTGGTTTTTAGTGAACGTGTGTTCAGACCACGATATTCCTAAAGTTTCCGCATTGAAAATAGCTAGTCTGCGATAATCTAGAGAATTTTGGACTGTGCAGTCTAGAATAGGGTTGCAAAATCGAGTTAATCATGGTCTGGTAAAGAGTAAAGTTTTCGGTGTCTCAGCGGAACACTTCCACTCAAAGACTAACAGCGTACACCCGGGGGATTAACAGTGTACCCCGAGGGACTAAAGGTGTACCCCGGGGGTTTCAGTCAAAGTCCGTCGCGAGTGAGAGCCTAAACTGTTGCTTACAAACTATCCATTTGGCATACTGAAATCGAACGGAGTCTTTTACTTCGCGATTTAAGCGACAAAACAATCACAAAAAAAGTATTTCAGTGAAGTATTGCTAGATAAAATCGGACGTGATTCAATGAATGGATTCCAAATTCTGAATTAACTTTCTGTCAAGGCGAGATGCCTGTAAATACATCTAGAGGTAATTTACTCTATAATGTTAACAAAAATCCACTTATTTCGTTATACAGCTATGACTTTTTACATTTATCTTGTTTGATTTTTTCATAAGTTTGGAAATCGTGACTTTAAATGCAATGACAAGGAAAACGAACAAACACAACACTTAGAATCCTGCAAAGAGAGCGGAAATATTCCATATGATGTGTGTATAGTTGATTCGAGTGCCTTTTTCCAAAGAAAATTGCTTTCAATATTACATGGAACTATTGCCTTACTTGTATATGCATACTTTACAACTAAATTGACTTAAACTGCATTTACAATCTGGCGCAAAGGTTGCATGTTGTCTCCGCCGGCCATGTTTTCCTTGAACATCTAATGGTATTATTGAAGAGCAATTTGAAAACTATGCTGTTGGGTGAACGAGTAAATCTGTTGTGAAGAGATTTCCTTGCTTCCCTGCCTACCTCGTCATTTTCTTACTTTATTTGCTCATAGATTATACAGGCTGTTGGCAGTAATGAAACTGCACCAAAAATCATTGTAAGATCTTGTTTTGCTGTATAAAACGAAGCTTGAAAGGACACTGTCTGTGCTTAGCTGCATTTCCCCCCCGGGGGGGATCCGGGGGGAAGACTTGACCCGAGTTTGGGTATAGGGGTGCCGCCGAGGGTTTGAAATCCTGACTCTGTTTAGGACAAAAATACGCTAAAAACCTTACCCTGTGTAGGACAACAGCCTCCATTTCAAGACCCTGTTTAGGACAAGTGATAAAATGCAGACTTTCTGGTTTTGCAGGAATTTAAACTGTTTACCAAGTCATTCAAATCAGAGAAATCATGCTCGATGTGTCTAAAACCCAGTTTTCAGCTGAGTTGTTGCATCTCTACACTTAAACTAAACTAAAAGCCATCAAGCATTAAGCTCGCAATTACCATAGCAAAATGTCGTCCTTGCATCTATAGAAAGGTGCTTTTTTAATAGCAAATAAAATAGGAATGATTTCTTCAATTACTGTACAATGAATAAGTGGAACTTATATTTTTGAGGTTAATTTTATTTTGATTAAGGCACTAATAGATCTTTTACAGAGAAAAAATTCCCTAAACAATATATGTATACCAGCGGGATCCCTCATGCCTGTGCGACACAGTGACATCTTTCTTTCATCACGTTATCCAAGACAGAGAAACCAGACCTACCAGTACGATCTGTTCTGTCAATGCGCGCGCGTTATAATACTGCTAGTGGAAAAAAATTTTACAATAAGATACCGACAACAATAGCATTCTTGTCCGGGAATGATCTGATGTTGATTGATGACACTGTAATGTCCGGTTAACATTCGCTTTACTCAGTTGGCATTATGCAAATCAGGAAAAGAAACGCGTCACTTGTCGGCCGCTCGACCACATGTTTTTTTCAACTTCTCGCAAGCTCCGGGTCGCAGGCTAAAAAAGATAGAGACTGCCCAAAGTCTGGGTTAAAGTCTCTCGGCTCGTAATACCTTACCCTGTTTAGGACAGGTTCTAAACCTGCTTATGACAAAGGCAAGTCAAATTGTATACCCTGTTTAGAACGAGGCCAAAAAAACCATACCCTATCCAGCGGCACGTCCCCGTATAGCCCAAAAAAGGGAGTGCCCCCCCCCCCGGACCCGGGGGATTTTTCCTCTTTGCATGCATAAGAAACGTTAAGACTCAACAATAAGCATAAGACAAGAAAAAAGGTTTTCTTATTAACCTTGCCGTTGTGTTCTTGGTTCTTGCAAACGGCCAGGTTAAAACGACATTGAAACCAACTGGGTAATGTCGATGAAAATTACCTACAATCTGTCTTATTTTTATTTTTCTGTCGGCCAGACAGAAAGGAAACTCACATTACGAATGATAACCACAGTACGTGTATAATTGGTAAATCTTGTCAAATTCTGTGCCCTGGAAAACTTGAATTTCCTTAAATATCTTGACCTAACCCTTTTAAAAACTACAACCTGTACTTTAGCATGCGTGTTTATATAATCTAGCATTTTCTTATTGCGTGTTTCTGTATTCTCCAACTTAGAAAGCCTCTTAAATTTGGCATTGTTAGAAGCTCATTACGAGCAGACGTCCTCGATTAGACCTTAAAAGTTTTGGCCTTAAGCACGGGAACTGCCAGGTAAACAAGATCTGACAACGTCGCATGGCCAAACAATGTAAATTGAAAAAGAACACAAACAATCCAATTATGTCATCGTTCCAAAAAAAATTATACGCCCAAACTCAATTTTTTTAAACAACTTGAGAATTTAAACATTTCATGAAACGTTTTTATCATCTCCGACCAACGTGGACTCATGGAATACCATGGAAATTACTACTGGATTGGTAAAATTTTGACGCTAAATTTAAGTCTTGTGCTGCGTCAATCTGGATTACAAACGTTTGCCCTGTAACCAACATAAAGAGTTCTAAAACTGCATTTCTTTTTTCGTACACTCTGTTACAAAACAGAATGAATCTCTTTAGAATTAGATCGAAAAGAACCTCCTTTTGTTGAAAGCTGAATACATCCAATGAGTTTTCCAACCCTGATGCATGGCTGAACAGCGCTATTCCAGGTTACTGTTCATCCTAAAATTGTGGAAAAGTGGCAAATATAGACATCGAACTAAGAGTGGGGGGGGGGGGGGGTTCTTTCCCTGTAAACTTTTCTCCCATCTGCGTCTTTTTCTTACCCAAAATAAGGGGGGTGGGGGCGGCCTCCCTGGCCCCTCCCCTAGATCCGCCACTGAACACGATGTTTACGTGGCCCTGGAGTAATTGTAAAAAGGCTCGCAGCTTCGCTGACGAGCCACTCGCAACGTCTGCAACGTGAAGCGGTGAACCTCGTCACCTCATCCGCAGGGCCTTCACCACCTAAAACCGTCGAGGAAAAGATCCTAGGAACTAGGTTGGTGGCCTCGTGACAGTTTCTTTGAGATCACGTGCTAATTGGCTCGACTGGTTTTGATAGTAATTCTTAAATGCACTTGTGTTAAGGATTCTAACTGTCTATTGAACCGGAGTAGCAAAGGGCATCGATTATCTTAAATGTTTTTCGGCAGTTCTGGTTTTGATAGTAATTGTTAACTGGCTCTTAAACTGTAGTAGTCGAAACATTGCTCTTGCCCACTGTCATGTTACACAAGGAAGGGATCGGATTCAGGGCGACTGGAGTTCGAGCACAGGCCCCATACACCTCGGCCAAGATGCATTTAGTCCCCCAGACAACGGTCATATAGACAAATGCGTGACACTTCTCTTAGTGGATAGGTGCATTGCGTGACGTCCCTTGTACCCCTCCCCTGCGAAATAGACTAAACCAGCTCTTTATTACATAGCAGCTGTGTAGTTTCCAGTACATCAAATTTGACCATTCATGAAAAGTCGTTCCTGTTTTTCTTCTTGCAGATTCATCTTGTGCTACTGGATCGCACGACTGCGACAAGAACGCCAAATGCAGACCAACTAAACGTTCTTTCAAATGCGTTTGCAAGCCCGGTTATCGTGGAAACGGAAGAAAGTGTATAGGTAAATATCTGCCGTGCAGTAGTCGCACGTGCTGTAAAATGTAGCATGTCAGTTTGCCTGTGTGTCCGTGCCGAGCGCGCCTTGAATTAACCAGCCTTCAGAAAAGTTTCAAGATATTGAGCTAGGTATCCGGCTTAACAGGTTTAGCTAAGGGCGTCGAGCAGAAAAGCTACGAAGTAGATAGTCCTTGTTTTAATATGTGAATTTTTGGTGTTATTAAGATTTATTAACAGTCGTCTTTACCAAATAGTTCCGTTTCAAAGACATTTGTGACTATTCCATGGCAAATCCGATTAACTCTGTTTACCTCTGTTAATCCGATTCCAGCCTGAGTAAACAAAAGATCGCTCATTTTATGATCATTCCCCAGAAGAAAGCCGTCGAAGATTCGACACCGAAAAATTGCAGTCATGACGTAACTGAATAGAGGCTCTGTGGTTGGCTCTCCGCGTTTGAATTTTAAGAACCAATCGCAGACACGACAAGTATCGATAAGGAGTTTTCCTGAACTGTTCATTTCTTTCTGCTGTTGAATTTATATTCTTTCCCTTATCTCAGCATATGATCCGTGTTCTGTGAACAATGGAGGATGCCAACACGTGTGTCGTCACAGTGCAGGGGGGTACTTCTCCTGTAGCTGCTATGAAGGGTTCGAACTACACCCGAACAAGAGAGATTGTATGGGTAAGTTTAGTACATGATTAAAAAGTTTCTTTAAAAAACAGTTATTTTTTTCTTGACTGTTTTTTTTTCTCTCTCTCTCTCTCTTTGGGGAAAAGCTTTTAGCTTTGCCGGCCCCCCTAATTTCAAGATTAGAGCTTGACCAATACTTATGGCTAATCGTATCTTTTTGATGGGCGTCGGTGGTAGGTCGCGGAGTATCAGGCGAATTTGGTTCAGCCATGATTTACACTTTATACCCATGGCGGTACCAAGCGAGCCGGATATGCCGCCCAAACCTACCAAACACGGTACGATTAGTTATGTACCGCACCCAAATTCGTATTCCGATAATCTGAATTAATTAACAGTACAAAAAGGTACAGGAGACCCCCCCCCCCTGCAAAATAAATAAATGAATGGATGAATATTTTTTAAAGAAATTATATCACTAATTACGTACCTCCAAATTCAACCTAAATTTTTCTAATTACTTATTCTTTCTGTTTTATTATTACATCTCCAAAGAATTTAATTTACAATCCTTAAACACCTTTATCTACACGTATCAGGAAGAAAGGTTGGCAACAGTGACCAATCAGAGAGCTGCTAGTCGCGTGAGCAATTTATCAAAACGAACGTAGTTTTTTATATAAGGACAATCAATGGAAAATCTTAGTTCGAATTCGTGTGCATAACTATATGTGTGAAGCCTTAGAGCCAAGACTGGCTCATAGCTGCCGGGGCTTATCCCGGTTTCTGTAGCATGAAGCAGCTAGAAGTATTTTTACTTCCCCTGGATGGGATGCTTGTCCATCACGGGTCACTCCCCCGCAATTTGTTAGGCTTTCCTAACAATTCGCCGGAACCCATCTATACACCTGGGTGGAGAGAGGTACTGTGAGAGCAAAGTGTCTTGCCCAAAAACACAACACAATGTCCCAGGCCAGGGCTCGAACCCAGACCGCTCGCTCCGGAATCGAGCGCACTAATTATGAGGCCACCGCGCCTCCCACTGCATAACCAGGGCTGTTTTATTATTATTTGTGTTTCGCAGCTAAAGGGGAGGTCAGCAAACGAATCCGACTCAGACTGACACAAGTTTCACCATGCAAATCCCAAGACATCACCGATCAAATACTCAGTGAACTTCAGAAGATTCTGCTGAGCCAAGAGGTGTGTAACCTCCCCTGCAAAATCTTCAAGCCGTATTTGCGCTGTCGCCATTTAAAGCGAGGTGACAAGCTCGTGGCGTCCGTGAATTTCGACATACAGATGAATCAGAACGTGATCTCCACGTCGAAGTTTTGCAACAACTCATGCGCGCGGTGCCAGATGGAGGAACGGCTGAAGAAGTTGATCGCTGATCTGCGCACGCTTACTGACAACCACAAGTTGAACGTGACGCTTTCTGGGCAGACATTCACCGTCACCAAGCGAACACTGAGAGTTACCAAGGAAAGTGAACAGTGCTTCGCTGACAAAGACAGGTCGAAACGAAAGATTAAGCGACAAGGTGAGTTGAGTCAAAGTCCAGGATATCTGGGACCAAAAACAAAAATTGGATGCGGGAATCAGGGAGTGTGATTTTTTAACAAGCTAAGAAGGGGTCGGGAACAGGCTTCCAGGCTGACCCTTTATACTATCTCCCCACCCCACCCCTACGTAGCCTCTTCTATGTCGATTGACGGGAACTATCATCCTGGAGTGCCGGTTGCATTTTGTTCTCTATTATATCTTTGATAAAGACTTAAGTCCACTAAGAAGTCCAGTTGTGATCCACATCACTCCTCGATGCTTAACTAAGCTCAGAAAGATCTTCATTTGACGTGTTCAATTTTCAGACAGACCCTTGACCATCACGCCCATTGGAGTCCTTCTCAGACCTGTAACATTACACCGACTGACATCTAATTTTATCCACTGCACACTTGAGATCCGTCATAATAACCTATTTATAATCGCTGCTTATGTAAATTGTGAATTCGCTGAATGAGTTCCATGTGAAGACCTTTGAGACCCTTGTCAGGTTAAAGGATAACACGCTCCTTACTGCTTGTCAGTTGACAGTTCAATTTTCATTTATTGTACCCTTTAGTGTTTCCAACCCATTTTAATCCTAACAATTCCCTTTTACTAATAATTCAAATTTCACTCCTTTTCACGTGTACCCCCGCCTTAATCGAGTTTTGAACAACTTTGTCCCGGTCTATTGTTGTCGCGTAAAGTTTATATATACAAATAAGCCCTTTGCAATATGCGGTCACATGGTACGCAGTAAATTGACCACGCAGTCGGGCTGGACTGATAAGAGTTCCTTTGTTTTGGAAGTCCCACTGAGCTATTTGAGTCCCAGCATAATTTATTCCATGCCATGTGACCGGATTGTGCAAAGGTTAAGGGCCTGTTGGTCTATTTCTCTGCACTAACGTTCCTCGACATTTAAGCCCGGTGAAACTCACCTTCACTTCAGCTTAACCTGTCTGCGTACATTTAAATCGACAGATCGCTGCCAGCCTGGCAGATACTTCGATGTTTATCTCCGCAAATGTATGAACTGCTCTCGAGGATCGTATCAGCCTAACAGATCAGAGAACTTCTGTTTCCGCTGCCCTGACAACAAGACTACACTGGATACAGGCGCCACCGATATCTCAGAGTGTTTAGGTATATGACTCATATTTACCAGTCGTGTTTTGATGCATGGTCTATAATCCAAGAAAAACTTAATAAGTCTTCATACCAGTCAAGTGGCCCATCAGGCCGGAGCTGATCCCGGTTTCTGAAGCATAAAGCGATTAGGAGTATTTCTACCCCCCTCCTGGATGGGATGCTAGTCCATCGCAAGGTTACCCCCAGCATTGAATTCGCCGGTACACATTTATACACCTGGGTGGAGAGAGGCACTGTGAGAGTTAAGTGTCTTTCCCAAGAACACAACAAAATGTCCTCAGCCAGGGCTCAAACCCGACGACCGCTCAATATCAATCCGAAGACAAGCGCACTAAACATAAACAATTAACGCCCTCTTACTTTTCAGAAACATATTGCGGTGGAAATTTAACCTCGATGACAGGCAACATTACATCGCCAAATCATCCTGACCCCTACCCCAAAGGGATAGAGTGTGTCTGGCACATAAAATGCCCAGAAGGCCGAGGTTTGCTCATGCTCATACCAAATATATCGTTACCGCTGACCAAGGATTGTTCGGATCATCTGATCATGCGCGAGAATGCCAGTCCTTTCTCCAGGACTACCTACTACGCATGCGAGTCTTACGCCAATCCAGTGTCTTTCATTTCGAGAAGCAAAGATCTTTACATCAAGTTAACTTCGAAAAGTAGCAACGCAATGGCGGAGGGCTTCAAAATTTTCTACGTCACATTCGAAGGTAAGGTGGTTCAAACCAAGCGCATTTCCAAAAATGTAACCCATTCGTAACCGTGATGAAGTGCGATACACGATAGCAAAGAGAGAAAATAGTGTTAGGGTGGAGAGGGTTATGGAGATGCTGGTGACATTTTCATGAAATCAGATTTGCTGACAAAGACTTAGCAATTAAACATTGTTACAGCTGTGTCTTCCATTTTTCCAAACTTTTTCTCCATTTTTCATACTTACTTTTTTTCAAGAATTCCAGACCTTGTGAGAATTCTCATTGCCCCGTTTATTTAAAGCGCATGCAAGCGTTCTATGCATTGTGGGATCGATGGTCCCCCAAGACGCCGTATTTTAATTGTCCCGCGGGAAATATGACGCCCACTTTGAGACAACATGATAAAAAGTTATTCACTCGTCCCGTTTGGTCCAAACTATTATTCTAGAGCTCTGAAAATAAATTTATTCACTTAAGAGAATTTAGCAACCGACGTAATTAAATCTATCTAGTGATAACTCTTTGTCGAAGTATTGGGCTTTCACATACAGTTATCACCCGATGAAATCACAATAGTAAAGTTTTTGGAGGCCGTTTATCAAATCTTTTTTTTAACAGAGAAGTGGCGGCATTTGGTGTCTTCAATTGTTCAAGATGGCGACTTGTATGGAAACAGTAGTCTCCGGAGAATATTACAGGTAAGTCACGACAGGTTTACTTAGCAAGCAAGATAATCAGTGTACGTTGTGATAAACAAGAGTATAAGCGCTTGGCTTGAAAAGTTGTACTCGTTTTCAGTCTCCCTCTCCTGCTTCGAGCTAACGGTCACTACATTGTAGGTTGTAGCTACCGTGCCATTTGCAATTTTTAGAAGTCTTAAGAAATTTAGACTTCCAGAAGGGAGTGTTTTATCGTTGAAGAATTTTCGATTGAATGGAACGCTGTAGTTCACCATGTCAAACGTCGATCTTCACATGAGAATAACTACGCTGCAAACAGGGGTCCCTTCGATCGAAGGAACCTCTGCTCGCATGGTAGAGGAAAACAAAATTGCAATACGGGTAAAACTCGACCGCGGAACTTAAGTCGAATTTAAAGCAGACGGATAGAACACGTTGGTCGATCAAAATTCAGTCGAACGAACTAAGTTGAGTCAAACATCGACGTCATCATGAAACTAATTCGCTCAGTTTACTTATGTGACACTTGACCTGTGTCTTAGATAATCGACGTATTTTTTTCTCTTTATTCAACAGGACGAGAATCTCATCACTCAAATCCTTGATATCATGGTCCACCCGCAGAAGTTTTTTGAATATGAACCCACAACGGCACAAAACAAGCTTCCGGAATTTTACGCCTTCGTCGAGAAAAAGGTTACGGAATTCTTAGATATCAGGCCTTACAACCGGAAGTGAGTGTGGACACTTGTCAACAAAAAGACCACGCCACTGAAGAGAAAACTCTTTTGAAAGGATTGTAACCCTGCCAGCAAAATAATAGAGAGAAGTCTTGTATTATAGGATATAGACCATTCTCGCCCCAGAGCCCACGAGCCTTCTGACCTGTGGCAGGGATCGAGAGCTCTGGTTTGACCCGATTTTCTGAGTATGCGCAGAGTATTCGATTCGCATTCTCAACCAATCAGATTTGCTAGATTTGACGGGAAGCCCGTGAATCGCGGGACTTCCGTTGTTGGACCAAACCAGAGCTCTCGATCCATGCCACAGGCCAGAAGGATCGTGGGCTCTGGGGACGAGAATGGATATAGACTAATATAATGTCAATTCAAAGTGAAGAATTTCTTCTTCTTCTTTTGAATTTCTTGTGTTAGCAAGAAATAATGTATTAGAAAGACGATATTCCATTGTTGTAAAGGGAATTTTAAAATATGACAACCCTTTTGAAGAGTTTAGTAACATCTGGGAAGAAAGTCTCGAGAGTGTTACGTACAATTCCCGGTAGCCACCCGTAGTTTTCTAATTCTCGGCTCCAGAACTGTTCCCTTTGCGCATGACTGATGGTGCTTCTTGCTAAGTCCAGAAAGCTAAGGTCTGGGGTCGAGAATGGCAGTTTTCTCTTTACCTACCCGTAGTTCAGGGCATGCGCAGAATTCAGAATTAAAGGCTAAGTGTTAGCAAGTAACCTGAGTGTTTTATGTTAATGGTTTGGCTTATTTTGCGCTGACAGTTTTGCGCAAAGTAAAAAAGCAGAAGCATCTAAGGTAACAAGAATTCACGGCTGATTTTATTTGTTTGTACTGTAAGTAACATAGGTATTAGTGATACATTATGTAATAATGTGAAAGAGCATTACTTGAAAGCAAATCTATGGAACTGGTCTAATTGAAGAATAGTGCAGAGGATAGAATTGATAACGGTTTCCTTGACGACAATGTCCTTAGGACACTAGCGGATTCGTCATGGGCTGACGTCATCCCCTTCACAGATTTTGAGTGCGTAAAAGTTTTGCTTTGCAATAGGCAATTACGTTTGCTAGCTTTTGCTTATTTTCAAAATGAAGTTCTCAAAACAAAATAAACGATATAGAGGTTTCGTTGACTGCCTGCACTGTATAGTTCTTTGTTATGAAATGATTTACAAAACAATTCTGTGTTCGCTGTTTTACATTTCCAAAGACCAACCGAGCCACCCGTTCAGTATTTCTTACTAATCAGCGATCAGAAGTTTATTTCCCCTTACAGTGGCCATACAAAGACAGGCAAATCGGGTATTGAGAAACAGAAGAAGATCCCAACAGAGTTATTGCGTTGAGAAGAAACCACTATAAGAAATGTGTAGATAGACTTAACAAGAGTTTTTATGTTAATATCAGGATTTGCACGGTCAACTCTACTAGTAAGATTCAATTTGTATAGATATTAAAATAAGAAGATATGAAAAATTTATATTTAGAAAATAAAGTGACAAAAGAATCTATGCGGTGTTTTTCAGATCTACAATGACTTATCATTTCACTACGTTTACTTAACCTAGTTGCCTTAAGGTCCCTTCCAGGTCTTTTAATTTAGGGTGCGTTCCTTTGGGGTGATCCGAGTTCGGATCAGTGATCCAGGATCTGTCTGGATCTGTCTGGATCATGGTACTCCAAAGGAACCGGCGAATCCACCCTGGTGATGGATTCGCCGGTTCCTTTGATGCACCATGATCCAGACAGATCTTGGATCACTGATCCGAACTAGGATCACCCCAAAGAAACGCACTCTTAGCAATGCAAGTAAAGTTTGAAAAAGAGCCCAGTGGCCCATCAGGATGGCGCTTATGAAGCGACGAGGATTATATTTCTATTGGCCCTGAATGGGATGCAGGACCCCCGCAAGGTTACCCCTGGCATTAGCTTCGCCGGTACCCATTTATACGTTAATTTTTTCAAGGACCACCGTGACAAAATAGAAGTGTCGGACCGTCTCGCTGTAGAAGATCTAATCAGTTTTAAGATGAATAATAGACGAAAATAAGCAAGGCTGATTAAACAGTATGGGATTATATTTTCCAATATTTGAGAAGGTACGGGGTTCCCTCTTCAGGGCGTTACAGAGTCGGAATGTCTCTAGTTTAACGTTACAAATTTAAAATATGGGAAATGCTAGTGCCCCCACCCTTATTTTGGATAAAAAAAGAAGAAATGACAGAAGGGAGAAAAGCCAGCAGGGCAAGTAAATCAACCCCCCTCCCCCCGTAGCCTAAGGTCTGGATCCGCCACTGAAGAGTCAAACAAGAGTGAAAAGATAAATAATAACAAAAGACTGATAGACAGGGCTAAGCAATAAGTAACGATGTAAAAAGCAACGTTACAATTAAAAAAAATAAAAATATGGGACAACGTTACAGCCTGAAATGACGTAGTAATGAGGAACTATAAATTGCACAAATGATCTAAACAGAAAAAAGCTAATAATACTAAAGAAAAGTACTAAGATTCATCTTTCTTATTGGAAACGTACTAAGTTTCATCTTTCTTCATGGTCTTCATAGGAAAGATGAATCTGGGGAATATCCGCGTGACATTCCCTCAGAGAATCCTGTGTTGCGAAAAATATTTGAATGATAACAGACACGTTGGCCCAGATATGCTCTGATAGTTACCCTTGAACATTATAACTTTGCTCTCGGAAAACTATTCGAATCTCGGAACAGGTATTTCACGCGGAAAAATATCCAAGCGTATTTTCGCGCTAAATGGTGGCTTAAGTAATCCCTCTTAATTTATTTTTAGATATGGTGCCTAATTCCTTCGCGAATATTACAAAGCGAGATGCGGATGTCCAAGGGAGCGAAAACCGTGCATTAGCTTTTAACAGGAGCCCATTACTAGGAGCCTGCAACTCCCATAATAAGCCAAAGCAACGGAAGTTTTACAGACCAGTCTATTTTTAAATGTTTTTCCCGTAAAATAGGCCAGTTCCAGTCTACGCGAGCACGCTTCGGTGAGCATAAAACAATGCGGCCTCACGTTAACATGTCGAAATCATTTCGACATGCCGACATTAGTCCGTGCTTGTGATTTCAATTGGTTACTGAGGTTCCCGTGGGGATCTGAATTCAAGATAAATTCAAACTAAAAATAGATCGGTCTGTGAAAACGCTGTGAGAGGAATATGGGGTAGTTGCAGGCTCCAAGTGATGGGCTCCTGCTCTTAACCACGAGACGAAAGCTTGCATGGAGGATTACTCTCTCTTTCCCTTTATCATATGTTACTCTAGGTCTGCGCCTACTGTAACGGACCGTAACAAAGCATCATGCTACATTCATTTTAATGAAATTACGGAAAATAGGCATGTGGAGATTCCTTTCAGTGTAGAACGCGTACCCAGTAACAGGACGAGGTACCATCCCTAAGAGAGTCGAAATCACCTTTGATAGAAGACCACTTGTGTGATAACACTGCAGGCTAAAACAAGTCAGTTTTAAAACTAATTTAGCATGTCATCGAAAGCCGGCAAACTTAACTGAAGATCAAACTGCTGTGTCAGAAAACCCAGAGCTATCTTGTACTTTAACGTTGGCACCATGAATGTCTCTGTAATTTTCTCTTTATTTTGACATATTCAAATACGGTACTTAAAGTTTACAAGTACCGTCTAAAACTATTTCTCTATTACTATTCTGTGACTCGTTAAATGAAGAGTTTACTTCACATCACAAAGTAATTTAGTTGCACTAAACAAATCTCTAATTCACTCCGCCTTTTTCTTCAGCCCGACCTTCTGGAACAAAGTCATCATACTGCGAAACTTTAACATAGCCGTAAGAGTTATTCATCGAGTCTTCTTCTTCTTCTCTTCTTTGTTTTTCTTCCGCATACTTTGACCACACCACCGCCATTAGGCCCACGACGATGAGCACACCCCCCAAATATTCCAAGGTCTTCAGGACCTCCCCTAAAACAAAATATGACAAGATGGCGCAGAACAAGACCTGAAGAGGCCAGGTCGCTGTGACAAGTGACGCAGATATCTGCATGTTACACCACGAAATTAATAAGTAGCATAACCCTGAGGCGATGAATATGGCGTAGAGAATGGGGTAGATTTCTTCCTTAGGAAAGTACGTGAATTTTTCTGGCCTATTGACGTAATAAAGAGAAGCTAAAGCCATAAACATGGCGCCAAACAGATAACTCCACGCTGTAACATTGACGGGTTTTGTTTTCCAACACGAATCCTCTTTGTCGAAGATGAATTTTTTCTGAAAAAGGATGTACACCGACATGGACAGTGTGTTTCCCAGGAGGAATATGTACCCCACAAACTGGATGTTATCAGAGGAGCTGGACTCACCATGGTCTGCTGTGTGACCAGGTTTCTTTTCTACAGTCATGACTATAGCTCCAGCCGCAGCTAAGAGAATACCGAAGCACTTCCCCCAGCCGCGCAAAGTACGGAAGTCTGGATACGGCTCTATGCGCACTATAATGGCCAGTAACGCTGTCCACACTGGGATGGCAGGTTGAAAAATGGAAGCTATGTTAGCGTTGGTGTAGTAGATACCGAGCAGATACAGTAATTGATTTCCAAACATTCCTGTTAAGCCCAGAATGATGAATAGAGGGAGTTCCCTGAGAACGAAACATCATTGTAACGTCATCCTTGCCAATGATCTAAAATAATCTAAAGGACCCTGGTCGTCAAATTCTCCGGGTGGAGGTCCTACCATCATGCATTACAGCTTTACGCCGTGGGATAGGGTATGGTTTTGGAGATTCTCAAACCTTAAATAGGGTGTCATATTTTCTCGCTGACACTGATCCGGGTGTGATCCATAGAAAGGTACCTAAATTGTATAGGCTAAACCTGCAGTGCGTAAATGCCTAGGTAAACGAAAGCAACTTCTGTGCTTGATGCTTAACTTCTTACAGAAACAAACTAGAGCTGACCGGTTTAAGCCATGCTAAGCAATTCGGAACACATTTTCTCTTGTGCTAAGCACACTTCTCTTGCGCTAAGTTATTGTTTTTCCCTTGAACATGGTGTCATTTTTCGGGTTTAGACCTTAAATAGGGTATCAATTTTCGCTTGCTTCATACTCAAACAGGGTCAGGATTTAAGACCCTTCGCGGCACACACCTTTCCTAAATTCACGAGAGTACCAGGCTCCCCAGGTCGAGGACCCACTACTAACTACAATCCCAGACAAAAGTGTTGGGACACAAAGCCAAGTTCTCCCCTCCCCTCCCCCCTCCCCCCACTTTCAATGTTGATAATCAGGTGATGTTTTCCCTTTTCGTTGGAAAAACGCGATATTTCCCAACATTGATTAGGGGAATGGGGGATTCGTGACACAGCTCAAGCGTCCCAACTACTTTTGGCCGGGATTGTATATATAGTATCTAAGAGTCGGGAAGCGGCTGGAAGTATTTATTAATGTGCGTGTGTGTAGTTAGGAGGAGTGAGCTTTGTGGGATGAGGGGTTGTTAACCGGCATTCACGGTCGCCATCCGTCACGGGGGAAGATTGCATGACATGGAGCGAGCGTGGACAGCTTATTACGGAATGTTAGTGATATTGCCGCCCGCCATAATTTCGACTGTAATTTCGTCTCAAGGTCTGATGACCTGCCAATTCATACGTGTTGAAAACTGGAAAACTATGCAAAATTAACTGTCGAGTCTGCTCTACAGTGTACAGGTACCAGCAATTTCTTCACATCTTTCAGTCGGTAATGATAATAAACGACAATATACCCATGGTTAACTTAACAACAACATCAGGGAAACAATAAATGGATCATAGAAATACAGTACTTCGCTCCAAGTTAAAACTCTGACAACTTCATCTGGAATATTAAAGTCTCGTGAATATCTCTTTTAAAGTAAAGTAGCATTTCGCTTTATTAGCTACAAAAATTCGACCCAAACGATTATAAAGGTCATTGAATTTTTCTAAACTGATGAACGCGTCCTGATTTCTTAAAATACTGATAAAAAGTAAGCATCACAGTCTCAATTCACAAGACGTTTAAATTAAAACTCTTACCTGATTGACGGAAGTTGAATTTTCTTCTCAGAAACAAAAGCTGCCATCAGAAGAACGGGAAAACAGCCTGCATCCCGAATCAAGCTGAAGATTAAGGGATCTGCTTTGTTTTCTTTCGCGAATTTAGAAACAATGACTCCATAAGCCCCAAATCCCAGCTGAACTACGACAAGAGCCAGCCAAACCACCCAAACACTCGCCATCTTGGATTGAGTAATCGTGGTTGGTCACGCACTCCTTTGGGTAAGGCACGGGCTCGAGTCCAGAGAGCGTGACAGTAGCACAATCTTTGCAGGACACAGTTAAGTGCTCAAAACAATTATTTTGTAACCTCAAATCCTTTTCAATTTGCTAAAATTTGGGGAAGATGAAATTAGGACTGCACGAAAGACGGAAGGGGAAGGGGGAGACAAAAAAAGATAAAAATACATAAAAGTGGTGGTGAAAAACTTCAAATAGCAAAGGAAACGTCACTGTAAGTTTATAGAACTTTATTTCAAAATAGAATAGGAAATCTAGGTGATCCAACAGGTTAAAAATAGCATTTTTATTTAGTTAAGAAGTGAAATGTTTTACTTTGCATTTTACATTTGTATTCCGGACTAGGGAATGTCGTAATTTATTCTTAATTTGATTTTAAAAATATCTTAACCATTTCACATTAGTGTTTTGCGTGTTCACGACTTTTTCATTCGGAAAATACGTGTTAACAATCATTGTTTTTGTTGTTCGAAATTATAAGACTGTGATAAAAAAGAACTCTTTATTTCAGCAGCCAATAACTCTCTTGTTGTAGCATTCGAAGCAGACGTTTTTTCGTGAAAAGGCAATCAAATGCGACCACCAGCGCCGGCAAATTGTTCAGTGGAACGGACGCCCTTATAACCCGTCACGCAATCTTTCCTCTCCCAAATAAGAAAATGTAAAGATTGTGTGACGAGCCACAGCAACGTTTGTGTAGAATGTTCGGTCACGGCCTTCCTAATAAGGACACTTAACATGTTGTCAGTTACTCACTACCTCTAACAAAGAATTCACAAAGCTTCAAATATCCCAAAACATGGTGCCATCGTTTGCGCTCAAGTGTACAACAAGAAAGAACGTGATCGAGTTGCCAAAATATTTTCAATAAACAAGCACAAAGGAAACTTCAAACAGGAATCTCCTTTGTCTATACCCTGGATGCTAGAGGTCTTCTCGCTCGCCAGCGGCGAGGAGCGTCTCGCCTTCGCGGCTTTGCCGCTCAACTCTGTCGCCCCCAACAAGCAAAAACCTCTGGCAGCCAGGGTACTTCGTCTAGGGATCTTGATTACAATCTTGTCCATATACATTTTGGAAACATTTTCTCAGCTCGATTAAAAGATACCAACTACGTTGCTCTTACTGGTCCGTAGTATACTTCAAGTAATTGGTCACGATTATAACACCATTAATACCCAATGCAAGATCGTTCCTGTTTGTGATGTGTATACGCCTTGACGTAAAAGTCAGTTGAAGTAAAATCTGCGTCCATCAGTCTTTTCTCCTTACTGACTTGCAAACATGTCTTATAAATTGAGTTCTTGTAATTCAATGTGTAGATAGCCTGGTTGAAAAATAATTTATACTCCACTTTCCCAAAACTTTAAAATTTTCTCTACCAGCTAAACACTATGTACCATTTACTACAGTTTACCTACAAGATTACCACACACCTTCATGAGTAAACAACGGATCCCTGAAAACAATACAGCTTTTGCTATCTACCAAAATAATATATTAACAATTCATATTTTTCCTTGGTGGGATTTAGCAACTGAACAAACAAAAAAAATATTGAATGCTCAACAACTCAACTAGTTTAGCTCTTTAGTTATTTAGGGTGACCAGCAACTGTATGTATTTTTAATTTATTTCTTGTTCAATTAGTTATTTAGTTAATGTTACAGTTCAAATAAATCTGGTTGTTGTTGAATACTGAACATCAAAATCCAAGGTAATTTCCGTCAGCAGAACGCCGAAATTGCAATTCATTTGTACTATATTGGTCGAACTCTTTTTTTTCTCTTATTTCTCTCTACTCATTTTAAACGTTTGAAAGTAACTTTGAATTTTAATACTTGTCTCTACAGTTAAAGAGGCTTTTCAAGCAACACAGTGACTTACCAAAGCCTTACCAAAATAGATCTATTATTAATAATACGTTTTAGAAAACATTCCTAAGAAAGCACGCGCGCTGATTGGTTAAAAATCGTGTTTGTATAACTCGATAGAGACACAGAACTAGCGCGCGCTGTTGACGTAGTGATGACGCGAGCAAAGAGAATTTACATTTTGACAATCAAGTTAACAAGTTGTTTTCCTTTTTCTCGTCGCGGTATTTTCTAAAAGAAATAGAAAACATGTACTCTGTGTTTCTATCGAATTATATAAACACTCGTGAAAGTTTGGGAGAACTCGAAAAAGCTGTGGAAACACTCGGCTGCGGCTCGTGTTCCCACAGCATTTCTCGTTCTCCCAAATTTCCACTCGTGTGTATATAACTCGATAGTAACACGGTACATGTTTTCTATTTCTTAAATATTCACTAGACTACCACGCCACATCCTCCGATCCTTTCGGTCGCCATTTTAGATTTAAAGTGACGGGGAAGATCCTGGTGACGAGGTCCAGCGGGATACAGATTTCAGTTTGAAGTGAGAAGTTTCTTTAGGTCAGCGGCTTCCTTTTCTAAAGCCTTCTGCTGTTTCCACAACACGCACTGAATAATCTTCAACCGTTCAACGGCAGGAGTGAAGCCTGGTTCGAGCTGTAGGGCCAGCAAGTAATGCTGGATGGCCTCGGGAATATTGTTCTATCATGGAAAAATACAAAGAAACAGAAACATGTTAACGCCATTTTCCTCTCCCCTTTCCAAAAGCTTCTCTCCGATTTCGATGGTCCCAAAAACGTAGTGTAATATTGCAGTCTACACTTCTGCAATGGGGAGCGGGGCGAGGGGAGAGGAGGGGGGGGGGGGGGTTCTGCAAAAAAAGTGTGAACGAAGGACGCCTAATAAATTTCTGACTACTGACTGGGAAAGTGGCATTTTTGCAATTGAAAATCCACGTTTTTGACCGTCGATAAAGTTATCTTAAGTCTCTACCTCGGGAAACGTTTTCAAAAGTTCGAAATTTAGTGTCTAAGCGTGGACGAAAGGAAATTTGTTGTGCGCATGACGTTCCTGACGAAAAACTGACAGGACATTCAAGTAATTTTCTGATTTTCACCAGTACTCTGCAAAGTCTTCACTGGCTGATAAAACTGATGGCTAATTGATATCTACAATAATCAGTACACGGTTCCTATTCAAATTTCTGGTTAATCTATTAGGGTTGTCACGCTACGCTTCTTCGCAAGCGTTGCGTGACGATCCTAATAACGGCTGCGAAGGAGACTTATTTCTAGTCAGATCACGCTTTGCTCACCTGAGCTCCAAAGACATTGCCAAGAATAAAGTGACCAAGAGCGAGACTGGGAGAAATCTGGAATAAAAAAAGATTTTAACCAAGTACTCCTGTTTCACCTTAGCTTCAAGGACTTCTGATCAAGATCTTATTTCTCTTTAAAATATCAATACATTAACAAGAAGACAGGTGCCGAGGATATAGAGGATGATCAAATAGGGGATAGTGTCTTGATGTACCCTAAATTATCAAAGCCGAATTTTTAAAATAATTTATCAGAATGAATCAGTAAGAAGAATAAAATTTTTGATAAGGATTGGAATGGTCTAAATAAGTGAACAGCTTGCAGGGAAAAGGAACAAACGACAATCGCAAAAAGCGCGAGTCAGGGCACCACTCGTCCGTCACGCAATCAAAAACGACGCATGTAACACAAGCAATACGTCACGGACACCACAGTTCATGAATTGCTCACCTCTAAAGCCTTCTTAATCACTACAGCAGTGTCATCTAGCTGGCTTTCTCGTAGCAGAATACTGGCAAGGCCGACATGAGCGACATCCTGATATCACAACAATTCACTCAAGTTAGTCACGCCTATACAAACGTATTCTTTATTAAACGATTAACTCTCTATAACTTCAGAAGCATCCATTTTTCCTACATTAAAATATTATACAGTAAGTAAATATACGACCAGAAAGCTGAGTTATTGTAAAATACAATTAGAAACCCAGCAAAACAGTCGATCAATGTTTGCATTAAAGAAATGTTGTTCGCAGTAGGTACAGAACTTCCTTGTATCACTAACAGAACCAGGAAAACGGCATTTTGACGTGATCTTAAATTCTTTACAGCTTTCACATTTATAGGAGTCTTTGTGTGAATGGTCATATTACAAGTAAATTGATCAGAAAAATACCTACCCTAGCATTCCAAGGGGAGTGATAAAGGGCTTGCCGTAAACACTTTATGGCCTTCACTGTATCACCTTGCACTCTCCAGTAAAGCGAAGCAACATTTAACAATACCCAGGACGAAGAATTCTAGACCCAAAAAATGATAATAAACATGTCTGTTTCAGTCTATGTAGCAAAGTCACTATCATTAGCGGTACAAGTTATTGCACAGGTGCGCTCAAGATAGGAGCGCGGAAATGGTCCAAAAATTGGGTCAGAAATGCGCTAAAGCTCTGACCACCTGACCAGTTTAACTTCATGATCCGGAAGTGTCCATCCTAAGGATGTGCCGATCGTGTCCAGCGTAATCGGTCCCCTCACAAAGCGATCATTGGGCGACCTACCCCTAGACATGGAACGAGCGGTGAAATCTGGTCATATAGGGGTCTACCATAATTATATTTACGACATATACCTCATCCATGTGGGATAGACAAAAAAATGTTTTTGCTGGTATTTTACTGCAAAGTTCTTACTAGAAGTGTTACGTTTCGCAAAACTTCCACAGGAACTCAAGTTACTTTGGTATCGCAAAATTACGACCAACAAGCAAATCAATGGGGTTTTCCTTTCTGCGCATGCGCAATACAAAGTTTGTGTTTTTTAGAGTATGAACTTGAAAAGGACGTTATTATCATATGAAGGCACACCTGAAAGGACAATCGCCAACATGCGAAAAGAGAGAAAAAACTGGCGGACCCTACTGGTGCAGTTTCGTCCAAATCTCTCCAAAGTTACAGTTGCAGCCAACAGCTGCAGCGCAAGGAATTAAACTCATGGGTATTGCAAATGAAGTTGGTGATCACCTTTTTCAAAGCAGTGTAAATTCGCGTGCCCATTTCATCAACACTGTCTTGAATAGTTCTGCCCATTGTCAATAGAGTCTGAGAGAAAAAGAGAAAAGTCGACATTTTAAGCGAACGGCATAGATTGTGGAGCGTATGATCTTTGACTTGACATTTTCACTGGACATGTCACTGTAAATTAATAAAAACATAATCAATGTTAACGGTTACGCATTCATGCCAAGTCAAAACTGCAAATTCAGTATTCATTTAGTCACAAGATACGTCATGCCATCTAGCAACGTCTCTTGCAAAGACAACGCGGGCTCACTTTTTGGTCGCAGGAGTCTGACAGAAAATGACAATCGAGTCAAACGAAAAACTCGACATAACGCGCAGAGAACAAGCAGCTTTCAGTCACAGTAAAACAAAAAACCAAACAAACAGAAAAGCCAGGCAAACCTGAGTGAGACCAGCTTCAGCCACCTGATCTAGATTCTCAGCATTAACCACGCCCTAATTGAAAACAGAACACAGCAATATTGGTATGCAAGCAAATTGAGAATCCTGCAATCAAGATATTTTAACCCTACAACTCCCTCTCCTAACCTCCCGCCACGTCCAACACTAAAAAAGCACATTCAAGGCAAACTAGAAGTTTTCTAATAACTGCCCAGTAGTCAAGATTGAGTGTGTAGGGGAAGACTCTAGACCCTGAGCAGCACGTGACAGAGACATAAACGTTCTTGATTCTACAGCTAGTTCCCCTCGGGATTACCCGCTGAGTCCCGCAAGAACATGGTGTTCTTTTTCAATATAATAAATCATTTATTGACCAAGCTTGTTCGGTGAAGGCGGCTGGATACTGGCCTCCATCTTGGCAAATATCCAGTCATCTTGACCTCACGCATGGTCAGTAACCCATATATATACCTGCAGGCTGCTGAACGTATGCAAGTTGTTCTTCATCTTTGCAGTACAGCGGGGCTTCTTGGAAGAATCATCCACGTCACTTAAGAAATCGATATGTGCGCGAACACTAAGCGGAAGAAAAAAGAAGGTTAAATCGAAAAGCGATTTTAAACTGATAATCGTAGAGACGACAGTAACACACCCGCCAATTTAGGTTCGAGTGCAAAACGTGGGAAACGAAACTATATGTATTCTACGCAAAGAGCGGGAAAGCTGAAAACATGGTGTTCAAAAAAATCGCGGGAAAAGCTGAAAACATGGAACACGTTCACATAAAGCGCGGGAAAAGCTGAAAACATGGTACCCGTGTAAAGCTCAGGAAAAATTGTAACACATGTATTCTGCATAAAACAAGGGAATGTCCAAAGTACAAAATGCGGGACTTGAAAAGGACAAAATCATGTAACAGTGCTAGGCGTGGGAAAAACCAAAACGGATAAACGTAATGCTCGTGAACAATGAGGAAAGAATAGTAGTAAATAATCTGTTACGTACATTAATAATATAAGGCCGAAATAAAAATACAGGCAAAAAAATCACTGGCATCACACCAAGTTAAACAACAGTAGCAGTTGATCACTTACTCAATATTTTTCGTGTCCAGTGAAAGCCACGCACTAAACTGTTTATTCCTGACAATGAGCGCCTCCACGCCTTCAATATGCCGGCATTCCTCATCACTCAGGTCTTGAAGAGAACCGTCTGTTTGAACGTTCATGAAGCTTGTCTCAAACACACTTGAACCTGCGCCAACACTGTGAAGGAACTCCGCATTTTTAACTTGTTCCTTGATGTTTTGCGACGCTTTTTTGGCGTCGAGTGTTTGGCGAGCTTTATAATCCACTTGAGGCAGTTCTTGATTTACTTTTGAAGACGTTGATAGAGCCGATCTTCGCCGTCCATCGCTAGAGTTTTCAGGATTTTCAGAAGTAACAGCGGTCGCCCCGATATGATCATCTCCGTGGTCAACTTTTGTGTCGCTGGCTTTACTTCTTGCTGCAGTTGCGTCAGCAATGGTCCTTTCACCATTTTCGAGTACTTTAGTTTTAGGGTTTTCACTACCAGTTGTGGCCGTCTGTTTGTGCTGTTTGCCATCGCTAGCTTCACTCTTCGTGGAAGCGTCCTCAGCTATCTTTGCTTCAGAACTTTTGTTGGCAATTGTGCTTGGTTTATCGACATCTTTCTTTGAACTTCTCTCACTTTTTTTAACAACATCGTCAGTAGGATTAGTTTTATTTTCGCTTTCTTCAAGTACCTTCGCTTCTGACGTGCGTTCGCTCGCGGTAGAATTTGACGATGTTGTCGCTGAAATTTCATCTGTCGAAGTTTGCTTCATTAAAACTGCTTCGCTATCAGTATTAAATGGCTGAATATCGCTTTTAGTACTTGATGGCTTATTTGTCACAGCTTTGGAAAATTCACTTGTTGTTAAAGACTGGTCTGTAGCCTCATCACCCTCCTTGCTCGAGCTCTCGACTAGTTTGCTCGTACCTTGAGTAACGCAATCTACAGTAAACGCCTCGCCCTTTCGCTTCTTTCTTCCAATACCCTCACAGTTCTTCACTTGGACGAGAGACTCTTTCTCTTTTAGAGGTGGTGTATGTTTAGGACCTCTGTAAAGAACTGCTTTGGCTTGTTGTCGTTCAAACAGTAACTTAGTGGAAGGCATGTCCCTTGTGTTTTTGGAAGCAACTTTTGATCCCGGTCCGTTCTTACTCATTAATATAGACTCCCCTTTTTGCTTGGCAAATTTAGCATCTTCAACAACGACACTTTTGGCGGTGTCTTCTTTATTACGAGTTTCAACAGTGTCACGCTTCAACACTTTTGGCCCGCTTTCACCTCTTCGACCAGGGTTTACCTTCCTAAGTTCAGCATTTTTAACACCACTTTTTTTCTCGTGTGTTATTGACGGGTCTACATCTAAACTCGGTTTGTTTAACACTGTTTTCTTCTCCTCCTGGGCTTGTTTTCCATTATCCTCAGCGATATCCACAGTTTGCGAGGCAGAATTGACACGGGAGACAGTTTTAATGACGTCCTTTAAGCGATTCAGCGCTAGTCGGGTCACTTCAAGATCAGGCATATTTTTCTCCTCTACAGAAACATTAGAATTATCTGACTGAAAATTTGTTGCTTCCAGCGTTGCACTCGTTTTGCCCGCCGGCTTCTCGTTTTCTTCATGTTTTGTGCCGCTGTTTTTCAGATTTGTTTCAGAGTCAGTGGAAGCCTCGATAACTTCACTCGGCGACCTCCCATTTTCCAGCGATGTAACCTGCATGTCAGAGCTAACATTTTCTTTTCCGTGGTCAGAATCTTGTTGAGTACGAGTCGGTTTCCCAGCTTCTGATGTTTTCGACTGACTTCCTTGTTGCCTTGTTTTACCGTTAAGTTCAGGAGACACATGCACTTCCTATAAAAAGGGGAAAAGGTTGTCAGTGAGATTTTTATCACTGAACAATAAAACAGAGTTTAGTTACAAGCCTCGCTACTTCCATTATGATTTTGCAATTTTTTTTATCGCTTATCGTTACTTTCAAAGGACTGCCACTCTTTATAATACTTTCCAAGGGTCGCCACTTTCCAGAAAGTAGCCAACTTCGCTAATAGCTAACAAAAAACCATTGAAACTTTTTTGCTACTTCCGTACAGGATTAACAGATATTTTCGGGGATCCTAACTTTTGGAACTTCATACTATTTCATCACGAAAAAAGTTTATTAACTGAAGGTTAAAATAACAAACCCCTTACCGGGTTCACAGGAACGGATCTGCTCTTACAGGCGTCAGGATTCTTAGGTAGTCCCTCTGTTAGCAGGTATAGCCGATCGAGTTGCCGTTTTAACGTTTCTAGAGGAAGAGCGAGTTTCTTTTCGGCTGCTTCACTGTTTGATTCTTTAGGTTCATCTAGCTCTGGCGTTGTAAGGCTGTCCAACCTCTCATCAAAAACTCTATACAAAGCGGAAAACATTGTTTATTTTTTATAGGAAAATCTGCAATCTGCAAATCGGCTACAAGGGACGACGCAAGCACCAAGAAATTCAGCATGTTTTCTTGTAGAGAACTAGGGAAAACTTAAGACAGACTTACAATTGTCGTTCTTGTAAAAGCTCTTTCAATTTCAGCTCACATCTGACAGCTTTCAAGCGCTCGCACAGCAATTCCGTGTCTGGAGATACAGCCATTGTAAACT
>CM042751.1:2631024-2639088 GCA_022496165.2 Catalaphyllia jardinei
TATTTTCATTCGTTCTTCGCTGCTTTCTCTTTTTCGAACGGGTCAATGTTTTTTACGTGGTCCATGTTTACTTTTAACTTAATAGAGTTACACTTAATACCAAAAATGCTTGGTAGTGAGGACAACGTTGATCAACATATGGCATCCATACAGGTAATTTCCGCGAAAGTCGACTGATTAATACGCGCCACAATATTGACAATCAAGAGGAAAACTTTTACTTCCGGCGAAAACGTAAAACCGCCATTTCTCCGCCAATATTTAGTCTTTTTCAATTTTTTTTTGAAAAATTAAAGATTATTCTTTGACCACTACTTTGACCCGAAATCCAAATTTGAAGAAAATTGCCGACCTGAAGATCTAATGTAACAATAACGACTGAGCACTGAACTGCTATTGTGCACTGAATGTAAGGGAAAAAAGTGAAATAACTGAAGAGTAAGGTGCACTCACAGCATAGAGATTTCCCAGTAGGAAGTGATACACTGAATACTCCTCACAAGTGTCTATAGCAGTGTGAAGGAGAACAATCGAGTCAAGGGTGTGGTTTGCATGGTGAAGGACTGCAGCAAGACTCATCAGTGCACGATCTTTATGTTCCCTGTGAGAAAAAAATAAGATGTGATACAAGAAAAATTTTGAGACCTGCAGTATTGTGCAATGAACACTGGGTCTGGGTTCACCCCTTGCCTTTTATATGGTTGCTACAGACATCACTTTTCAAAATTCCCTGAAAATATTCAAATTTCCCTGAACAAACCAATACAAATGTCATGTACAGTAACAGCTTCTTGCCTTCTCTTACAGTCGTCCTTTCCATCCATTCATTAAGACTGGTAAGTTTTTTAAAAGTTCCTTTTTCATTAACCCTTCACCCCCATGGCAAACGGCAGTTTTTCCCAAATCAGCAAATGAAGACAATCTGCCTGTGTACAATATACCATTTGATAGCCACTGATCAGCTTATTTAAAAACTGACAGCAGCTATGAAGGAGGTAAACATTTTGAGAGAAATAGCTTTAAAATGCAAATATGAAACTTAAAAAATGCATCAACCTTCTACTACTTAGCGCATACTGAGCTTTATGTGAAACAAGTCTTGCATTACATTTACATTCCCTCCAAAAAAATAAAAACTTACGGGGGTGGTCAACCATGGGTCATAATTTTATGACTTCAACGGGCAGATCTTCACAAGACAATAATTTTTGTGGCAAAAATTCATAGAAATCCATCAAATGTTCACAAGGTTATGACGTTGTGAGCCAACTGGAACTCATGGGTTAAGGAAAAACATTGTCGAGATCACAGTGACTCCTAATATTTCTTCCAGCCCCCAAGGCTAATTAATCAGCCATATCAAATTATTTCAATTTTTCTGACTCAAAATAAAATTCACTGACTTTTTATTGGGCATAAAGCTAAGAGTTCTTTTTCTTTAACAGTTTCCTAACCTCTGGTTGCTCTGCCTTAGTTTTATGTACGCATAAAACTGACGTGGATCAGAAGAACTACAGGGGAAAGTCATACCATCTTGCAGCTGATCTAACCAGTGGCTATTCTGGCCATTTATGAAAATTCAAAACAATTTTTTTTATCACAAATACTGTCCTTTCCTAGACTCTGGAGTATTGCAAGAATGCAGTGCATGCATTGGTCTTATATTCTTCTGTTTACATGATTACTGGTAGATTTTATTTTTAACATTCCTTTGTGCCTCACCCGGGTGAAAAAAACAAAGCCTGTCTTAGACATTCTACAGCGTGTGGAGCATTTCCTTTTATCCTCCAGTAATATGCAGCAAGATTGAGTAGAACCCAAGAGCTGGAGTTCTATTAGAAAGAAATAGAAATGATCAGAATTAAAGACACGGTCCGTGGAAAAAAACCTTAGATACACAGATACTCTTTGGGCTTGTCACACAATCTTCCTCCCTTGCAAGTGTCTGCTGAAACAAACAGCACTAAACTTGCTCTTTCCATTTAAATAGGTTAACTGTCTCGTCCAAGAACACAACACAATGTTCCCAGCCAGGACTTGAACCTGAACTGCTCAATTGGGTGACAAGCAAACTATTTCATGAGGCCACCGCACTTCTGTATGAAATTGTGTAACTTATAGAATATTCATGAGTTTTACTGCATGTACAGACACTCAAGCTATGAACACTTGTCACTTTTCTCCACATTTTTTTGGCATCAAAAGAATGAAGACTCTATGTATAATGTCCGAGATTAGAATTTTGACAGCACAAAATACTCTCATTAGTATGAAGAGCCCTCATTCTGTCATCACTAAAAAAATTGTATAAGAAAGTCAAGAAAGTCAAGTGCCTTCACTGTATAATCTGATCCTGAAATTCATATTCACCTTCTGTAATGCCAAACTCACTTGGCCTCCCAACTCTTCCACAGTTTTGAAATAAGATAACACTGACAACAGTGTTGTCTCTGTAGTGGCATTCAGCTGATGTCGAAGATTGACGCCCTCAAGATGGTCATAACTGAATATGACAGTCGGTAAATCAGCTTGGCAGATCGGCGGCTCAATATTTGAAGGCAGAGACTCACAAAGGTTGAGATGGTCTGGTATGCTGGCGTGATTTAACAAACAGTAGTCTTTACTAACCTGCCCTTTAATAATACCCTTCAATGCATGAGCTAACCCCACCAAAATTAATTTTCTGTTTGACAAAATGCCCATTCATACCATATTATATTACATTATAATACTTCTAACTCAGAATATGCTAAAACATGATGTGATATAAGGAAAATAACATTCATACTTGTTTGGGAAAAATATCAAATCATAAAAACAAAAATTCTAATTATTACTTTTTTTATAAACTACAACTTATAGTTTCCAGGAACGTCATAGCTAAGTGAAAGTGTTAGTTTATTACTCACTTGATGCCTTTCTTGGAAAATGGAAAAGTCATGTCCAGATGCAACTCAAACTCATTAACGTGTCTTCCCGCATCGACGCAGTCTGGATCCACTTTGTAAAATGAGTTTTTTAATTCTACTCTCTCTTTCTCTCGTGCCTCTATCACTTTTCTTTTTTCTTCTAGATACTCTTCTCGTAAAATCTTCAACCTGTCAGATGCAGTCTGTTGTTGAATAAAGGTGACAAGGTCATATGGTCGTTTGAGATTGAAGATGGAGTCAACCTAAAAACAAGTTAAATACAATTAGGTCAGTGAGACATTCAAGGCTACAGCTTGTCTACTCCCTCAAAAGACAGTTTCTGAATGCAAGCAGATAGAGTAGTCCTGTACCTCTTAATTCCAGACCTGTATTTTGATTTGTTCTCTTATCCTGTAGCTCCTATTGTTTCAAGCGCTGGGGGCATTGTTTAATTCATTTACCTATTGCTTGCTGAGCCAATCACAAACTCTTTAGAGAGCTATGGGCTTTCTCAGCAGATAAGGTCACAAGTTTGACAACAACGACAACAACTATATTTTGTACTCAGCTAGAAACTAAATGAACAAAAATAAGTTAAACAAAAAAGAGTACATGTCTGACTGAAATAACCCTAATGGGTTAATAAGACTGGGCAGCCATTCTTAAGATTTAAAACAGTTATTTATTTGGGTCAAGTAAGAAGACAAAATAAGAAAGAGATATGCAAGAGTTTAACAAAGGCAGGTCAAGCTAAACCACACAGCAAGAGTCTACTCTCCCTGGGTGAGGACACTGGTGAAATACCCCACTTCCAAGGCCTTTTGCCAGCTGATGTCTTTTGAAACACTTAACTGGTACCCACTCATATGCCACTACACAGTGGCCCAATCTAGCATTCCAACTTTGACAGCTTAGTCTGGAAATTATCTAATATGCCAAATGCTAGGCCAGAAAACCTTTACACACACACTTAATTTTAAATAATAACACTGAGAAAAACTTAATACAAATATAGTCTTCGTGTTGGGAAACTTGCTGAATAGTTCTATACCTGCCAACTTTTTCTTCGGTAAAATGCATGAGATTTTACATCTCCACAGAACCTGAATTTCTGAAGATTTACTGACAGCGTCCAAAGATTTCCAAAAACTACCCAAGACCACCAAAGGTTTCCGAAGACTTCCGAAGATTGCTGAAGATTTCCCTACATGCAAGTTCCGAAGACAACCGATTGTGTAGAAAGATTTTCGATGACCTCAAAACAGGACTCATCTGAACTGTTTTTAGCCGGAAAAAAGTTTATTCAATTGGTTTTTAAGCAATTACACTCACTATTTTCAGTCAGTTGGGCATGAGAAACTGATCTGAATGCGTGAGATCACAATTTCAGATCTGCAGGCGTGAGGCTCACACATAATGCGTGAAAGTTGTCAGTTATATAGTTTACATCACTAACTGAGGGACATCCTTTTTCCAAAAACTGAAGTCTTTATTTCACTTTCTATTGCTACACTGACTTCTGATGAAACCCAACAAGTGAGAATTGTATTCAGCATTGTTTGATGTGCATGAACTGTTACCCAGAGGCAGATAATTTTGACAAATGTTGTATCATCTAATTTTAGAGACAAATTCTATTTTGTGGGTTTTGTAAATAGAGTTCCTTATTATGAATGAATTTTTTATTAAATGAAAGTACTCAAATAATAACATACAATTTAATATTTCAGTTTTTAATTTCTTCAAAATTTATCTCATCGTCCCCTTTTGTTAGTAATCATTATTTTACACACACCGGGTTGAGGTTCTCTGTTCATATTATTCATACACATAGCTATTTCTCTGCAGGGTAACATTTCTAACATACTGTAATTAATCTAGAAAGCTCCAAGTGAGGAATGTATGCCACGTTTCGTCGAAAACATTCTTTGTTAACAGAGGTAAATAATTCATACTTCTAATTCAAACCAATAAAAAAAGAAATTAAAAACAGCGTTAACTGTTAGCCTAAGTTGAGAGTAGAAATTTAGCTAGCCTGGTATCATATCTGCCTATCCTGCTGTACACGACCTGTCATGGGACAAACGATCGATCAGTCACAATAAAAATACATAAACATCCACGATCTATCCGTTAAACGTCAGGATATCCAAAGAAAGCGAAATCAAGGACATGTGCAACGACTAATCAGTTAAAAAAACCGTGATAATTGAACTTTAGGTTATTTATTCAAACTACATTAAGCTTATTAAACGACGAAATATACAGGTAAAATTCGTGAATAATTCAACAGATAATTGTTTAAGTGTTGTACCTGCTGTTGAATTCTTCCATCCTCCGTAACAATCCAGTGTGTTGCTCCTTTGCAGAGTGGTTGTGACCATAAAATTCCAAGGAAAAAAAAATAAATTAGTAGACTAAAATCATACATTTTCTAAAATGCTTCCAACTTGAGAGGCTTCCACCATTTTCGAAGACGTTATTTGCTAGAACCCAATCTTTTTCCACATCGTGCATTGTCACTTGAGAACGAGGTCAATGAGTGTCGCGTTACTTGAGTTTAGCAGTGGCTTCCGCTAGAGCAGCACGGCATATCTTACAATTTTAGGTTTGCTTCCAACAACAACAGCAACAACAACAACAAATACATATAGCGTACAAGGCTTGCAAACATTCCGTGAAGGAAACCGCTTAAAATGCCCTATTGACGTTTTGCGCTGGCAGCCATGCATAAGAACAATAGATTCTTTTTCCTATGGGAAAAAATGTTCTTTCTTATGCAAAATATTTTCATTGTTCCAGCCATGCAACACGGCTGCCATACAAAACTTCTATTGGTACCAGAAGTTTGATATCTTGGTGCAGGTGTTGGCCCGTACGGGGGGTGGAGTGTTGGGGGGGGGGGACAACCAAGGCTCGCCCCGATGTACAAAACCTTGCATTTTGCATACCATTTTCGGCGGAAATACCTACAATAAATAGAATAAAACAAAATTTGTCAATTTAATTGAGTGTTGTCGCTTTCAGGACAGTAACCAGCCCTCCTAAAACCCCGATAGAGCGGCGAAATTGAGCTTAGTGAAAACCTTCTCTTCTCGTGTTCCTCCTGTCTGAAAAAAGGCCCCTTTTCGGCGGAGACCCCCGGGGAGTCGATCAGCCCCTAGGGATGTTAGCGACTGACGCCATGTTGAGAATACTGTCTTTTTAACATAGCGTGATTCGAACCCGCCACTCTAATGAGACGACTTCCGTTTATCTGCTGCGCGACGTATAAACCACAGCATGTCTAGTCAAGTACTTCGTGAACAATGAAGGATCAGTTAATAACAGTTATCGAAAAGTCAGTCACTGGCAAGTTCTTTTCTGAACCCCCCTTAGGGGCTGATTACATGGCGAATTTCAGCCCGGGCTGAAATTTTGTTGCGATTACATGACGAACTTCAGCCCGGGCTGAATTATTAGTCTCGGCATCAAATATGAAACTGCGCGCGAAGAGTCTCGGGAGAATCAGGTAGCCATATTATTTCCTGTTTTTCATCCCGGGCTGAAATTTCTTTTCGATTACATGAGAGTTTTTCAGCCCGGGGCGCAATTCAGCCTGGATTGGACCAAACCGGGCTAGGATTTTCAGCCCGGGCTGAACTCCTCTCCTTGTAATCGACAATTTGATTTTAAGAGGATTTCTTTCAGAAGCCGGGCTGGAATTTTAGCCCGGTTAGCCGGGCTGAAATTTCAGCCCGGGCTGAAATTCTCTATGTAATCAAGCCTTTAGCCACACGATCACAGAAAACGTTGAAATTAATTAACACGTTTTTATTACAGAACAATAGCTGTACTCTGCGTTTACAACATACGTATTTCTTTATTGTGTGCTATTCTCTGACTTCGATACCATATAGTTCCCTATTTCAACTATCACTAACTTCAGTTGTCCAAGAGAAACCATGAATTATATATATCAATTTTTTAAATTACTCTTTGTAGACTTCCTCGTGATCAATGAGAATGTATGAACCTTTCCTAACAACCATAATATTGTGTAAAATCTATGTATCTTGCATCAATTGTCTCATCTCAAAGACGTTTGAGGATTTGTCCCAGTTGTCTTCGGCAGCGTTCTTACTAGGCCGGAGAAATGTGAAAACGCAGCTCATTTCTCCAGTGATGGAACAGAGAACTAACTCTGAAGTGTAAAATTAAGTGCTAATTTAACCCATGAATAACCCTCTGGGCGTTAGCCCTAGTAAAGCGAATCAGGGAACCACACGAGGTAAAGAAAAAATCTTTTGACCTCGGTGGGAATCGAACCCAGAATCCAGTGCTCTGGCCTACTCTCCGTGGACGGAAAACACTCTGAAATGGAGTTTCTCGAAAGTGATGGCGTCACGATAGCCACCTGTATGTGATTTCCTTGACAGAGTTTTTCCTCAAAAACCAATCCAAAATGGCGGTGATTGTGTTTTCAAATTTCTCCAGTGTAGTGTGAACGGAAAACATATGATGCTTTTTCAGAGTGAAACCTACATTTTCAAATTGTATTCTTCCGCGTAGTGTGGACTTAGTTTACTATGGAGATGTAACCAGGGTTAGGTTGTTATCGACACCAACTTTTCTTTAACCAGAAAGTCAGAGAGTAAACTGTTTCGTCCCTTCCTAATTCATAATTGTTGCTTTCGAGTCAAATAATGATTGAAAATTCCCATAAGGACTCCACATGCAAATAGTGACATCATGAATCGAAAAGCATCCAGTGTTCGCACGACTGAACGAAGGTGTTTGATAGCTGTGTAAAGTCGTCCCGATGGGCGTTCGGGCCAAGGATCATTCTATGAGAAAAATAAACAAATACTTTAGAAATAGGATGAGGACGCGTTAAACGTAAAATAATCTGTTGCTCCCATTACGATGATCAGTGGAGTAAAGAGCGACATAGCTTTGGTGACGAAGTTTTGGACTTAACTTTACGGTGTTGCCACAGGCAACTTTCCTCGTATATCGTCTCCCGCAATTTTGCGCACTTTGCTGCCAATGTCGTTAAGGCTGACGGAAACAACAACACAAGTTAAACGTTTAAACCTGATCAACAAACTTTTGTCGCGCCTTATTCGACTAATAATCGTAGTAAGCTATGTTCACTGAGAATTATCGTTTAAAG
>CM042751.1:2639098-2651995 GCA_022496165.2 Catalaphyllia jardinei
CCACACAGCCAATCAGTCAGTCAGACAGTCAGTCAGTCAGTCAGTCAGTCACTCCGACAGCCAGCCAGCCAGTCAGTCAGACAGTCAGCCTGCCAGTCGGCCAGGGCGTCAGTCAGTCATCATTCAGTCAGTCAGTCAGTCAGTCAGTCAGTCAGTCAGCCAGTCAGTCAGCCAGTCAGTCAGTCAGCCAGTCAGCCAGTCAGCCAATCAGCCAGTCAGCCAGTCAGCCAGTCAGTCAGTCAGCCAGTCAGTCAGTCAGCCAGCAAGCCAGTCACCCAGGCAGGCAGTCATTGTAACATATGTACGAGGGTTTCCCAGTACAAAAACCACTTTAACAAAATAAAGAATAAACATCACAGAATTAAACTTTACGAACCTTGGCCCAACCATATTGATTAAGCCAGCTGATCAGTGTAGGTTCATTGACTGCCACGATTGGCAAGTACTCTCTGACATTTTCTCTCCACCACCAGCTCTTAACCAATCTGCACGGGAAACATAAGAAACAGAAAACCGGAGAATTAGATCCTTTTACAACTAGATGGGTGCATGCCAGCAAGTTAGCGGAATGTGACCCCACCCTAGTTCCCTTCCATCCAAATTCTTCTCAAGGACTTCAAAACATTTTTGTACCACATCAACACAATATCCTTCATTAGTATATATCTACTAGCATTCTACCACGAAAGCCGTTCGCTGATTGGCTATGCTACTTACTATCTATTAAAACAATAGAGTGTTTCTGTCGAGGAACTATCGGCTGATAGTTGCCCCGCGGAAATTTGATGTTCTTAAAACAAATATTTGTCCTTCCGCGCGCCAGTTAAAAAACCATACTGAATAATTCGTCGTTGAATAAATGAGAGCCGCTTTTTTTGCGTTTTTGATGTGTCTGTAAGGAGGATTTAGATAAAGTTTTGACCGACTAGTAACTTTATGCTATAACAATTAGATTATTCGCTCTCGATTTGTGTGCGTGATAGAAATCTCGAGCTCATAATCTAATTGTTAAATAATCGTTTGCCATGTCTGCTTGACAAAGCCCTAGCGAGTCGTTATTTAATATAACTTTTAACGCGATAAAACCGGTTGTCCATTGGGATTTGCCTCTCTCTACTAACCTGTTGTTATGTACAACATCAGACAGCGAGGAAATATTTGTCGGTAACTCCGTGTAATGGTATTTATAAAGCCGTGCTCTAATGTAGGTAGGGGCTCTGTGGGGAAAAGGGTTATTAGCCAAAAGATCCAGTACGTCCTGTTGTCCCTGGAGAAGCCTGAAGACAAGATGAACGAACCAAGGGTTGTATTCATAACTTCCAAGCGCTGCAAACCATATCTGCCAGTCTAGGCGAGGCTGGTGAGGGGCTGAAAGGAGACAAAACAAGAGAAAACTTACCACAAGTATTCCACTTGCAGTAACTGTTCTTACTTTGGAGTTTTTCGAACTTGCTGATTGGCTCAAGACACCTGTGCAACGTGCCCTCAACGTACCCAATAAGAACAATTGTGTAGTCTACTCTGGATTTTGGCGACTTTCGCGCCCTTGACACGACTTGCACGTGTTCCCGCGCTTGACACCGATTGCACGTTTCCCGCATTTGGCACCGATTGCTCGTTTTCCCGCGCTTCTCATCGGCTTGAAATTTTTTCCGCGCTTGGAGTGAAAACAAAGAGCAAAACTTACCAACTATTGGTGGAGGCTGAGAAACATTTCCAGGTTTGTAATGAAAGTTGTATTCCTGAAAAAAGGGAAAAATCAACTTAAGAGACACTTAAGGTGATTCCTCAGAAATAAAATTTGCCGGGGGAATTTTTTGAAACTTCCTCTGAATGTTTCCTACCAAGCACTGTTTCGAAAAATAAAATAAAAAGGATAGGCCAACGTGATCGCAAAAGAGATATGATGGGCCAATCTTACCCCAATCATGCCTGTATTCGTGCTAATCATAAACATTACAATTTCCTCGATTGTGATTGGTTAAAAAAAACTCTTATTTTTCCACTAATTCACTTGCCAAGTTGTTATCGGACAGTTTGTTATTGTACACTTTGTTATTGGACAGTTTGTTATCGGACAGTTCAATAGGCCAATCACAATCGAAGTTGTAGTTTAAATCAACCAATCACATTCAAAGTTGTAATGACCTGCGTGCGTGCGTGCGCGCGGTTGCTTTTGTGTTTTTGGCGCCCAATTACCTGTAGGAGGTTTTTCATCTCCTTTGTAGATATTTTAATGCGAATTTTCCCCTTCTTTCATAACTTGGCTATTCTTTTCTCAAAAATTGCAATTTTTATGATTAATTGGTAATAAGACTTCGTGTCGTCCAATTCGATCTGTAATCATACTCGTGATGAACAAATCAGACTCCCGCTTCGCGGTCGTCCGATTTTGTTATCACTCGTATGATTACAGACCGAATTGGACTCCACTCAATCCTATTACCATTACTAATAATCACGCACGTTGTTCATCGGTATACGTTATATTTTGCGGTAGCTGGAAGCACAGTTTATTAAAACAAAGCTTGGGAGAAAACCTGACGGCTAGAAAGTCTCGAGCATATAGAACAATACCATATAAAATTTGTGGAAATCACACCATTTAAAACGACGTGGACGTAAAGCGATCGTCGAGCCACCTTTTTCGTGGTCATAATTAGCATCTTAGATTAACGTTTTTGTGCACACTCTCGGCTATATCTTTTTTTCCTTCCGATAAAGTTTTAATTTTTTTAAAAATTTAAGAGGATAACATGTACACTATTATTATGCAATAAAAAATTTAGGTGGCCATGCTCGTTTAAGAGAAACCGTGCATTCATTTCGCTGTCGAGCCTAGCCAGTGGGAAATATTATCTTACGTTGTGTACGTACACGTGCTCATCTGCGCGCGCTAATGAAGGGAAAATCGTGCGCAGTAGGGATGCGCAATGCAATACTGAGGAATCACATTGTTTTCTAAGATCTTTAAATTCAGGTTGATAGACCATTATCTTTTTCAGTCAAAAGCTTTAAAATGTTAGTTTACTTCTTGTGAATCAGATGCATTTCTATTTTTACGCTTGTGTATTAACTGATGTAAAAAGTAAAGATTTTAACTGCGACCGCCTTTTTTATGCCATCGGCTAAACCAACACAGCCACACAAGACAATTCTGATTCGTTTACTTGGGAGCTTAAGAAACGACGACGACGCCGAGAAAAAAATGAACTCATATTTTACCAGTTAAATTCGCGATTGTCTAGATCTGCTCTTTACGCCAATGGCTCTAAAAGCGTGTTCAGGCTAAATATGCAACGACGGCGTTCAGTTCCAACTGAAAATACGAACAATTAGCTGTTGTCGTCCACGTTCCGTAGACGACGCAGAACTTGGTCATTTCACGTTGTTGTTTTGCAGGCGACGGCAAAGAAAAAATGTACAAAGATGTATAACGCACGTGCTCAGCTATTGTTTTGCTAATTAAAGCTTTTTATAACGCACGTGCTCAGCTATTGTTTTGCTAATTAAAGCTTTTTATAACGCACGTGCTCAGCTATTGTTTTGCTAATTAAAGCTTTTTATAACGCACGTGCTCAGCTATTGTTTTGTTCATTAAACCTTTTGTTTGGTGACGTTCTCGTTGCCGTCATCGTCGTGGTTTGCTTAAGCTCCCTACTATGGCATCTCGTGACGGCATCTCTATAAGGGCTCGGCTTTCCCAATGTTTCTGTTTTTTTCTTTATGAATGCCACAAACGTTTCGGTGCCACATGAAAGTTAGGTAGACAAATAAGAATTTTAACTCTACCATCCATGGTCCTTCAAGATCGTTGCTTCCTTCTATGATGACTTCTGGTCGCCCTCCAACACCAGTCATACTAAAAAACAAAAGGCAAAATAAAGAAACAGTTTTAATTTGGTGTAATAATTGTTCCAGTAGTTTCGTTGTTTTCAGCAGGAGGGCAACTGAGGCCCCATTACAGGAGGGAAGGGGTCTGATTATCCTACATCCCGTTAATTTTCCCCCTAAATATCCCGTATAAAAATTAATGACTTTACTACTCGTTATCCCGTGTTATCTGATCTTAATATCCCGTATCGCATTAATTTCCCCATACCCTCACCCCTGACCAAAAAAACCTGCAAATATCCCGTATACCTCGAAATCCCCTAACAGGACCTCGCAATTGGTTTTCAACTTGACGTTTTAAACTGAACTTTTTTTAAAAAGAAAAATTTCCTCTAGATGGTAAAACTAGGTTGGCAAAATCACCCTCACAGCTGGCCATCAGCCCGATGCCCTGAATGAATGAAACCCGTTTCTCAAGTGTAAAAGTTAGAAAAGACAATGGAAATATGATTCATTACAGGACTAAGCCACTGTGAACACTGTTTAATATCTTTTTTAGTATGCCCAGTTGATGAACGAAATAAAACTTTGATACATAACAATGCTTCTGATGTAAAGTGTATATGAAATAATTCATATTTGAAATAATTATATGAAATAATTCATATTTCACTTGCAACAATGCTTCTGTCAGCCGCAGAAAAGTCACCTTCTAAATAATCCATATGCATTGACAAGTTCAAACGCATCTGTCTTCTGACGCCATCTCTTTATCACAGGCCATAAATTAGACTTTGCATTGTGGCTGATATCTGTGTAAGGAACCTGTAAAAAAGTAAAGGAAATTGCTTCTTTTGACAAATCTTTCACACCGGTATTCTGTGATGACAACACAACTAGTGACAAATCTCAAAGGAGCTACTCAACCAATCAATAATCATAATAAAATTATTATAATTTTTTTTATTAATTACAAAGACAATACTTACAATACAATATGATAAACCACTTACACTTATTACAATATTTAATTTTGCTTAATGTACATTACTTTTCTTACAGTCACTAATAATTACACTGCTTTCATTATCCAGCTCTATTAACAACACAATCGACTGATTATGCTATTACATACAAAAAATACTATTTTCTTTTAACATTGCACAGTGACACATACCAGCAATGACGACGCTCAGTTAATTCTCTAACAAAAATAAACTACAATAAACTGTCTAAAAAAAATCAATTAGTAAAAAAACAAATTATAATTGATTTTTTTTCAATCAATTATAATTTGGTTTTATCAACTGGGTTGATAATGTGAATTGGCCAACATAAAGAGATTCGGAAGCTGACGTTTCAAGCATTAGCCTTTTGACGCAGCACCACAGTTTCTTTAGAAACTTACCCCCTTTACTCAACCAATCAGATTCAAATCCAGAATTAACCTGCATTTTCTGGATATGAGCTACTTGCATCTGTCTCGCAATTCATTTGTTCACTATTCTGTTTGTAGCGTTTGAACATTGTGACTGCTTTAATGTAGTACTGTTGTATCTTTTAGGATTAAAATCCTTACCAAGCTTATGGCAAACATTCCAAGAGCCGCAAAACTAAAGATTGCCCATTGCAGTAATGACAACAACCTATTAAACATTCCTTTCTCCATGATGCATCTGCAAAAAAAAAAGAAAAGAAAAAATGCTACACAGGATTAAGAGTGAAAACTAACTGAACTGCACATAGACAGAACTGGGATATGGGACAGCTGGTATTTAAAATATTTCAATTTTGTTATATCTTTGACAAAATTATACAAAATCAGAAAAGTGGTTAAGATGATGGCTCACCCAATCATTGAAGCAATAATTTCTACACTCAAAGATAAAATGCCAAGCCATATGGAGAGTGGCACAGCTTGATCTACAGCTCTGAAGAATGCATCCTGTGAAAAAGCTGACAAACAAACAAACTGAGCGCAGGAAGAATCATGTAAACCATGTAAAAATAATTTTACCAAACAGTGAACACTGTCAAAGATGCTCTATTTTTGTGACCATCTTAAGTGAATTAGTGTCAAAAAGGATAAAGTGAAATTAGAATTAGCCAATTACATGTACATTAGCTCTTCCAGGGACAAATAATAATATAAATTGCTTTATTTAAGTGTTGAAGTGTTTGGCAGTACTGTGCTTGCTTAAAATTATAAGGAACATCGAAATAAACAATGAAAACAAATCCCAACTAGCAGGAGTCTGACCAGTTGGCTATTTAGAAATCATGGAAGAGCTGGAATTGGGAGCACCAAACACAAATCCATCTAGAGGCAAGGAAGAGGAATTGAACCCTCAACCTCTGGATTACAAATCCAGTGCCTAACCACTAAGCCTCACTACCTACACTTCACCTCCACCCATAATGAATGGAAAATAACCTACTGTAGGGTAAGGCAGCAAAATTGGCAGCTGCTGGCCCCTTTTGACAGAGTTACTGATTGCAAATTATACACGTAACCAAATTTGGCACTTACTAATCTTGGACTTTAAAACATGTTTGGGAGAAAGCTCTAATGCAAATAATTTGACTGTCCAGTAGATTACAGCTGCTAGTGTTCCATATGTGAAGGTTCTTCTGATCACCTTTGTCACTTTACTTCTTTGGGTTGACTCAAAATAGAAGCTTCCAACTTTAGGAGAAAGACAGACAATTAATATACACAGAAAGAGGTTTATTAAAAGATTATGAACAATGGTACCTTGATACCTGACTATCATAAAATATTCATTTGCCACTGTGTTGGATGTCGCTCTACTTGCTTAATAAGTACCCAAGACAAGTGCATATAATTTCTTTCTTTCTCAACCAATTGATTTTCTCCCAACACAAAATACTAAATTGTTAAACATAGTAGATGAATGTGGGGAAAAAAATTGCTGTCCAGTCATCTGGGAAAAGTCCATTTACCTTCCAGACAAAGTTTCATTCTCGCTCACCCATTTGGCAAGGGCCCAAGCAATTTGTCTGCCTGCTAAATAAAAAATTGTAAACCAAGACTTGCCCAGGCCAAGCAAAATCTAAGAGGTGGCTTTGAAAGACCTGTAAGTAATAAAGTGTACGCAAGTTTCCTCACCAAGCCAAGAAGGTAGAATTGTGACTAAATGCTCATCATCAAGAATTGCTAACAGCAGGGCAACTGCCAGAAGGTTGAAGAAGTTGTAGTTTCCAGTAAGTATTATCAAGACTTGAAAGAAGATCTGATGAAAACAAAACAGACACTAATGTGAAAATTTATCACATATTTTGCAGTCGAATCCATTCTTATACAGACACCCTATAATTAATTCAACCACCTAGTCATTTATAGTCTCCTGATTTCAGTTTTGTATTCTTTCAGTGAGGTTTTCTGTTTATATTGTTTTTCCATCAGTTTTGAGCTTGAGCAATTTCAAACTACACAAAACATTTAAAGTAACAAACAAGTTTCTATGCAAGAAGAATTGACACTTAGGTTAACATTTAATCCTGGGTTAGTGTGGCTTTCAAATATCCCATCCCAGGTATTTATATGGCCTGAGTTTGGTAGCTCTGACATTCCCAGCTAAATAGTGATACAACAAATGACTCCTGCCCAACAGGTAGCAAGTGTTGAGCACTAATTATGGGGGGAATTATACCAACATCATGGAACACAGTTAGGTTCCCAACAGGTTTTCGTCAGGATTTGAAAAGTGGGTAACCGAAATGTGTAATTATAAGGCCTGCTTAAATGAACAATTTTCTTTAATAAACAGCTGTCCACAGGATGCCTGGACACTCATCTCGCTAAGAGCCTGGTTCGCAATAACACTGTGCCTACTGACATTAACCTGTAAAGTGTCTTAACTTTGACTCTTTCTTGGAACTGTAGAGAGCAAAGCAGTCTAATATTGCAGCTGACTGTACTGTGGTATGAGAAGACTGACAGTTAAACTTGATTAAAGCCTAAACTGTGCATTCTGTCTGACCACATACTTACATACATACACAGGTTAATTAAATGGCCAAGTGATATTTACCACCATGTACATGTCATATTTAAAGTCACACACTATCAATAATCATTGATATTTTTTGTTTGATTAACATGGTACTAACTTACCTGTGAGTAAAATGAAAAGATCCTCAAGGATCGAACAGGAACAAAAAACAACCAAGACAGTGCCACTAAAATTACATATCTGAAATTATAAAAAAAATAATGATACAAAAACAAATTAAAATTAAAGCTCATTGCAAAAGCTCTTAATCATTTAGATAAAAGAGCACAATGAATTTTGTATTCAGCGATTAAAAACAGAGTTTTTTGGTTACAAAGGTGATATTACATACATTGAAAAGACTGTCCAAGGTCAAACCAAAACGAAAATCAAGGAAAGTTTTTGGTTTCTTCAACAGTCATCATTGTTGAGTTTGTGCAGCATGTTAGTTGAGTACGTATTACCCTCCATATTTTGATCTGCCTTCATCGCTAAAGATAACCTTTGCTAAACTTAAATCGACATACTACAAATAGTACAGCCAAGTTACAAGAACTAATTAGTCCACTACTCACGTTAGTACGACACTGAGCTTTTGAAACCATTTTGGAAGCTGGTGAGCATACCAAGCCAGTGGTGTGGGAATACACTGCAAGCAAGTAGAAAATGCTTACGTTTTGAAGATTATTTTACTCCGTCTTGCAAAACTAACACCAAAATTCATTTGTAATTCCCATCTTAAGTCCTGCTGGGTACTCTGTTAATCTTTAGGCAGACGGGCCTTGCTGGAAACTAAAATCCTTATGCTATTCTAGACAACGATCAGCTTGATATTGCAACCCTAATCTATGCTAGGCATTGATAATTCCCACCCTATAGCAGACTAGATATTTAAACAATCGAGTGTTTCTATCAAGGAACTATCGGGTGATAATTGCTCTATGGGAATTTATGTTCTTAAAACAAGTAAACTTTCCAAGAGGCAACTATCAGATGGAGACATAAACAGGACTATTGTTGTTATCATTCACCATTAAATTTCCTTCCGCATGCCGTTCAAAAATTATATTGAATTTTATTTTCAACTTTTTTAGATGAAAGCCATGACACCAAATATAAAATCTGAAAAACTAAATAGTCAAAAACCCACTTAATACAATTTCAATTGTTTATTTTCTATAAGCCCGCTTCTTTACAGAAACATTTTCATGGACTAGTACTATCCGGCTATTTTCCTCAGACGGGCGCCATGGACTGATAGTGTCTCTCTGCGGACGAACACTGTTGCATCATGTGATCAATTTAAAGCAACAAGAATCAGAGAAAAAAACCATAATGATATCTGTGACAATGTCTTTATCATGACTATTGCAGTTCAACACACTGCAACTCAACCAATATCTTACACAGCCATTCCAGGTTTTTAAATCTATTCTTAATAGAGCCCTGGTTAAAGAACCCCATTTTAGACTTATATGCTCACTTTCCCTGTATATTATATCCCATTCTAGACCAAAACTGTCTGATTTCTATAACTATCCCAGGCTAAATTGCCTGAAAACCATACCCTTCACAGCAGCACATTCTTATATAGCTTGTATCTGGGAGGGAACCCTTCCTAGTCTTAAGTATTGGTAAATGTATGTTCCAGGAAAAGACAAAATCAAAATTATTATTGTACTCTTTTTAGCATTATTAACCGCGTAGCCGTAGGGGTCCGCGGTTCTTGCTCTGCAAGCCGTTATTTTTTTAGTTTTGTCAGTGACCAGACACAGACCTCTGCTCAGCCAAGTCTTGATCTGGACTTTAAATCACACAACTTGTACTGTTCACTTTCGCAATGTGACAAATAAGAGTGATGGTGCAATAATATATGGTTTGTGTTGATGAAGTGATGAGGTGTCTACAGTAATCCATGAATCATCAAGGACTGCTTCAGAATGTGCACTGCGTTTCATCTCGGAACATACGTAAATTTATATTCCTTTGGAAGGCCAATGAAACAAACTTTTATTTTTTTCCTTCGAGGTAAACAAAAATCTCTGATTACACATCATGCTAAACCCATGCTATGTAAAGAATGTAACATAACCTTTGTAACATAACACCTCCATATGCTAAAAAGTGAGAGTCACGTTTCGCGTAATGACACTCAGTCTTTTCAGTGTTACTGTGCGTAACAAAAGACGACGGCGGTAACTATGTCCCGTTTCATAAGCTGAACTTTCGCATAAAGATTAAAAAAATAATAAAAGCATGGTTATAAGTTGTTTCTTGTTCAAGGCTGAATTTGTCAGCAAACTCGTTTATCACATTGAAACAAGACAATAAAAAGCAAATTTGTTAGTCAAAAGCAAACTATTGTTCAAAGGTTAAAAGTCACTGAACTGAGTACAAGACTGAATCATAATATACCTGTGACTCGTAATGCCAGTCTAGAGCAGTCAATCCCCACCATGTGGGACATCTACTGGAAAGTTTGACAACTCCAGAACAGAACATCAGCCTGAACGCCAACCATTTGACTAGCCACAGTGTGATGTTATCATGGTGTCGCTTAAATCTGAAACAGTAAACTATTACTCAATATTAACATTGCTGCAATAAGGTTACCTTCAAAACTGAAAAAGGCCCAACCCACCCAGTGAGAAGTGGTGAAGCCATATTTTTATGCCTTTTATGCTCTTTTGTTCATTGACTACCCAGGGGAGGCCATGGGAATAGTGACTAAAACACCCGAGTGTACAGCTTTCTCTCAAATATGTCTCTAACTATTTTACAAGCTTGACACTCTACAAATGTGTTACCAGGCTTATGGACTATTTAACACTCACTTGCTATTCTGTGACTTGAATAGATTCAGATTCAGAGGAGATACAAGAATGGTCAAAATTCCTGTCTCCATGAGAAGAATATCCCTGAAAAAAATTAAATTTAAGATTTTTAAACTAAAACAAATTCTGGTGTTTCTAAGTTACTTTCTAAACAAGATCCAACTCTACCATAATCTTGTCTAACGATACTAACAAAAATATGTTAAGAGACAGATGTGATGTATTACCAACAACTTTCACATACAGCTGTAACAAAAGAAATGCAACATAACCAGTAAGGAGAATTATTTAGTAGTACTGAGAAGCATAACATACCACTGAAAATACACAAATGTCTGTCCAACCTGAAAACAAAGGAAGACTTTAATTATCTACTGCAATACCCATATTTAGTGGCCGTGCTCTCACATGAATTAAATTTTGAATTTACCAGTATGTCACAACTCACACATCCAGTTGTCTCTTCTTGGGGAGGAACATAGACTGGACTCAAGAAAGAGGCAGAAATAATTTTTATAGAACCTGGTAAATCACACAATCTGTAAGCATTGGCCTATGACTCTATTTAGCTAATATTAAAACTTTCTTTAGAGAAATAATTTTTTTTTACCTGATACAGGGAAAAGTAGAGAAACCAAAGAATAAAAAAGATAATTGAGCCTCTGAAGGACTTCAGTGACATGGCAAGTAATGAGATAAGCATTCCAACCAAACACAGCAACTCCATTCCCGTTTCTGTGTCCAGTCCAAGCTTTGGTGTAAACCATAGCAGTGTGGGCTTGTTCCAGAAGTTTTTTTCCATGGATGAGCTCACTAAAGAGATGTTTCAAATGTTTAAGTCAAAATAAACCCTATTTAAGTCATCGTCTGAAGGCCTACTACTCATCAGAGTAAAATTCTGCCAGAGAGAGGAGGGCAGTGGGTTGTAGAGATAAAAAATTGGAACATTTCATTTCTTATTGGCACCTTCCCCACTCTGCACCCCTTAGGGAGGGCAAACACTGCAACAGGCTAGGGCCATCAAGAATTTTTTCAAATGAGCTGACAAAATTTTGAATCCCTTGAATGCAAACTTCAGAGGTGCTGGCAACAAAAGAAGACTGTTGGAATCTGCGCTCCATAGGAGGGGAAGGGAGGGTACAGATACAGAAAAATGGAATGTCCCATTATTGAATATCCCAATTTCCAAGACCAAACATATATAATTAAAATAAATATTTTTACCATTTCATTAGGAAAGTATGTATTTCTGGATAGCTAGACTGAGACTTAGGACGCCATTAAAAGAGAAATAATCGTTCGTAGTAGTTAACACGTCCCACGTGCTTATTACAATGATCCACTTTGAAAAACAAAACAACGGTCTATTCATCCAAAAAGATGTCGTGTAAACAGCTGGCCTCCAGCAACTTAAACATAGCACTGCAGCTATTTCCAGACGGTTTTTTTAATCGATATAATAACAGCAGGGACTATACTGCATTGTAACTTCTTACCTTCTCTCAGAGCAAGTTTGGCGGGAAGAACTCCGTTTCGACCATAAAGACCTGTATTGTTGTCGTGCGTAAAAAAATAATTTAACATCTGAACTTTAAAAAAGCAAAGAAAACTTAAAGACCTAAGTAAAAGGCACTAACCTGGTATCTGAACGTAAAGAGAAGAAAAAGCGAACAGATAGATTGCAGACATAAACCATAAAAACGCATCTCTTACGAGCACTTGTTTGCCGTAGCCCGCCATTTTGGATTTCCCCTGGGTCACTGGGAGCATATTCTTGAGTCACTTCATGTAAGCATCAGCAAGAAACAGCTGAATGTCACTTTCATTGTTCGACGACTTGTGTAAACAATGATATTTGGCGCCTGATTTGAGATGACTACTTTGATATTTAGTCGCGTTCTGTTGCACAGAAGACAAGAGAAATAACCTAAGAGTAGAGAGACAGGTAGAAATCCCGAATCGGATCCTTTGTCTTCGAGCGAGAGCGAGAGATGTATGGCGGCTACAGGTACGAAGCAGACCCAACAGGTTGTACGACAGAGTTTTCTGTGGTGTATGGCAGCCATCTATTTATTTGCTTTTACGTCACTGTACGTGCAAATACCAGGTCAGTGTGTTTGTTATACATAAGTTTGTAGATATCAGAGAAATTAACTTTATAAGATCATGAAAAGATGGCTGTATAAATTAGAAATGGGGGGGGGGGGGGGGGG
>CM042751.1:2664813-2720873 GCA_022496165.2 Catalaphyllia jardinei
GAACCGAGAAGCATGTTCATTTATTTTCGACAACCTGAGCGGAAGTCATCTTCAGAGTCAAGTGAATAGTGTTTGTCAGTCGATGATGTTATAAGTCTGGCCCGTTGATAGTGATTAGTGAGCGGAAGTCATCTTCAGAGTCAAGTGAATAGTGTTTGTCAGTCGATGATGTTATAAGTCTAGTCCGTTGGTACACTAACTTAGAACAAACGCCTCTTAACAGATGTCAACAACTACCGGCACCTTACAAACGACTCATTTGCGACGAAAACGAAACCGACAAACGGACTTCTAACAGACCGACTTAATACATGTGTAAAAGAGAAGATTTTATATGAAATAAGAGAGGGATTTGTGATGATGTGTTGTAAAAGGAGAGAGAAAAGTGAGTTCTGGTGGGTTAAACGTACCGCCCAACCATCCGGGTGGTGTTACGCTTTTATAGCAGAAGAACAAAGCCAAGCCTGTGAACCAATGAGAAAGCACTGACGCCAGTGACGTCAAACGAAGCTATGAGTTTAACTTTTTCTCTTGCTTGTATTTGCGCCTTTTGTTTTTGTTTCTTGTAATTAGTGTTCTTTGGATTTCGCCTTTTGTTGTACTTTTTTGTTAGTTTCTATTCTCCATATTGCAGATTACTTCCATGTAAATTTAGTTTAGTTCAGTAAAAGGGGTAAGTTTCTAAAGAAACTGTGGTGCTGCGTCGGTGGGAGTATTACAAGATAATTTGGTTTTATCAACTGAGTTGATAATGTGAATTAGCCACCATAAAGAGATTCAGAAGCTGACGTTTCGAGCGCTAGCCCTTCGTCGGAGCGAATCTCTTTACGGTGGCTAATTCGCATTATCAACTCAGTTGATAAAACCAAATTATCTAGTTTAGTTCAGCATTGTTTTGGTGGCCAAGTTGCTGGCCGTTTCTTTGTTAAAGTTAGTGGTTTGATTTTGGTCTGTTTTCGTCGATCGTGTTGTTACATTCATCTTTCACCGCTTCGCTTCGTTGCCTTCATTTTGGTTTAAATAATTCCTGGTCCTGGCAAGCCTTCGACGTGTGTGTGTTTCAAAAGCGATACCGACGACTATAATTCCTGTCTATATTAAAACTTGAATTTCTTGTTTTCTCTTTGTTTTCCCTCCAGCACCGCATCAGCCTCGCTTGGACTGGCAGATGTGGTTTGCAGCCCTGGAGTCGTACAGTGAAAATCCATGGTTCCTTAGCCTGCTCCACAAGCTGCTGCTAGGACAAGCAGACGTGTTACATCTCATGGGAAAAAGTCCTTTCAGTGACACTCCACCAAGGTTTATTCGTGCTCAGTTGTATTTGTACCATTACACACAAAATACTTCCAGTTTGTGGCAAGTTTTATTCCATCCAAGGTAATCACGGTTAACAGTGCTTTTGTGTTAATTATGGATATACTGAGAAACTGATTGAAACCCCATTTACACGCGCTAAAATATCGACACGGCACACCAAATTTTTTGCACCGTGTCTAAACCATTTCTGCACGGCACTACCCATTTACACGACCAAGGTTAAGCGGTTTTTCTCCAGCTGGGCACTGTTCCAGATTTCAATCGGCACCCCTTCTCTCCATCTGTTTTATTCTCAGGAAATGGTGGATAAACAGCTTGTCGTAATCTTACCACATTACGTTTTACACGTCCAAAATTGGGAGTGCCGTGCGTTAAAAGCGTCAGCACGGTGCCAAAAATTTGGCGTGTCGTGCCGCTTTTTTAGCGCGTGTAAATGGCTTGTACTTGAAATTACGACGGCAAACATTGAATTTATCATGTGTTTGTTGTTTCATCTTTAATATAATGTCAATTACCAAATGTTTTTTCTTCCACAATACGTCGGAGAAATTTGAAAACGGAGTAATCACTAGTTATTTTTGATTTGTGTTTGAGGAAAACTCGGGAAGGGAAATCACGTGATTATCGTAATGTCCTCGTTTTCGAAAACGGCTCCGTTTTCAAAATGTTTCCCGCCCACACGAAAATGAATAACCGGTGTTTTCAAATTCCTCCGGTGTATTGTAGACGAGGTTTTAACTCTGATTCGTGTGCAGACAACTGTTAACTTTGTTAAGTGTTACCCTCAACAGAGGTGACAAAGCCTGGTGGACGCGTGAGTTTACACGAGAATACTTGCCGTTCGTCGTCAGTAACAGCTCGTTGTCAACATTGGAAAGCATGTTACAGAAGCAAGGAATTTATAGGGTAATGAGAAATTCATTTAGATTCGGGATTCCGAGAAACCTCTTGGTTTAATATAATGTAAATAACTTGAGACTGGTTGTAATGAACGACAGACCATATAACCAGACACCACAAAAACAGAAATATGACTTTTGAGCAAGAAGCTGATTTTCTGTTGGCCAATGGTATCTTTTTTCTTCTGTAGAAGCGTAACAGTTACCATAATTTGTCATGAAAAGTTATTTTATTGCCTTGGTCACTACAAGGTAAATATTTTGGTTTATGATTTTTGTGTTTTTTTTCTTTCAGCCCACTTTCAAGCCAGAGGTCACATGGGGATTTCTATACCCGTTCATCCGGGGCTTGAGAGAAACTCACAGACGAGTGGCGCCCACTACTCTTATTAATGTGCTTCTCTTCACAGTGGTCACGTGTCTTGTGCTGAAGGTTTGGTGGAGGAGGACTGGGAGGAAGTTTTGGTGAGACTCTCAGATCGTTCTCTATTGGGATCAACCGTTTCTCTTTGGTTGGGTTTGTTGAGTCTTTTCCTGTTCTATTGGGGAAACCCCTTTTCGGTTGGTTTGTTTGATCAGCTTTTTCAACTGGCCTCAAACTACGTTGAAAAAGTCGAAAAAGCGTTGGTTTTGTTTTTCGGGGGCTATTCCCAGGAGCTACCCCTTTTCAACCAAAAACGGTTGGAAAAGTTGCTATTAAGAAACGTGAACTGTATCACCGGAAACTGGTTACCGTTGAAACGGTTGATCTCAATACGCAAAGTAAGACACAGAAAGCTGCCTCGACCCCATGCACCTGGTGACGAGGCGAGGGCGAGAGGGGATAGTTTCATTTTGTAAAGCTTTTTGATAGCAGTACAGGCACGCAGTATGGCGAAGAAATAGGTGTTTAAATCAACCCATTTTTTCCATTAGCACTTTTTCCTTAACAAGAGTTCAGGACAAGAGAGACAAGAACAAGCTACCTTCAAGAGCCGCTGACAAGAAAGAGCAAGAGAGTTTGGTAGAATCTAAGAACAGCGATGCAACTGGTGGGAAATGCGTGCATTGTGCTGGCTTTATGGATATGCTGCGTGCGATGTTCAAGGAAACGCACAAAGAAATTGCGATTTGGTGCGGGCTTGTGTACTGTAAGCTTCAGGAAAATTACCAAAGACTCAATGCTCTGTGGAAGAGTAGAATGCCTTCTGTCAAGGTACGCTAAGTAATTTAAAGTATACTACGGAAAACAACAGCGTAAATTAGAACACTGTTAACTTCATGTAGCTTCAGGTCCCCCGTCCACACTACGTCGGAGAAATCTGAAAACACAGCTTTATTTTTACGGTTACACCTTCCGTCCACACTATTCCGTCACGAAAACGGAGCTTTTCGAAAACGCTCTTCAAACTGGAGGAATTTGAAAACGGAGCTTTATTTCTACGGTTACACCTTCCGTCCACACTAATCCGTCACGAAAACGGAGCTTTGCGAAAACGCTCTTCAAACTGGAGGGATTTCTGCGACGTAGTGTGGACGGAAAACATTTAAGACTTGTGTGAAGTTCCCGCCAAAACTGTCGCTTTCCACTTATTTTTCTTTCTCATTTCCTGTTGCAACGTTGTTGTCCTTTCGTTTGTCTTTCCTGACATCAGTGACTGTTCATGTTGGATCTCTTGCAGAAAAAAGCATAAGCTGAAAGAAGCAAAGAAGCTAGTTTTCCTCTCAAAAATTCGCCAGGGCTAAGCATCCAAGCCTTCAACCGTTGCACAGTGCTGTAAATGGCCACAGCCAATGTACCATTTCAAGCGTCAAGCATCCTCGGCAACAGGATAATTTGAATTTTCCTATCTCTAGGCGACAAAGCTCCAGGCTGCCCATATCCAGGAAGGTTCAAGAATGAAGAAGTCGTTACTACCTTTACAACAGACTTGACTCGATCAATCACAGATAACAAGAAACTCTTTGCTAATTACAGGCCGTCGTCTTCTCAGCGCAGAAACAACTGTTCTTATTAATGCAGCACCAATAACAATTGAAATTATTTATTCATAGTATTTAATTTATATTGAAAAACAAAGTGAATGGAACTTAAAAACTAAATTTCCTATACAAAACGGAAAGAAAATGATTAAAAAACTGTTCTTATGTTTTTGTCTTGGTTTTCCCTTCTATAAGTGTCTTTGATGCATATCACGTCTCTTTTCTGTTTGTCGTTTTTTTCCTTTTTCTCCTCGTTTCTGTCATTATCTTCCAACACAGGCACTCTTTGAGTTCGTCAGGCCATCTTTCTCCCCTAGCGTGACGAACCCAAAGAGCGTGGGTGAAGGAGGTTACGCTCAGAGCTTCTGTTTCTTTGCATGCCACTCTTCATCAAGGTTCAAGGTTCATTTTTTGTTAATTCAGATTGCGATTATATCTTCCCTTGTCATAATGGAATCAGTCAGGTTTTTTGTCTTATGTTTAGTATTTTGTTGTAAGTAAGATGACATGCACAAAACGTATGAGGGGACATTCCGGATTTAGTTCGTTCTCTTGTTACTTCCGCCACCCCGGCCCAGCCTTGCGCTAAGAAAATCACAGTAATGTAAATTACGTCGATACATTTGAAGCGACCTTAGCTTGCAGTGCTGGCGTACACCAGTACAACAACATTTGAACAAAAAGTAAAATGACACCTAATCGCTGGGCTCGAGAAAGCTGCGGAAATCCAGCCTACCGAATCACAGGTTGCATTTGCATTTGATCCAGTAAGAGTGCGGGAGCTCTGGGAGCGAAGCCGGAGCGAGATTACCGACTGCCTGTCAGCGGCGTTAAAATTAGCGCATGCTCTCAATTCCGTAAAATGGCGGGAAATTTCTTCGGTTGCTTCTTGAAACTTTGGTAGTCATGTTTTGGTTGAGTTTTGGCTAAATTTGTTCCGTTAATCATGCCCGCTCAAGCAGCCAGTAGTGATTCAAGCGATGCTGGCAGCAAGTATAGCCATTTGCTCCAGCCGATCCGTGATCTGACCAAGAACTGGGACGTAGATGTCGCGGCTCAACTCGAGGAGTATCTGTCAGAGGTGAGAATTACTCAACTTGAACCTGAAAATATAGACTAAGGCAAAAGCTTAAGCTAAAAAAATTCATTCTACAGTCGTTCAAATGGTTAAATGGCTTAATAGCAGGAAGCGCAAGTATTATTTGCACATCACTAGCTCGAGATCAATAAACCCGGGCAATAAACGCACTTCTGAATCGCTTCGCTTCCCTTGCCTTCGAGTCCCAAGATGATGCTTCCAGATTACAGTGGCAGTGTTGTTTGTTTCAGATCGAAGGGATCAAATTATCTTTTGATGGAGGAAAGACAACCATGAATTTTGCTGAAGCTGCTCTGGTGATCCAAGGGTCAGCTTGTGTTTACAGTAAGAAGGTATATAAACACTAAAAGCTGTAAAGATTTACATGTATTTTAAGTTTAAATTTCATGGTCATACTCATTAGTGTGTACAGCTATTGAGCTGTCTGTTTACCGAAGGTCAAGAGTACAGTGTCTCAGTAACATTTAGCTAGCCATGGCAAATTTCAAAACAATATTCACAGTCACTATTCGCCTATCGCCAAAATTCTCCATAGGTGACAGTTCTTTAATCTTAGCATAATTTACAGGAAGTGCCTCTAAATGGACTTACCTCATGAGTAAGCTTCTTTAAGGTTTTATTCTCATTATCTGCCAGGTTTATAGTACTCACATGGTATTGTTACTGTAAGGGTACACAAAATTTTGACATCTTGCAAAATTATGGTTGTTCTGAGTTCACACATGGCTTCAATATAATTAAATTATTTTGTCATTTAAGGTGGAGTATTTGTATACGTTGGTATATCAGACACTGGATCTCATAGCAAGTAAAAAGTAAGTTATTTCAGTTGGCAGGGAGATTGTTGCTTTCAAAACCAGCTGTCTTTCAGCACTGACAAAACGTTTGTTTTTTTTATACTTTGCTCTAACTTGACAGACGACTTCAGCAAGCATCTTCCGTTGATGATCAGGGAAAGGACAAAGATGCATCTTTCAGAGATGACGCTGCTGAGGTAACCATCACACTCATGGAAACAAAATTATATAAAATATTTTCAAGTCAGTGGGACAAATGGATTTTATGCAGAGTTAAAACCAAGCCGATTCTGCGCAGTGCACTGCCTGATATGACGAGGGAGGTGGAAGAGGGTACCACAGGGTTCATACGGGTCCTGGAAAACCTGGAAAGTCCTGGAAAAGGCCACTGGTCCTGGAAAGTTCTGGAAATCTGTTAAACCCAACTAAAAAATATGAAGTGTATAGAAGGCAGTAAGGAGAATTAACATTGAGATCTTGGGAGTGTAGGAGTTTATGTAAATTTTAGAGCCCTTGAAAAATCAATCTGAGTCCTGAAAAAGTCCTAGAAATTTGTTTCTGAAAAAGGGTACGAACCCTGGTACCAAAAGGAGTGCTTTGCATTGCAGTGTCTTGCTCAACTACACTCTCATATTTGAATTGGGTTAGAGTTTAACAGTGTACAAAAGGAGTCCTGTACAGTAGCAAGGGCTTTCCGATTTTTCTGTCAGACTAGAAGATTTAGTCCATTAGTTGTCCAGTGCATGACTGAGAAATGATTTAGTTGGTAGGTGCAGTAAGGCCATTTAGAAAGACTTCAAGGCCTAGCAGCTATGGATAACTCTTTTTAACATGTTTTTTTGTATTGTATCTGAGCTTCTATTTGTACTTTTCAGTTTCTCTTGCTAGATGACATAAAAGAAGCTAAAAATATTGACTTGAAGGAAGATGAAGATGACCCTCAAAGAGAGGTATTATTATGAGTTTTATGCGGGCAAATAGTCACTGGAAAAGCCAAGTTGACTTACAAACTAAAATAAAGATGAGCACTCTGTTATCTCGTCAGTCTCCCTTGCAGCTATTTTTGGTCGCTGCGAAACATTTAACTTGTTTTTGCTTCAAGTATTTGTGCAATATTCTAATATAATTATCTTAAAGCAAAACTTGTAAACTTCACTTGTTAGGCTTCAAATATTGTCCCCAGGACTCCTCTGGCTTTAGTTCCCTTGGGAGAGAAAGACAAGGAAGATGTGCTGTTAAGGTACATACATACATGTACAGTCAATATTGAAATTCTTTGCAGGAAATACCTGTTATGGACTGTCAGTATCAATCCATTCAGAACACCAGTTTCCGCTAGCTCTTATACTTACCAATATTGATATATGATTTCTTATTCTTAGCCGCACTGGTGAAGTCCTTGGAAGTCGGAATGATTTTAAGGTAAGGCTTTCAAACAGAGACCTTGCCATATTGAGAGTCTGAGATATAGCAAAGTCAATATGGCATGAATGGGTAAAGGGCTTGTTTACCTTTTGTCACTTCACAGCTAATCTTTGCAGATCATTTGTCAGGCTAGCTATCCCTGCGTGTGTTGCAAATGTTTTGGCAAATCTCATCTATTAACGATGAGTTTAATCAGCTTCAAGAACAAGTCAGATAATAATAATTATTGATTAAAATTATTGATTTATTAATATACTATTCATAGTAATAATAAGTTGTTAGACAGTTCAGTTCTCTGAATGGTTAGTAATTTGGTGTCATTAAAACCATTCTTTATCACATAATACAGAATTGTAAATAATTTTCAATTCACCTTGCATTGTTACCAAAATATTTTTTCAATGTTATAGATGAACACCTGTGCTATCCATGCATCTGGGACTCTGCTTCTTGACTTGACACACTTGTCATTGTTAGATGGCTCCTTTAAACGCCTGATGACATCTACTCCCGCAGGTTAGCAAAGCAATTGTTCATCTCAGAGACAACATAATATTTCTTTATTTTAGTCCCTTACAGGGTTTTCATTAAGGGCTGTGTACCAGGCAAATTTACTGGCTGTAAGGAGTATTTTGCCCAGCTGTTTTGACCAACTAGTGGAGAGTTTTTCTTACAAAAACGTTCAGTTGATGACTAATAGTTTTGCCCACAGGTCTGAAAACCAGTTGGCCTCTTGCTGGAAATGTTAATGGAACCCTTGCCCTCAAGTGCCATAAAGATTTTCATCCATCAAAGTTGGCCTGTTTCTGGCCATCTTTGAAAGATGTGACTGCCTGGTGGTTAAGATATTGGAGCACATCTGGCTCAACTAAAACTTTTAAATGTAACAGGTTTTTTGTTACTTTTAATGCATGTACAGTGTAACAGATTCCTTGTTAGAGAGGCAAAATAACATGACATTTTTTCCAAATAATTTGAATGGTTTTTTTGGACAGATCTTCAACCTGGAACTGATGATCAAAGATCTCTTCAAGTTGTTACTGATGCTGTGGCAAATGGTGATGATTTGAATCTACCTGGTGAGGATAGTTATTCTTTTCTTCAAAAATATTTTTAACTTGCAGACTGGGCCAAGCTTTTTTACAGTGGGTTACTAAGTAACATGGTTATATCACCATGGTGACAAGTGACTTTACATGGATTGTGAAGTCACCTTACTGCTGTTAACGAGGCTGAATTTTTAAGTTTTTTGTCCTTTTGACATTTTCATATGTGTTTTGATTTTATAGAGATGGGTGACAATTTTGATGCACCTGAATTAATGGAAGATGATAATGCTGCTGATGATTATAATGATGGTGATAATGATGGAAATAATGTTGCTGAGGAAGTAGAGGTTAAGTGATCTAAAATAATAATTTGTTAACTACTTATTGATATTAGCCTTTTGCACACATTAATTACCAGCAGTGCACACCACACATTATGCCATAAATCATTCAGTATTTGATTAGCAAGTGTCGTGATCCATTTTGGTCCCAAAAAGTCTCAAAACTACTTTATACAGAATAAAACTGTCTCTCTGCCATATGTATGTAGTGTGAATGACCCCCTTAAAAGTGTGTACTCAGTGGCAGATCTAGGGAAGGGACTCAGGCAGCTGCCCCTCCCCTCCCCCTTCTCCCTCTCTCCCCCTTCTCCCCCTCCCTCTCCCTCTTCCCCCCTTATTTTGGGTGAAAAAAGGAAGAAATCACAGAAGAAAAGCTGACAGTGCAAGCAAAACAACCTGCCCAGCTTAGAACGAGGCCTGGATCTGCCGCTGACATTAATCATCTTACTGTGAGCTGCAGAAGAAGTTACACTTTATGGAATAGATACATGCCTACATGTATGTCTATTGAATAATTACTGAATTTTCAAAATGTTTAGGAATTTAATGAAGAAAGAAGAGCACTGAGAGCAAGAGACACACAGCAAACTAAACAAGTACAACAGTTACCTGTGAGTCTATAATTATTTGTTATTTGGTTAAATTTAAAACCATTAAGGTGCATTATTATATGGCTAGCTCTGCGAGTGGACAAGATGACCCAAATCGTGTGCAGTGATTGGCTACCCAAGTGGGCAAGATGGAGCCATCTTGCCCGGTCGGGACTACCCGCTGTATCCCGCAAGAAAAATTTCCTTGAAAGCCACATAATCCTTTATTGACCAAGTTTGTTTGGTCAAGATGGCTGGATATTGGCCTCGTTCTTTTTTTGCGAGTTTATGGACCTTGACTTCTTCTCGCAGGGTTTTCCTTACAATTTTTTCCTGTGGTAGTCCTTTGGACTCCCTTAACCTAAGGTTGAGGGTCCAGAAGAAAAAAATGGGGGTCCCATGGTTAGAGAAAGATCAAGACTGTGTTCTGAGAAAAATTCTAGGAAGCCTTTGGGCACCCAACCTTGTAGGCCAGGGTGCACAGAAGTCAAGCTTGGTACCCCGAAAAAATCAAAAATTAATTAATTGATAGTTAATTATTATTATCTAATAATATTATTAATTATTATCTGATAACCGATTAACTCAAATAAAATGTCTGGCATTGTTTCTACACAATGTAGGGCATTTATCCTATTTACATATGCCAATTGAAGATGAAAGGTTCACATGTAAATTTTTGTAGTACTGTTGTTAAAAGTCCACAACGAAAGACAAAATTTGCACTTTTTTTAGTTACAATGGTTGATATATGTAGGGAACTTAAGTCCTTTTTCCCTCTATGTTTCTAATGATTTTTAACTTTTTAATAATAATTTTAATAATTATTAATAGTTCACATTCTCCTTCAATAATGGGACTTTTCATGCACATTATACAAAGCACGAGAAGTAACAAGAGGTTTTGTTGAGGCTATATGAAGTATGTAAGGAAACTACTGTCCGTATCACTGAGCCTTTATCAACCGATGTTTTGACTTCACAGATGAATTTAAACATTCTGAATTGAGCCATTTTGCCTTGCAAACTTCAATAAAACCCAAGAAATCAAAAAGGGAAAGTCAAACTATTGTGAGACTGTTTTTATCTCAAAGTTAAATCTCCAAAAGGAGGTCGCTCGGCCGGGCAACTAGATATGTTTTTCTTGTCACCCGACCAGGCACTGCTAGAGCATAGCCTTAAAGTTTCCAAATTCTAATTTTATTCTCAAAAGAATTTTTTGCAGATCTATTCAGGTTAAATTAAGTCAGAAATAAACTACCATCCTAAACCATGTGCATCCGAAAGGACCTGTTCTCCTTGCCGTTTTGCATCCCTTTTCCAGCCAAAAATTGCGTCATGGACGCGCATTTGCGCATAAGGGAAAACCCTGGTCTCGGTCCATAAATGCAAAAAAATGACCAATAAATGATAATTACTGACCTGACATGGCTGAAGAAATTTGTGAACATTGCATGTTTCCAGATTTACAAGATAATTAAACGATTTGCGTGTACTCAATCAGCTGTCAATGGTGACTTCCGGTAGAATTAGGCCGCTAACATGTTAGTATTCGAAAGATGTAAACATTCAAAATAGTCGATTTATCTTTCACAGAATGACTTCTTGATACTCTGAACCTTAGTTTGATGTCAAATAAATCCATCTTTTATGACTATAGGTCAAGTTAGACCATGAAATAGTCCATTGTGTTAACATTTTGATGTGGGCCAGGTTACATAGCAGGTCGAAAGATGTCATGTCGAAAGATCAACAAAGATGTCGCCTATGCACGTAACACTGAAAGCGGGTGTAAAAACAAAACAAAAATAAATAATCACCCTTTGAACAACCAGGAACTGCAATATTCATTGGAAATTTATGTTGTTTAAAAACGTTTTATTAAGGTTCGAATTTCTGTTCTTTTCTTGTTTTATTCTACAGTTCAAAGATCCGTGGAAAATGCTGGATCCTCATGACCCATGTGCTGGGAAAGATATACCATTTAAGAAAGGTGTGTATACTTTCTGCAGTTACAGAGACTAGAAAGAACATAATATCACTTAAAACTGGATACTTTTTCGTAGGTAAGCCATTTAAGAAGCCTTTGTCTGCAACATCACAAAAACAAAAGAAGAAGAAGAGGAAACGCCAAGAACAAAGTAGTGAACCAACTCTTATGCCTATCAATCAGTTTATATCTCAAGCATGTAAGTGGAGTCTGTTGAATTTTTCCCTTTGTCCTAATGTTCCTGATTCTATTTTGTAAATTAATTTTTTTATATCCAAAAGTGGAAAAGAAATGAGATGACTAGACAAGTATTACCTCTGGAAACATTAAGTATCTCATTTTAAGTTAGACAGAATTTCACTTATTTCTGTTTGTTTTTGCAGTTTATTCTCATGCAACAAAGATGTCAAGAAACCATCTCAAAACACCATCACTTCTAGGTTTGCCAACTTAATATTTTAAAATTACAATTTAAAAAAATGGGATTATGCATTTTAAATGCATCCACGGTTGAGTGTCAGTAAAACCTTTGATTTATGCAACAGTCAAAGTAAACCCTGACACACCCCACCCCGGGATATAGTTGGGGATTAGTTTTAATAGCGTGCAAAAGGGAACAAATGTCCCACCATGTGGGGCAGGTAAGAGCAGAAAATGTCCCACCCCTACGGTAACTAAAGATGTTTCAGATGAGTTTGTAGTTAAATAATTCACAAGGTGACAGAATTAAATTTTAAATTACATTTTAAGAATGCCAGTTTTAGGGATTGGATTCCAGCCCTGCCAACTAAAAAAGGCGGTTTTAGCTTCGACATAGCCATGTCTATGATTGCTGCAGGCGTGAGCCTCTAGGGGGGTCCTGGGGCAGCATGCCTCTAAGATGCTATTTCCTGCATTTTGAGATCATAGTCAATGAAAAGTGGAGTTTTTTTCTTAGCCATTCTCATTGAATAAGCATAAGGTCAACAACAAAATTGAGCGCCACGAGAGCATACCACAAATGAATGCAAACCTTGCACAAAGTAGAGGCAATCCAGTGCAATTCTGCACCCAAAACTACCGCAGTCTCATGCTAGGATACCAAAAGGGAAAAATGGCTGAGAAACCACAGAAAAACAGCTAAAAATGGCAAAGAGTCATACTAAAAGGACTGTTCAAACAAAGAAAACATTATCTTTCTTTGGATAGGAAAAGTTTCAAAAACCAGGAGAAAATTATTAAAATAAGCAAAAACAGGAGGCCAGAAATATTCCTCAAAAATGGGAGGCTTTTGGCCAAAACAGGAAGGTTGAAATCTCCACTGCAATCTATTTTAAGGACAATTTTAGTCATAACATTCCATAAGTTATAGCAGCATTCAGAAAGGTTGTGTCAAGTGTCAACAGAGTTGCTGATGGAGTATTGATCAAGGGTATCAATTGAAGGTATCTATTGACACTCGACTGCGGATGCCTCAAGTACACTTAGTCCAAAAATCGTGTAAAACATAAGAGGATCTGAGTTTTGATCGGCTAGCAATGAAGTGGTGTGTATAACTTATGATTATATTTGAAACAATTTCTAAAAATATTTATTATAATCTTGTTAAAATTAAGATATTTTTTTCAACTAACAGAGTTTGAATATTTGTACTGGATTGAGTTCAGAAGACAGCAGACAGTGCAAGTTAAGCAGAAAAAGCTGTTGGTAGGTCCTGAAATTTAATAAATGTTTTACATGTATGTAACATAACAGTTTGTTAAAGTGCTTAAACATAGAGTGTGCAGTGCTGTAATGTCACTCTGGTAAACTGGAGGTAAAGTTGCTCTTTTGCAATCCAGACAGCTAAGTGAATTGATTCTGCTTGCAATTAATAATTGTTTGCTCCTTACTAGCTGGAAAGTTTGGAAACCAACTGAAGGATGTTAAAAGTTGTCACTGAATATTGGCAATGAGCCAGCAACTTTTAGCAGTTACGTTTGTTGTCTTAAAAAAGAAATAGTGAATCAGAGACCATGTTAGCAAACATTGAAAAGGAATACATATAATTATTATTCTGTATACTCATTTACATTTATGTTCATTTAAATGTCCCTTTATCTTTCCAGTCCCAGCTTGCAGTCAAGGACGAAATCGAAGAATTAAAATCCATTGTTGTCAATCCAGACGAAAATGAAGCAGCCCAAGGCTATGGTAAGAGCTCATTGAACAGCTTTAGGGAAAATTAATCTGCGGAAACAAACTGATGCCTTTCATTAAGTGACTCAAGCATGATACAGGCAATGAACCTCTGTCTGTTTCCCTTATTGAGCTTACATGATTCCCAAAATAGCTATCACATGTAGTACTGGTTATGTCATACCAGACCATTATCTTTTGTGGTCATGGGTTGGAATCCTGCCAGGATCTCAGATCACATGTATATGTTGCAGTTTATTTTTGGCCTCAGTTAATTTTATAATTACTAGTTAGTTTTTTTCCTAACTAGGTTATTTTATTTTTAACAAGTTAGTTTTTTTTTCTAACTGGGTGATTTTATTTTTAACTGGTTCATATTTTTCAAACTGGGTTGAAATTTTCAAACCAGTTTAAATTGTGGGGAAGGGTGAGTCTGGGTCCAATAACTTATTAGACCAACAAATATAAGCAAATTTGCAACGATTGCTTGTGTGGCATAGTGGATATGAAGATGGACTTCAAAGTCAGAGATCTGGAGTTCAAATCCAGGTGAGTGCAAAAAAAAAAAACAACAACTAGGGGAGGGGGTTAGGTCTAGGGTTAGGACTAGGGGTAGGGATAGGGTTAGGGATAGGGATAGGGTTTGGGCTGGTGGTGAGTGTGTTTATCTAGTTAAATTATAAAATTAACTGAAACCAAAAATTAACTGCAACATATATCTTTGTCCCATGCTCGTAACATAACAAAAAAAAATTCAGTTTGTGAATGTCGTTGGTTCTTGTTCCTCAGATAGTGATGACAAAGTTGCCAGTGATGACAATGATGATGATTTTGGGGGAGGAGTAGATGATGAGGTGTTCCCTGGTGATGCTGATGTCCCAGAGACTGTTGAGCCGATGGGTATGGAGAACATAACATGAATTATCATATAATTTAATATGCAAATTGACAAAAGTAAGGCCCCAGCAACAACAACAGGTATAATATATACAGTAAAGACCCCTGTCTTGTCACATCCATGTGTTAGGTTAAGTTTGTTGTCCAGGTAATAGGTACATGTAGACTGTTCACTCAAAGATATCCATATACTGTTTCACAGTGTAAGTGTATCTCTTTGTGAGTCAGTTCTGGACAGTGGTTGTAAAGGAATTTTGTGGGCCAACAATTCATTGACTGGCCCTTAAAATTAATATGCTTTTATTGGACAGATTGTGACAGTTGGGTCCATAGGAATGGAATGCGTAAACCCACATGTTGACCTACAATGTAGCAATAATTATGAACTCTAAAACAGTTGCACTTGTGTTCCACAGCATTAGATGGTCCTGCAGAAGGTGTAGTTATTTCAAGTTATGAAGAAATGGTTCGACAATATGTGGTGAGTTTTTGACTTGTTGTCTGTGCTAAGCCTTTGACTGGTAAACAGTTCTCATGATCTTTTCAGAACTGTTCAAAGTATTGTTTATTTAACCAATGAATTTGTTACTGATCCCGTTATGCAGGAGGGTTATCTTACAGAAGCACAGCAGTATGCTCAGGAGACGGAATTAAGCAGGAGAGTCAGAGATTGGGAAGACAGAATTGTTCCAGTGTTAGCCCAAGAGGTACATGTAAACAGAATTTTCATAAAAAAGAATAAGTACCATTTGTGAACCAGTGTTTGGTTGAGTCATGAGTACCACAGCTGTACTTCTGTAGCATTTTTTACTTCTTAGATGGCATGGCACCGCATTGCATCACACCTTTTTTCTCCTCCACCTGATAGTCCATGTCTAGGTTAAGAATATGTATTGTAAATATTAAAAAAAATGTCTAGGTAGAGTCAGAGGAACAGTGGAAACCGGCCTGACGGCCATGCCATTGATACAACCACTTTGCTAGTATGACCACTTCATTCTGGTCCAAACAAAAACTCAGTACTTTTGTCTTTTTCTTATTTTAAGAACCCCTTTAATACAGCCAAGTTTTGGTGGCCCATTGGTTCAACTGTACTGAGAAAGTGAAATAAATAACACATTGGAAGGCTATGGTGAAAACTCTTTGAATGATTACTAGGTGATTTTACTATTTGTCTAATGGAAAATTGTGTTGCTCAATTCATTTGCAGGATACCCACAGGCCATTTGATATTCATATGTATGGCCAAGAAATACTGCGTTCATTTAAAGGTATGCAGTTTTATTCCTTACTCCCTTCATTGCTACAATATTATACAACTATTGATAATGTGATCAATAAACGGCCTTGCGAACACCATGCAAGAAAATCTGGGTTGGAAAAGTATGAGTATCCTGATAGCATCTCAACAATCTGGAGTAATAAGTAATTTAAATAAAACATCTAATAGGTAGATGATTTTTTTTTTACAGGAAAACGTAATCAAGATTTCAAAGCACTAGCACATAAAAAGGTAGTATGCAAATCATTTTTTTAAAGAGTGATTGTTTTGCCTAAGACTTGATTTATGATAAAAGAAAATGATAAAAAGTGAAAGACTAACTTATACATGTAAATCTCAGAGCATTCTCACAAATCCCGTTAAGAGATTTTGGACAAAGTCACCTTTTTCATCTTGACTGGATGTCTCTATAGCAACAGCCAAACTCTCACAGGAAATTAATTAACCCTTTGGGTGCACTCACAGTGATATGGAGTAGTTGTGCCTTTTGTACCACTTGTGACATCAATTTAAATATCAACCGATATTCTTGCACAAAAGTCATGTCATTTTTGCATTTTGACGCCATTCTGGCATAGCAAATTGAAAAACAATGTTATCAGTCTTGGTGCAAAAATGGTAGTAAAATGACCCACTATAACCTTGAGTATTTTAGGTGTATCACACAGAATTCCATGAAGGGATAAAAACCTTGTTTGCAAATATCTGCATTTGTTCTGGAGATATTCAAGTTTGAAAAATCTGTAAAATATGCAAATGAGATCACTGATGATGTCATACACTCAACCGAAGGGTATATAAATAGAGCTATCTTGGCCAATTTGCAGCACAGGCCATTGAAACTTGGTAGGCTAATAGTTCTACAGGAAACACACCTACAGCTATGAAAAATAATGTTCCTATGCCAAAGGTGGCCAGAAAAGCCTCTAATATTGGGAAGGTCTGGAACCTATGTTGCCATGGTAGCAAAACTGTTAAGCTCATATTGTAGAGTATATTTGAGTAGAATCCTACATTGTACCAACAAGAACCAAACATTTCTGATGCAAGTTGGCTGAGATATCTTTCTTTATCATATTTAATCAAGATCTGGTTGTCATGAGTATATGCTGTCGTCTCTTGGGTAATTTGCATATTTTTAAAACTTGAATTTCTATGAAATGAAAGAGAGATTTGAACATGGTACTGTAGACAGCATTTTTCTTCCCATACAGACTACTTGATTTTGTTTTGTAATGGCTTATATAGAAAAGATGCGATTTTTCGTCATAGTAAGACTTCAGCACCCAACTTTTTACAGCAGCCAGAAAGAATATGCAATGCAAAAGGTAGCAAAGGTGAAAGGGCTAAGAAAAAGGAAAAGAGAAGGGCAAGAAAAAAGTTTGAAATGGGTTATTGCAAAAAAAACTAGTCCAAATTTGGCTTATGTGCATGCACCAAAGTTAAATATTTCACATTTTTTGTTTTATCTTCAGGAAATCGCTCTCTTTGAAAAAAATAGATTTTTCAACAAGACTTAGAGCCATTTTATCGTCATGGCAGCCAAAAACAATATTTAACAGTTAAAAACAGAATGTTTTGTGAAAATTGGACAGTCAAGGGGTTAAGCAAAGAAATTGTGAAAAAAAATTAAACATGGTTTAATTGAGTTCCTGTAATTTATGACACACTGATTTCTCAATTTTTTCTTTGCAGGAACCATTTGAGATTTGCAGATTGTTTTTAGCCACATTACAGCTGGTAGGTTTCCTGTATGACTGATACCAGTAGTTGGTAAAAGTGTAAATTCTCACCCACATCGGCTCAATTTCCACTGCTCTTTTAAGCAAGGATTGACTGAGAAGGGTTCAATCCCAGGGGGTGAGTTTAGATGCACCCAGGTGATAGACCTTGGGAGGTGCTAGGTAGTAGCTCCGGGAGGTGTAATGCAAGGGGAATGGGCAGGCAGGACTTGCACTCATGGGGATCGTTAACCAAAGATAAATACAGTGCAAGCAGGATGCACCAAGGGAGTCACTTCCAAAGGAAAATGAGTTGATGGGGCAATGTCCAAGGGCATTGTGCTGAGAGGTGCAGTTGAGTAGGATTAGATGAAGAAGATACCATCCAAGGAGGTTAAGTGAGGGAAGACCTGTGCAATCCAGAGGTGGTTGCATCCAAAGGGGTTGATTAAGCTAAAATGTATGTAGCTCATTGTGGATGGGCTGAGAATTTGGGAGCAGAAAAATGGAGTGCACAGCTTTCTGTACATCCCCAGTAGCCCTACTTGCAGGCTCAGGTTGTAATGCAAGCTGCAATTGTTGACACAGTGGAGGGCTGTCATGGGGTATGTGATGATGCGACTCAGTTGATTAATTGATACTTGGGCAACCGTGAAATTTTTTCGGCATTTCACTTTAAAGAAAACAAGTCTCCCCATACCTGCTGAGAGGCTCTCTTGCTTATATATTCAGTGGGTAACACTAATAAATATGCAATAAGTAAAGAGTGTTTGTGGATTAAATCTCTCTTCATACTGAAATTCCTTGTGTAGCACAGGAAAATAAAGGGTTTGGAAACCATCTTTAGGTTAATTTTGTCCAAAAAAAATTGATTCTTCATGAAAACAATACACCAGCTTTCCATTAGTAAGGTTAAAATGTTGCTGCCTACTGGGAATATTTAGGAAGCATACAAAGTTTGTAACCTTTTTTGCTTAGACGACCAATGAAAATCCTGCCATTTTTGCTAACTTGGGGCCTGGCATAAAGTCAAAACTTGTGCATGCTTATTCCATTTTCCACTCTGAAGCTGAGAAAAGCGTAACCCACAAAGGGTAGACTAAATCCAGTGTAACCAAAAGGGATAAACTTCACCCAGGAGGGTTGTGCCAAGGGAAGGATTGATTATGATAATCAATTCATAAATAAATAAATTTTGGACATTTTACTCTGCAGGCAAACAATTACAATGTGGAGATTACTGCTGATGGTGTTGGAGAAGAAGCAGTTGACACTATGAGACTAAAACTTTTAAAAACTACTCCAGGAAACCAGGCTATTGCTACTTTTGGAGGACCCACATCAACATGATATTTGTCAAATCTAGATTATTTTTAAAGTACTATTAGTAATAATAATTGAAGTGACATGATATACACAAAGTAGTGCAGTGAAGAAAATTCCTGTACAACTTTTCTTATCCCTTCACTTAAATAAGAGTTACATTTTTTTCTGTTTTAACAGTGGTTGACATTATTTTTATCCAGTAGTTTAAAGTGGTACTATGGCCAAAAAAAAACAATTCTTTTTTTCTTTGGATTTCAAAATTTACTATGTTAACTAAACACTAACTGACCCAAGTTTTAAGTTCTGATTTTAAAAAGACACCTGTTTATTTTAACTGGAATTTTCTTACTTATTGCTCCGTCATTGCTAAGTTTACTTTAAAACCTTGAGAAAGCTGGGTCGAGAGGGGAAAATGACGTCAAAGACTCACTAGTTTGAGAATGCAATGCATGTGTACGCGGCTGAATTAATATGCAGCATGGGAGTTTTGGGTTTTCAGACTTTTAAACCCGTGTTTTGCATGTGTAATAAATTGCGTCCACATGCTGAAATTTTAAGCTAGTGAGTAAATGACATCATTTTCTCTAGATCCAACCGTCTGAGGTCTAATCGGTCAGTTTTGAACACGATTAATGGCGGACCGTGAAATCCAAAACTTACGCCCAAATAAACAGCCTTTGGACATAACTCAAAGATCAAACTTTGCCAGTTGGGTGTTAAGCGAACTCGCTTTCAAAATCTGACAGAAGGAAAAAAGGAAATTATTTTTTTATCATAGGATTGATCACTTAAGCAGCATACATCAGGCCTGTTGGTTTTATACTGAATTTCTCCTTTGATCTTCAATTTTAAATGTAAAACATTCTTATTTTTACAAACAATGATCGGGATCAAATCGACAAATAGATCCAAGAAATATTTTAAATCTCTGTGTTCTATCATACGTGTAGATACAAAGCTATGTGAGACTGTCAATTACTGAGTGCCAAGTTTGTGCTTATAGAATCAGATTCAACTGGGTTGAGTTCAAAATCACATGGAGGTCTTACTCAACAAACTACACTCAGCAATTGCCCTATAAAGTATTTTTCATTTTGTTGTGAGCTACCCCGTGAAGTGAAATGGAAAGAGGTCACATGACAATGTTTGACAAAGTTCAAATATTGACAGTTCATCATTTTTTTCATATCAGTCTGGAAACTTAAAGAACATTTGAGTTGTCCTAAACATGCCCCTACATGGTGCATTTCATCCTGTTGATTCATTGATAGCAGGGTATAAGGAGCTCATATTGTAAATACATGTACAGTGTTTATTTAACTAACAGACTTCCAACCTTTTCACTGTTCGCTTGGCAAATACAAGAACATCAATGTAAGAACTGGGAGAATTTTGCTGATACAATAGTTAGGAGGAGAAGGGTGTGAATACGAGACTCAGAGTGATCTTGAGTTTGAAAGTTGAATACATGTACCTCTGTTGAAGCCATTACCAGGCCATCTCAACATAGCGGTAAAATAAACTTGAAGATTACTGACAATACTTGTATGTTTAAATGTGTAGCAATACTTTTTTTGAGCCTTGTATGCATGTAACTGACATTTTTCTCCTATATAAGGAGTACATATCTATAGCCTGATTTCAAACCGTAAAGGAGTAGGTACGAGCAATGGGTCTGTAAATTATGGGATTAGCAACTATTGATCCACAGAGTCAGAAAGAACACACCAAGATTCACAAAATCTCCAAGTTTGGTGTTAATGAGGCTAATTTTGAATGAGATACAGCGATTTAAAGAAGTCAAAATTAACAAAAAAAAATGTATGTCCATCCAGATTTTATGTTCGGACAGCGTCTGGATGGCCATACATTTCTTTGTAAATTTTAACATTTTCAAATGGCTGTATCTTGCTTATTACTGGGTCTATTTACACCAAACTTGGGGATTTTTAAAACTTGGTCTGCACTTTATAACTATGTGGATCAATAGTTGCTAATCCCATAATTAATTTTACAGACTTGTACCTAGTCCTTCACGGTTTGAAAACAGGCAATGTGCAGAGGTTTCATTAACATTTTCAGCAGGAGGACAACTGGTTTTCCCAGGCAGGCAACACTTTTTGAACTGAAATTCTTTGAAAGAAGTTGGTTGAGCCAGGTGTGCAACATCATCTGCACTACTGGTCAATTTGCACAGCGCCTCGCCCATAAAGTGCACCTAACCCCAAAATATGTTTTTCACTTAAGAAAATCTTTGCACCTGTTGAAAATGCACTGTGCCATTTTAAACTAAACCTTGACTTTTTTTATAGAGCAAGCCTGTAGCTTTCCAGACGTGGTCTGTGATTGGATAACAAAACAATAGATACAACAGAAACAATGCCCCTAGCCCTGATAACAAAGGAAGCTACAGGTCATACGGACGAATGAAAATAGAGGTCTGGAAGAGCTAAAGGATTACTGTTTTTATAGGCTGTAAAAGTTATGAAATCTAGCCATAACTTTTACAGCCTGTAAAAAGTAAAGATTTAGGTTAAAAGGGGGTAAAAAGGTACAATGCATTTCAAACAGGTGCAAAGATTTATCTAAGTGAAAAAAAAATATTTTGGGGTTAGGTGCACTGAAACCACTGAATATGACTGCCTGTAAATGATAAGGCATCTTGGCTCTCTTTGCAGGCTCTGCAGCAGTAGCCTTAGTAGAAACCGTATGATTACCTATACAAAACTCGAAAATTATTTTCATGGCTGACTACAGAAAATGCCACACTGCTGCAGGTGGTGCAAGTAGGCTATTAAATGACTTTTAATTACAGTACTGTAATTAATTTTTGGGATATTGAAATGAGTAAAAAGCTCACCATACTGATATTCGATTTACCACAGAAATTTGGGAACAAGTAACATTTACAATTGTGACAAATTTTAATTGATTCTGAGCTGCGGGCCTTAATCACAGTCCCACTGAATATATTAACTATTTTATATTATTCCTCTCTCTGAAAGAACAATCTTCTATTTACAGTTTCCTATGCGAATCAGTTCACTATAAAATCCGGTGCTTTCTGTAAAACTACAAACCATTGTATAAACAAATCAAATTGGTAAAAAGGCCATTGAAGCTCGAGCGAATTTACAAAATAGTGTTCAAAATGCCGATTTGGGATGAACAGCTGAACTAGCAAAATTTGAAACGATAAATGGTATTTCATTACTCAGATTACTGCTCCGTTCCGTTCAAGTATATTTTGTCATTAGGACCCTTTAATACGAGAAAAAGAAACAGATTACGGCTGAAAAGACGGCTCTCGCGTGAAAAGGAAACACTGAAATGGCGAACGTATCCGATAAACTTGCGTGGGTTGTTTGTATCCAATTCCGTGATGAGCGTTCTTCACATCAACAACATAGAATAAAATGTTACCTCATTTTCCTGTCCATGAAAATATTAAAGGCTTTTGTCGATAACATATCAAATAGCAGGCCATTCGTCACTTTGGGTTATAAAATTTAAAGTTTCGTGTCAAGGGACAACCAAACACATGGCTTTCAATCGGACTTGTCTTTTTGGGATTTCCTGAACGGATTCAACGCAACTCCTCCGACAGCTGAGACCGCCGTGTAAGTGGTAGATAAGGCCGTCCCCGCAACCCAACCAACTCCTCCGACAACTGTCGCTGCCTTGCTGTAAACACCACCCGATATTTTCGACAGAAAGCCCGGTTGTTGTTCGGCCGGTGCTTGAGGTGTTTCTTCTTTAATGGCATCCCCTTTCACGTCCATTTCCTTCAGATTTTCGTCTCTCTAAAAACACAAAAGAGACAACAGGACTTGATAAGGGCAGCTTAACCACAGCGCCGCACATTATAAGCGCAGCTACTAAACAAATTAATAGCTGATAAAGATGCCATGAAAAACATTTAGACGATAAACAACGAACCTCTTTCATGGCGTAGTTTTTATCGCCACTGTCTGATGACGAGTTCGTGCGACGAACCTGCAAAACATGAAACGTGGATTTGCACAAATTTAAAATTATTCAAGAAAGGCCTGACGTAGTGATGTCCCAAAGTAAACACAAAAGAGTTCACCGTACCACGCTTTGCTGTTGGGTACTATCGTCGGACACCATTGGAAATAAATTTTTAACAAACGAGTTTCTTCACAACTAGGCAACAACATTCCGGAAATGAGTTTAACAAGCAGCCATTGTTTGCCAGACAATCCGGCCAATCGGGTTTTTCATTTTCTGTTAAACGTATTTTAAAAGCGTATTAAGATTTTTCTAACCGAAAAAAAAGGTAACTGAATTAATTGTTATTTTAATAGCAAATAAAAAAATCTGAAAGAAGATCGTGGAATTGGAATGGACAAGGGCTCCTAGGAAGGAGAGCATTATTATAAAAAAATTAAGATCACTCTGGTATGTAATTATGGGCTTCTTTTTTCCATTTTTCTTTCTTTGAGAAACTCTTTTTATCTCAGAATCTTAACGCAGCTCCTCATGAAAATTTTTTGTTTGTTCCGGAAGTTGAGTGAATTCTGTCACCGGAAATAAAAGATGCATGTTAATGTTATTACGCGGTAAGACTGGGAAGGAGTCATAGTATCAAAGATGGTAGAGTCATTTGTTACTTTGTAAACGGACTTTGTATCAAATTTTGGCTTATTTATGGGACGAGTCTAACTCTTCAAAGTTTCAAAGTTGATCCTGCAATGTCTTCTGTTGATTTTCAAAGAGAAAGTGAGAAAAAAATTATCAAGTTTCCAATGTTTCCAAACGTCGGAGAAGCGACTGTTACAGAAGAAGCTCCCATACTTTGCGGATATTCCTTGAATGATCCAGCGAAAGTCACACGAACGGGTTCTACTAGCTCCGAAAGCTCTAGGACAGAGAAACTAAGGAATGCACTTAAGTTTAAAAATCCTGGGCCAATGTTAGAGGAGTTTAATCCTGACACAAGTCGCCGTGAAATGCGGAAGTTGAAAAGACTAGTTCAGAAGGACCCTGCCAATCGAAATAAAAGAAGACAAAGACAAAGAAGAAGACCGCAAAAACAAATATTTCACGACCGCTCTGGGGTTCGAATGTCAGATGGAAGAGATGTGTGTGACTGTCAAGACACTAACTGTCCCGGTTGTCATTTTCCTTGTCCATCTTGTGGATCGGAAAAGTGTGGCGTTGAATGCCGTTGTGATCGACAGTGGACTTACTTGAAAGATGTAGAAATCGAGAATCCCTTACCGAGTGTATCTCGGAGATTGGGAAATCGATAAAATCCAAGACTAGGCCCAAGACAAGACAAGCTAAATGCTTGGCCTTACGAAAACCGAAAAAAAATACAGGTGCATATGCAGAAATCAAAACAAGAAAATTGTTAGATAAACAAACTTAGTAAACATTTATTACTTGTTATTATTTTGGAAGTTAACGTACTTATCGTGCATTGATGAATATTTCCTAGGTTTCTTTGGCATATTCAGAAATGCTGAGGGTTTCAAGTAAAAGAAACAAAACAATATTACAATCAGACTCTGCTCGCAGAGTAGAAGTGACAATCATCCTAATTTATTTTAAACCATTTCAGAAATGTTACATAAATTTGTTATCATCAGGCTGTCATATCGAGTTTTCAGGCTCAAAGTGCAGAAAAATAAGCATTAAAAATATAAAGAACATTCAGCCTCAGCTAAAAAGAGGGTTGTACAGATGTATTCTACAACCTCATTCCCAGGGTCTCTCTCCTCTCCCTGGGAACGAGGTTTAGCTCATTTTATTTTCCATGAAATGTGAATTAGGAAATTACTCTTTGTGACCTGAAGGGTTTGCATGGCCATGAAGAACTTGAATTATTAACCAATATTTGCGATTTTACCACTCAATTCTACGTGATTTTGAGACACAAGTTCTTCAAATGGTTAGAGTGGTCTATTGAGAGTGACTTAGCCATTCTTGATTTTGTTTCCTTCAAACACTGTTTCTGATATTAAAAAGATTGTCTTACTTTCTTATTTTTGTGATTCAGGAAAACAATTTTTTTATCTCTGAACCGTGATCGTCTATTTTTTAGGCTTGTGAACCATCCCAGAGACCCACCTGTACGACCCTCTACAAAACTAACTGTTCTGTACAATAGTAGGGTGCACTTTTAGAATTTCTACTCCAGTCTAGAATGAAAAAAATACATTTAGCTTGTTGGTATAGTAATGATAGTTATCTGTTTTCATGAAAATATGTTACAAAATGTCTCATAGTTGAACCCTGCTATGCCAAACTCTCATGGGATATGAAAAAGTATGACTCAGATGGCAGAGGTTTAATATTAGTTCATTGTCAAAATATATATAGTATCCAAGGGCAAATTATATTATTTAAGTTTAAAATAGCAGGATGTTCAAGATAACCAAGTTTTAGAAAGCATTATTTAACTGCAATGTTTTCAAATCTTACGAGTTTTGAAATCGTTATAAATAAACAGTGGCTTCCATTTCGCGTGGCAATATGTTCTGATATTTGTCCAAAAAGTGAACAGTTTTCCAAGAGTGTAGCTTCAGAAAAACGTTGAGCTTTGAGGGACAGACTAGAGGGTTGTCCAATACTATGACAAATTCAGTTAGCATTGTATTGTATTATATTTACATAACAATAGATTAACAATACAATACAGTTGAGAACGACGCAAAACAATAGAATACAATACAATGCTATGCATAAATTTGTCAGAGTATTGGACAAGTATGACAGACTATGTCCAAGGACAAATATTCAAGCATATTTTCACACCAAATGGAGGTCATGTTGTTTATTGTCCTTCAGATGTTGTTTGCAACACGCACAATTTTGAAATTGGGTAAAATTCTCGGACACTCCCCACTTATAGCTAGAGATATTTGGTCAGTGACGTGCTTAGACCAGTTGCACATGAGCGGAAATATTATTTTGATGGATTAAAAATTGGTTAAACCAGTAAAATGTGGTTCACTGTTGTGTCAAAAACATATGTGCATAATTATATTTTCCAAGGGTCTTTCTTGTATTAAAATTTCATTACCACTACCAGGAGAAGAAAAACACCTGAAATGAGGTTGTTTGGTTAATTGGTGCCTAGTGGTACACTAGTGGTTTCATTGGAACCTAGACAGCTGAGTAGTTTTAAAAATTACAGAAGGATTATCCACCTAGCAATGCTTTATATGGGGAAGACCAGGCATAGATGCAGAGCCTTTTCTTTTGCGGCACCAAAATTATAGAACTTCACATGCCAGAAGACATTAGAGAAAGTGAATTCTGTTGAAGATTTTAAAACTAAACTGAAGGCAATTTTTTAAAGAAGTTTTTGCAACAATTATTCTTAGTCTGTTGTTTTTATTAATTTTAGTTACCAGTATTTTATTAGTTAGTTTTTTGTTCTATTTATGTAGTCATTCTAATTTGCTGTTAGGCAGTTAAGAAATACTCCCTACAAAAACATTATGTAAATATTATTAGTAGTAGATGGGGTATTTGGACCTACAAGCTGAGATCATATTCTTATCTTTAGACACCCCATACTCCAATTCATAGGTGGTCAAAAGACTGTCACTAAATGTTCTCAAACTCATTAATAATTCATCAAGTTAAAACAAAGAAAATCACAACTGTGAAGGAGGTTTGGATATCCGGTCCTAATTAGCATAGATTTTGACAATTTATTACTCTGTTTACTCCTTAGTTTGTGTTTCAGTTGAGAAGATATATCAAACACTCGAGCCAGTGTTTCATCGGCTATCCAAACACCTCAAATTTCATCAAAAAGACTCCACTGTACATCATATTTTCAACTCACTTCTCAGTGTTTTGATCTCCCAATGAAACATTGTTCTCGTGCTTAATATATTATTTGAAAACATATTAGAAAGAGCACTCCAGCTTAACATTAATAGGTGCTGTTAATACCCTAATTCAGATAAGGACTAGGGCAGAGAGAGGGCCAGAACTGAATTTATTTTCCCCTCCTTGTCTAAGAAATTTACTAATAAAGCCATCTAATGGATATTAAAGACCATTTTTTTAAAGCAACGGAACACTTTTTGTGTTTGCATAGAACACAAGGCGTGTTCAGAGAATTCAAGCCAGTTATGCTGCATTCCAACTTTAATGATAATAATCATAATAACCATATATTTATACAGCACAAATTTGGTACTAAAGTAATGTTCAATTGCTCTTCAAGTCACATGTACATCCTTCAAAATTGGTGACTAGAATCTAGGGCTTAACTGCAGAATACCCTGCCACTTATTTGCATCTCATTGAATATTCAATACGCTTGATTGGAGGTGAGAAATAACACCATCAATGTGCTCTACCACTATTATTATTAAATTGAAGTATTTACAAACTTTAGTGATCATGTCAGCATATTTGTTTGATTTTTAGTAATCAGAGAGAGGAATCACAAGACACACTTCTGATAACAGTGAAAATTTATCAAGGAGCTGTGTACTGCTGTCGATTTGCACAGGATGCCAGCAAAGTGGTGTCCTGTGACCTGCTGTAGGTAGTAGTAGAAAGTAGTAGAAACTTTATTACCGTGTCAGAACCTTCTAGTTCGGGAGATATCCCTTGCTAATGTGGGGACACAAATAATAATAGATAACATAATTCTGAAATTCTGAAAAAGATTAAGTCTTATACAAAAAAAAACTATGAACTAAGAATTGAAGAAATCAATTAAGTTACAATGAGCTCAGCCCCTACAGCCATCATCTAACAGAGAGCTGAGGTCACGCTTACGTATACAGTTTTTAAAACTGGCTGAAGATGTAACTGATCACTATCTGCTGTTGTAAGTTTGCTCCATAATGTGGGTCCTAAATAGCACAATGAATGTTTGCCATTTTTCCCTTTTGGTATGTATGAATGTTATGCACCAGTCAAAGTAAACCCTGACCCCTCCCCCCACCCCGGGATATGTGGGGCTTTAGTGGGGCTTTATCGCCATATTGGCAGCTCTTTGAGTCCCCAGTATCTGGGGGATTCGTGCAGTTGTCGCTTTTGTCCTGAGGAATGTGGGGCATTAATGGGGGATTTGTTCTAATCCAAGATGGTGGCAATCATACCCACAAGGACTTCTGGGTACATTTCGGCACATTGGTGTTCACAGGTATTTGTGGAATCCGTTTTATTGTTATTCAAATCAATACATCGATTAATTTAGGGCATGGATTTAAGAAGGCAAACGCTTTAATATTAAGTTGCCGATGACTTTTTGTTTCGCTGCTCCGTAAAGACAACTTTTCCGAATGTTAAACTACAGAGATTCCAACCCTCCCATTTTGGCCAAAAACCTCCTGTTTTTGGAGAATATTTCCGGCTCCTGTTTTTGCTTAATATTCTCCTGGTTTTTGAAACTCTTCCTAGCCAAAGTTAGATAATGTTCTCTTTGTTTAACCAGTCTTTTTAGCACGATTCTTTGCTGTTTTTAGCTGTGTTATTGTGGTTTCTCAAACCATTTTTCCCTTTGTTATCCTAGCAACTGCATAAGAATGCGGTAGTTTTGAATGCGGAAATGCACTGGACTGCTTCTACTTTGTGCAAGGTTTGCATTCATTCGTAGCATTCTCTCATGGCACTTGATCTTATGTTTATTCAATGAGAAAGTCTAAGAAAAAAACTCCACTATTTCCCATTGACTGTGATCTCAAAATGCAGGTAATGGGATCTTTGTAGATGCACATATCAGGCCTAATTTTTTCCCCGGGACACCATGCCCTGGACTGCCCTAGAGGCTCGCGCCTGTGGCGATCATGGGCATGGCTATCTAAAACCGCCATTTTTTTTTAGTTGTCAGGGCTGGAATCTCTGAAACTGGCATTCTTAAAATTTAATTTAAAATTTAATTCTGCTGCCTTGCTTAATATTCAACTACAAACTCATCAGGAAAAACTTCAGTCGCCCAAGGGGTGGGGCATTTTCTTCTTTTTCCTGTCCCGCATGGTGGGGCATTTGTAGCTTTTTGCACGCCATCAAAACTAATCCCCACCTATATCCTGGGGTGGGGGAGGTCGGGGGTTTACTTTGACTGGCACATTTTCAAGATACAACTTCCCTTAACCAGCCAGTTGGCTGGCTTTCGTTTGCGCCAGTTTGTAGAATTCTGACTCAGTGGATTCACTCAGACCAATCTGGATTGAGTCAGGAAGTGGTTTTTCCACAAATCGATGTGCATTGACACTTGCAAAGTGGTGCATAACAAAAAGGTGTTATTCTTATTCAATGCTCTCACTATGAAACTTCTCTCTCCAGTACTTCTCCCTTTCTGTTGCATTTCTCGTCTCCCTTCTACATTCGTCCAACTGTTTTTCAATGTCCTCCTTCTCTATCCATCTTTTGTTACAAAATCTGTTTATCAATTCTCCTCGTGCAGATTTTCTCTGTCTTCTCTGCCGATCAACACGTGCTAGATTATTGCAGTTTTCACATCGCTTTCCACCATTTTCTTTGTTTAAAATCAAGCAATCAATCGAAAAGGCCCTGGTTTCTTCATCGCAAGTATCGTTTGTGGAAATGTCCCTGACAGAACAAATGTACAAGTTGTGCGGAAGGCTAGTAGCAATTTTTTGCCCCGCAGCTGGTTTGTAACCTTTACAGAGTTCACAACTATCAAGCAAATTTAGAACGATACCTATCTTATGCTGCAAATCGTTTCCCTTTAGATTGTTGTCGGGGTCAAAATTTAGCACTGTTGATAAGTTCTGTTCGGTACCATTGGCACGAAGAGTGAATACATGTCCTCCAGAGTCCAACTCTTCAACAATAACCTCAGTTGTTACCCGTTGCTTGTTTAGAAAGAAATTCTCTAGTCTAACAAAGCAGGTTTTCTTGTCCATTTTGGAGATGCAAGTCCAGTTTTTGGGTAATTCAAATTTCTCTAGACCAACTTCTCTTCTTCCCAAATGGAGGTAATGCCTTTCGACATGGCCTCTTGATCCCCTCCTCACAGTCTTCACTTTCTTCCCCCAGATATCCTTCACAAGTTTTCCTAAGACATTTGGTGCTAGATAATCGTTTCCAGATTCAAAATTCTCTTCATTCATGGAATGGTCAACTATTCTTCTGATGGCCGTTGTCGATTCTTGTTTCAACTTGTAATGGGAAATGAGCCAAAGCTTCCATTTCGTATAATTACCATCTTCATGTTCGTTTTGGGACATAGGTGGGCCTCTTTTTCCGTTTAACTGTAATGAGTTCTGTGGCAAGTCAATATCGTTCGTCTCCCTCAAAGCGGAGACTTCCGTTTTTACGACAGTAGACATATCCGAAATGAAGCGCAAAATTTTTAAACATGTGGTCCCCAGTGCTACTCGTCTTTAAAAAATGTCGACAAGAAATATTGTCGACTGTACCGTTGCAGTTATGTCCTATATGGCAGACATGTCCTCTGACGTAATAGGATATACTGAGCCTGTCACGCAGGACACAACTGCAACGCTACAGTCGATAAGTTGTTGACGATTTGCCGACCACGTGACCAAAAGAAACGGGTTCTCTGGGGACGAGAATGTACAGGTGTCAGAAAATATGATGATGAAAAGGACCGCAAACGAAAATGCTGCCTGTGAACGCAGCATCTGTAAAAGATCTGATCAGCCAAAAATAGAAAATAACCCTTGGGAGCCCTAGTGGTACACTTGATTCGCGACAAAATGTACGTTTCCCTCCGCTAGCTTGAGGGTCGTGAGTTGAATCAGAGTTGAGGATGAAAACACCTTTGCGAGCGCCCGTTGGTGCGGTACAATTCAATTCAATTCAATTGATTTCCTCTTAATGTAGTTACTTGATAACTTAATTAAACACATTTGTAGTTGCTGATGATGTTACTATTGTATTAAGTAAAAGTGCTTGAGCATGGTGGCAAAATAAACCATTCGGACAAGCACAAGCACATCAGGAAAGCCGAAGAGGCGAAATATTTTTTTAAAGTAGACTTTTGTAGATCATGCTTTTATTTCCCCACTAAAATGCACCCCTCAATGCTCCATTTTTTCCACTAAAATGCTCGGTTTCCCCCAAAAAAGTCACTAAAATGCTCAGTTAATGCTCATACATAGAGGTTTTTAGATTTTCATAATTTTACATGTAAAAACGCTCAAATAGTAGAACATACGAACAAGTTAACAACAACGTATGAGGTTAAATTAAATCTTCATTTTCTGGTAAAAATAGTTTTATTTCTATATTCTATGGAAATGATATTAATTTTCCTGGAAAATGCCACAAAAATGCTAGAATAATGCTCAATACTTTTGCCTCACTAAAATCATGGCTCCAAAAAAATACTAGTATAATGTACAAAATCCTAATTTTAAGGCAAATTTTTCGTTCTCCACGAGTCGAACTGACCGCCGAAGCACACGTATTTTGATTGGACTTTATGGCACTGTTGGTTTTATTGCGATTCCAGACTTTTCCTTTTGAGGAGAAAGCGATTTGTGGAGTGACGCCTAGCCAGCGATGGATGGAGTGGTCTGCCTTTTCATTCTTTTAGAAGTCAAATAACTTCACTAAGCGGCGTCAGAATGGCTTTAAAATCGGCACAAGAGGCAAGTTTGCGACACATTTGAGGTAGGAAAACTTAATTTCAAATGAGATAGTTATTTACACATTTTTTTACGATCGGTCATTTTCCCATACAATTCTCTATATACACAAGCTGTCGCATGCACCACATATTTTGAGCTTGGTGAGCCTGTAGCGTGAACATTCACCTCCCTAGACAGTGTTGGCAAACCACCCTCGGTGAGGCTTGGGTCGTGCATAGTTTCAAAAAACTAAGGCCTGGTTACAAAGGTTATCGGACGTCACGCAGTTCCCCCTCGTTCTCTTTTGCTGTGTTCACCATCTTAGGGAATTGAAGTGAGTAATGTGCTTGCAATCCTCAAAATTTCTAAACCATCACGCGGTCATTCAGCGATCTTTTTGAAGAATGAGAAATTTAAAATGTCAGAAAACTTATAGGATCTTACGTTCTGTAAGAAAGACTAAAGGAAACGAGTAAAAGAAGTCGTAAATAAATGGTATATGATGTACGCTTTACGATTATGATGCTAGCTTTCCCGTTAAACAGTAGCCATGAAGCAACACAGTCGACAGTAATTATTTTGGTGATTTCTAAGTTTCATAAAATCACTCTTTTCTTCGATTTTAGGATGTTGATTCCCAAGAAAAATCGGATAGCCATCTACGAGTACCTCTTCAAAGAGGGAGTTATGGTGGCTAAGAAGGATAACAATGCACCGAAACATCCAAGTATTGAAGGAGTTCCAAATCTGCAAGTTGTAGAAGCCGCAAAGGTGTGTAAAAGCAATTCCAGAGGATACTTAAGCTTAAAGGGGCAGTGTCACGAGGATTTGGCAGTTTTAGGTCAATTCTGTGCTAAAATTATTACTTTAAGGGGTATCCGGACAATTCGCCCCCTGGACAATTCGCCCTGGACAACTCGCCCCCGATCTTCAAACAACTAGTCCCTCGTTCTTTTATCCATTACCGAGCCAAAAGAGACCTTAAATGTATGAAACCAAGACTTAACGCCATAGAAATTATTCGTTGTACTTTTATCCACTCCCAAACAAATTATTCTTCATTCTTTTATCCACTACCGAGTGTGAAGTTTGGGAGCAAGTTGTCTGGGGCGAATTGTCCAGGGGGCGAGTTGTCTGGCATTCCTTTGAGGCTTTCCTCATAAACAAAATGCTTCTGTAAAGCTACGACAAAGATATCAAATGAATTTGATCAGAGGGGGCTAACCATAAAAAAATTCTTGAGGATTTTTTGAAGACATAGCATCAAATCTTGAGAAAATTGGCCAATTTTTTTCAATCCATTTCCATCCTTGCCATCTGTAGCGACAGGCAACAGGAAACAGTTTCGGTACCTTCGAATAGTCTTTAATAACAAAACTAGACCATTATTTTTGGAATTCAGTAAAGTATTGTAAAGTTGACACTGCCCCTTTAATAAAATGTAAGCCTCGTAACATACATGTACTCGTTCAAAACTTCATTTCAACTAGCTGGTCAGACCATGCATTTTACATTGATAAACGCTAATAAAGTCTCTTATAAGTAAAGTGGTTTCCAAAATGAGTGTTGTAAAACCAAAACCAGACAAGTTATTACCTTGCACTACTCAGCCAATCCCATTTCATTTTTTTTTCTTTTCAAACCATAGTTGAAGCTGTAAATTTATGGCTATGTGGCTACGAGGCTTAGCAGCTATGCAGCTACGGAGCTATGTGGCTGTGCCGCTATGTGGCTATCTGGCTACGTGGCTGCGGAGCTAGAGAGCTACATGGCTACTTGCTTTGGCTCATGGATTTAAGAATGATGTATATTCATGTGTAGCACCATAGCCGTTTAGCCGCAGATTCTAGATGCTGCATTTTTTACTTCCCATAAGCAGGCACATCTTTAGTGGACACTTTAGTCCTGTGGGTGTCGACTTATTAGCTAGTTATAGTGGATTAGTTTGTCTTACCCTCTTTGGCTCACTCCTATCCTCTTAGTAATACCTACACATCATGTTTTGCCTTTGAGTGATTTACACCAATAGTGTATCTTATTTTCCTTTTGTTATTTATGTTTTTTTTAAGTCTTTGGAGTCTCGTGGATATGTTAAACAAAAGTTTGCATGGAAGCACCATTACTACTACCTCACAAATGAAGGTAACTCTAACTAAAGAAGTGGCAAAAAAGTATCCAGGGCACAGTTATGGTCAGTGATGCTAAATATCTACCAGATTAATCGCTATCCACAGGGTTGTAGCTAAGAAAATAGTCTCTTGGCTAAGATTTTCATTGAGGCCTTTTGTGATAGACCTGGAACCAAATTTTGTCCCCAACACTTTGAATGGGGGACTACCAAACTTGGCATTTACAAGATGGGGATTCAGTACATGGAACGAGAACATGCTAAAGGTGGGCTCAAAACAAGATGAATTTTGTTAAACCGAGGTAAATGTCATTTGCATTTGAAAATACTCCCCCATTAGCATCAGTAGCAAGCTACATGTATTTCCAGCCCTATACTGAGAATACGAATATTGCCTATTACTATCCAACTGCACTATGTAGGGTACAAATAATGCCCAAAACTAGTACAGATATCACACAGTATTTGTACTCCAAAGGACCAGTTAGACAAGTTTCCTGCCGTTGTCCAATCATTTAGCTGGATTTTCCGCGCCAATTCCATTCCACTCTGCATACTTCTGTCACGCATTTCCCTGTAAATAAATATCTGCGAAATTCGCCTGCATGGATATTAAATAATTATTGGATGAGGTTCAGTATGATACCATGAATTATCAAAACAGGGGTCTGTCTTATCTGTCGAAGCCAAAGGCTGAGGCAGATAATACAGACACAAGGTACCTATTATGGTTCAGATATTGAATGATTGTACGTGTGTAACAAAAAAACTGTTGGTTGCCCTTTATTGAGTGACCTACCTGCCAAAATCCAGCCAGCGATCAACTCTTTCCCCGCCAGTAAATTTTACCGGCAGCCTGCACTTGGCAACAACCCTATACCCATTGAATGAACCATGCCATCCCCTGGATAGTAATTTATCTGCTGGGTGGTGTTTTCTGTGCTTTGAACTACTGGTACCTGCTGTAATTTAAAGAAAAAAAAAACAAGAATGTAGTAAACATGCAAGGTTTTGATCAACTCTTAAAAATTCTGTAGCTTCATAATTTACCTGTATTGACCAACTTTTTTAAAACCATTTATTGGGCAGGATCATTGTTCTATTCTGCGTTTTTTCTTAAAGTACACCTAACACCAAAATTTTTTTCGCTAAAATAATAAAGCTTATTTTGTGGAGTAATTTGGCACAAAGTTTTTGATTTGGTTAAATCCTCGAATTTTTATGCCCTGTCAAAGTTCGTGACCGAGTTAAACAGAGCATGGGTAGAGGGCCGGCTGTGACGTCAAATCGAGAACACAATGATTCTGTAGGTTGCATATTTACTTGTTTTTGTGGGAAAGGCTGAGGAAGTAGTTCCAAAAATTGCCAGCCAGGTGCATTGTAAAGGGGATGTAGCAACGCCACAAAAGTACAGGAGGTATTTAGCTTCATGACATACCGATTTTATGAAGAGATGATCGGCTTAAAGCGAAGAAACGTAGAAAGCATTGGGTCGATTTCGTGAAAGGGAAATATGCAAAGCATTTAATAGTGAGAGCTGTCTAGGAGTTTGTTTTTCTGTTCTATGCATTTCAAACCAGATGTTTTCATTCGACGCCTGGATTTTTAAGAAGAGGAGGGGATTTTGCTGACTCCATGGCTTGAGCAAGATGAATTTGGTAAAAACCACTTTTCTATCGATTCATGTATCTGTTGTTGGTGGATGGATCTAATCTGAGGAACAGCAGTCAGTCAGCACAGCCGACAGAGACAGAAGGCAGGAGAATAGTGAGCTGATTTTTTCTAAGCAAAAGCAAATGTTCTCTGCCTTGATACATGTATGTAGTTTCCTTCCTTGGTCAATTCTTAATTGAAAGAGAAATCTGGGAGGGTAATTTTGGCTGAACTCAATTCCTTTCTAAGTCACCTGGAACTGGTTTGGAAGACCCATTGTTTAGTAAATGTGGCCATGCAGGGAGACATTCAAGCAAGGAAATACTGAGAATTGGTATGCTCAGAACCCCTAAAGCCCTGAACATCCATCCAAAATCTTTAAGAACAAGATCACTCTTTGAGTCTTGACAACCTTCTAACTCACTGCAACAATAACATTCGCTCATGTTTGAAGGGAAGTGACGCTACAATTATTTCCGCACTTGCACGTAAAGAATGCACTGTTTCAAGAGAAAATCAGTTGATCTACATCAAGAACACATTAGTTAAAATAATCCTAAGAAAGTGAATGGACGTGACTGTTATTACAAAGGTAAAAATAAAGAAAAAATAAGTATATTATGCAAGCAGGCCTGTTATGCGAGATAGAAGAAGGTGCGAAAATGGTAAACACGCATCACATGCTACAAAGTTATCACCCTTTGACTTTTACAAATCTTTGCCTCGGAGTCTGTCCTTCAGAGCTCGTTCGAATTCTTTGCCAGCATCCACCTCCTTGTTTTTGGTTGTCTTATCTTAGTTGGCCAGAGGAGGGGTTGGGAGGCTGGCTGGTCAGCAAAAGACTAGCAAATAAATAAGCTTGGTCGTCGTCTAGTGTAGTCCTACTTCATGTCTTGAGTGATATAATAAATTTCAGAGTCTTCTGAGTCAAAACTAATTTTGGAATCCAACGAAGTACTAAGAAGACATTGTTACTAAAACCAGAAATATGTTCACTGTGGAGTCCCAGTGAAAAACTTGTTCTGCAAAAACGCTCCTGCACTTGTGCAAAATAGAAGACCTGACTGGGACAGCCGAGGCGTTCATTCTCGATCTGATGTCACAGCTTAACTCTCCCCAGATTCCCCATGCACAGCCGCAAGCCATTGGATACACGGTTTTGACAGGGCATTAAAATTCGAGGATGTAACCAAATCAAAACGTTTTTGTGCCAAATTACTCCACAAAATAAGCTTTATTATTTTAGCGAAAAAAACGTTTGGTGTTAGGTGCACTTTAATTTAGAGAGCTTAAGAAAGACAGTTTTGAACAACAGACATCACTAGGATGTTTATGTTTTTATGGTGTTTTTGCAGCCTTAATCGACAAGTGACCTTAAACATTGGCAGATAAGCTGCACTTGCAGATAAGCCACACAGAGTTTCGCCACTCAAATTTCAGAAAAAATGTTTTGGGAAAGAAGTCAAAATAATTCATCTTGGAAAATATTCTCTACAAGTACATTTCTTGAGTTATTGACTCTAAACCCACATAATCTAAATATCATTGAAAACTGAGAATATTTCCAAGTGATACACTTGGATATAGTTTTAGTTCAGCAGTAGTAGTATTGGACATGATGCCTATTGACTTAATATGTTTGATATTTCTCTGGTATTTTTCAACAATACTTTTTTTAATTACTGGCATTTTTTCGATAGATTTTCAAATGCAACAACTAGAACGCCTTCATTCAAAGCTTAATAGCTACATGTAGACACTTACCAGGAGATGGCATACTGACCTAATGTTCTAATACATAATCCCCGATTTTCAGGGAAAATTGTATGTAAAAAGGTGCAGCTTCTCTGCCGGTGTTTACAGTTACAAGCCTGTTTAAGCATTTACAAGATGATAGATTTTTAATGAAGGGTAAATAATATGTGCCAGAGAAGAGAACATCTTGACTTCCAGTTCACCTTCAACTCTCTTAAATACCTACAGGTGCTTATATTCCCTAATGTTGACAAAATTGCCTTAATAAAACTAATGTTTGTCTTAATAAAACTAATGTTTGAGTTGGTGATATTCTCAGGTATAACTTATCTCAGAGATTTCCTACACCTTCCCCCTGAAATTGTTCCTGCCACCCTTCGCCGACAGCCCAGGACAGAGACAGCGAGACCTCGGCCTAAAGGTACACCCTGAGCTGGACTATCCCTTTAACTTGTGTTTTTTAAAAGTTACTGATTTATCAAAATGGCATTTCTTAACCCTTAAGATTTTTTCTTTTAAATTATTGTTTGCCGGTGAACGATGACTTTATATGCATGTGATGGAAAAATATAATAGGTTTTCAAGTTGATCACACAGTCTCGACTATGACAGGGCCTCGCTTTTTAGATAGAGCATAATTAAGGTGATTCCTCAGTATTGCATTGCGCATCCCTACTGCGCACAATTTTTGCATCATTAGCGCGCGCAAATGAGCACGTGCACGTGCAAAAGGTAAGAAATTTCCCACAAGCAAGGCTTGACAGTGAAATAAAAGCTTGTTTTTTCCTAAATGAGCATGGTGACCTATATTTTTATTGCATAATAATAGTGCCTGTGTTATCCTCTTTAGTCTAAAAAAATTGTCAAAAAATTTGTTGGAAGGAAAAAAAGATATAGCTGAAAGCGTGCACAAAACCGTTACTCTAGAGTGTAAATTATGACCACGAAAATATTGACTCAACGAAGGCATTTGGTCCACCTCATTTTAAGGACGTTCGCACTCAAAAGTTCCCACGTACAGATTTTTTGAAAACTTTGACTGCAGGTAGAAAATGATAAAATCAGATTAAAAACGTAAAAAAATCGGGGGTCACCGAACTCGTTTTGAAGATAAGGCGTATCACAGACCATAGCATTTCTAGGATTTCCAGTCACTCGAGGCGATTCTGGCCAGATTCATTACTATCGGCATATATTTAAGTTGAAGAATCATATGTAAGTTCTGCGTGTTTAACACAGCATATATAGGCCTATTTGATAGATCTTTGCTACATATGTCCTTAAATCAGGTAGAATTAGCCTTTAAAAAGGCAACTTCTAAGTCACACACACCTTTATCCATGTACCAATTCAACCCTATTTGAAAAGTATATTATGAAAAATAATTGAAACTTCCCACATACAGATTTTTTTGTTTTCTAGTATAATGGAAAGAATCAGAAAAGTGATCTGCCGAAAAAAAAAGTGGGGGTCACCGAGCATCCAACAAAAATACTTGCAGATCAAGTTACCGCAAAGGTCATCAGCTCTATATTTTGAGTTTCAACTCGGTGCGCGCACTTGAAATACATGACGTGGCACACGCCATGTCATGTATAGCATGCACACTAGAGATGCACAGTAGCAATGGGTGCGAACGTCCTTAAGTGGTGTGATTTTTTTCCACAAATTTTATGATATTGTTCCATATGTTCCATACTTTCTTCCCGTCAAGTTTTCTTCAGAGTATTACTTCGATAAACTGTACTTTCAGCTACCGCAAAATGTAATGTGGACCAATGAATAGCGCACGAGATTAGCACGAGTACAGGTGTAAATGGGGCAAGATTGGCCCATCATATCTCTTTTGCGAGAATGGTGACCTGTCTTTTTCATTTTATTTTTCAAAACAGTGCTTTGTAGGGAACATTCAGAGAAAGTTTAAAAATCGTAATTTTTATTTCTGAGGAATCACCTTAAGAAACCATTGAATGTGTCAACTGTATCTCAACCAGGTTTGTGATCTTGCATATTGTGAAATATGGTAATAAAGCTTATAAAATCCATCAACTTCAAAGGAGCACTTATTGCAAAACATTTACCGGTAAATTATGCATTTACCTGAAACTTTTGCAGTCAAGTTGCTACCGATCATTGTTTCAAATGCGAGTCTTACAAAGTTCCTAGCTCGTAATGCCTTGATTGAATTAACAAAAATAATTAACTTTTGTAGATTAAATAAACCAAAAATCCAAATTTATGATGTCACAAATCCACAGGGGTTCTTCTGTCAGTCAAAAGCAGATGTGAAATGCAAACAGCATTTGGTACTCTTAAAAAGCATATATAGTTTGCCAAGCTTTCTATTATTTGTTCTGCTTTCATACCAGTTACAACTTGCCACTGTAGGAAAGCCCACAAAAAAAGAAATGTGAAAGGGTTAACACTGCCCTCCCCATCCCAAGAAAAAAGGCCGTACAACCCTTTCCCCAGTTTAACTGCTCTGTATGTTCAGGTCCAGAACAACCTCGTGGCCCTCCCTCTGGAGACTCGGCTGACCGTGAGGCTTACAGACGTGGACCAGCACCAGGCATGGAGCCTAAAGGTGGAGCTGGATCAGACTTCAGACCTGAATTTGTAAGTTTTACACTTGTTGATCTATAACAATGCTCTGCAAGAATCGCAATATGAAATGTGTTTGTGCTGGTCATTGAAATGAAATTTATCCACAATCAGTGAAAGTTATTTGTGATTTAAACTGGAAATTAATGGTTTCCTTAGTAATTCAAAGAACATTTAACAGTTCACAATGTACACACATTGGCAGGATAGTAGCAGAAGCAGTGTTTTACTGAAAGTTGAAATAAAGAGTTAAAGATATGGCTCTAACTGGGGTTGACATTTATCAAAAAAAATAAACTTTTATCCTTTCTTTAGTAATTTTATTAATTTACCATCTGCCTGAGTGTGTATATTCAGTGGGACAGAGCCTGCCATACTGTGCAATTTCTTTGAGTTGATTTGGTGTATTTTGTTTGTGTTCTGCAGAGAGCTGGTTTTGGTCGTGGTCGTGGTGGCGGTGGTGCCGGCGGCGGCGGCAGTGGAGGTGGATTTGGAGCTCCCCCTTCACAGTGAACCATTGAACAATATCATTGTTAATAGCATGAAAAATAAACACCAGTGAAATTAATCTTTGTTGTAGTCATCATTTCTTGAAAAAACTTTCTTCAACCATTGAATGAGTAGCCTGGGCATATCTGGGTCACAAGTGCAAGGAAACGTTCTGGTTACTTGAGAGTTTGATATCTTATCAATCGTCAAACAGAATATCATAATAGAACAGAACATGTTTGACCACATTTCCATACACTGAGAAGAAAGTTGGAAACATATCATGTAGCAGTGTAGTGTAGTACAAACAAACTTAGAGTTATTTGGTGAAATGCAGTTAAATATTGTCTCAAGTGTTTTAAATATCTTCCTAATTGAATCTAAATCTGAGTTAATGGAGAGGTGAATTTGTGGTAATTTAGATCAGATATCCAAACATTTCTCTATGATTTCCTTTGTTTAAACTTGGCAAATTATTAACCGAGTTAGAGAAATAATCTTACACACATCCCATTTGTGTATTCACCTGCTTGAACGCTTGGTTGTTGTCCATGTTGTGTTGCCTTGAGACTTGATAGAAAAAACCCATTAATACGGTCAGAAAAAGGCCATGAAAATTGGATTGTATTAGAGAGTGGCCGTATTGAGAGTGTAGGGTCAAATTTCATGACTATTATAAGTGATAGTCTTCAAAGATTGACATTTATTACAACAGCATTTCTAAACAACGGTCTTTTAACAAGCATTTGAAATACGGTTATAATTTTAAAAAAGGTTAAAATCATCTATCAGTACATCCATAACTGGACCAGCACCTATGGTTCCAATGTCCTTCCTTGCTGCCTTTTGTCATTTATTAACATATAATCTATTGTTTAATATTTTCTGATGGATTTTAATTGGTGTAGTGACAATGGATTTAATTCAATAAATTGGTCAAGTGGCCATATTAACAGGGTAAAATACTCTTAAGATTAACAGGGTTTTATTATAAATGTATGGGCATTTTGTCGGGGCAAAATAGACTGGTCATGATAACGAGATGATGAAGGCAGGGGTTTACTGTAACTAAAGCAGGGGAACAAATTTTACCCTTGACCTCCATGCAGCTAGCCTGTGTACAGCAGCCACTCCCCTCAAAATTTGGAGAGGAAAGTCTCCGATTTTTTGGAGGGGACGGGTGGCTGTACACAGGCTACATGCAGCTACAAAACCATTGGATTGACTGGGAATGTTTGATAACAAGTAAAACACCTTTGCTTCGTAAAAAATTCATTTTATTTGAAGTCCAACTTGTTTTCTTTGGAACTAACCTATAAATATTATAATCGGTCACACTGCTATTTCTTAAATAATCTCTTTAGCTTGTATCAAATTGTTATTAACTGCTGCACAACACAAAGCACAAACCTGGAATAAGGGGGGCTCTTAAGCTGTATATTCAAGGTCAAATTGGTGAACTGACAAAAAGAGTTTTTGGTAGCAGGTTAGAGGAGGACCAGTCAGCCAGTAACGTTATTATTGTGTCAAAAGTTTTCTAGCTGAACACAAGTGGTCTACTAATCTGGGACACTTAAAAATCTAAAATCACGCTAAAACACTTCAGCAATTATTTAAAGGGGCCTAGTCAGCCTCTGCCATTTACGTTACCATCGGAATTGATATAGTATGGTGAAGCGAAATCTTATTGTTTTACTGTAAGCTGTGTTCCTTAAGGTATGTTTAATTATCTTGGGTAGTTTCACTGTGACTTTTCTTTGTTTTGACAGGCTCCGAATAATTAAGCAATAGACCACAAGTTTCCGTGGGTTATAAGCTGATAAACCACACGGGATGTTGGTAGAACACAAGAATTTGTAAACCACGAGCCGCAGGCGAGTGGTTTACGAATTCTTCGAGTGTTCTACCAACATCCCAAGTGGTTTATCAGCCTACAACTCATAGAAAACTTGTGGTCTATTGCTTTTATCTAATAATTCAGAAGACGCGCGATTTTCCGTGGGTTTACCCGCACAATAACCCCTAGCAGATTGACCAATCAGAGCGCGCGCATTGATTCAAAGCTGGACTACTGCAACTCCCTAGCGTATGGTTTGCCTAAATATCTCCTACAAAAGCTTCAGTATGTTCAAAACGCCGCTGCTCGCCTTATTACTGGTATACGGAAACACGACCCCATAACCCCTATCCTGATGGATCTGTACTGGCTCCCTGTTAATGAACGCATTCAATTCAGGATTCTTCTTTCGACTTTTAAATCTCTAAACGGCCTTGCCTCTGTCTACATTGATGAAATGATCCAACGTTATGTACCAAATAGAAAGCTTCGTTTGTCTTCTGCATTTCTTTTAAAACAAAACAAGTGGAACCTTAAGTCTTATGGTTTTAGAACCTTTACAGTAGCTGCTCCCTTTTTATGGAACTCCTTACCCTTAGAAGTCAAGTCTTCGCCCAGTTTAAATATTTTTAAATCTAAACTGAAAACACACCTTTTTAAATGTGCTTTTAATCTAAATTAGATAACTTAATCTTTTGTTTTTATATTTCTAAGTCATATTGTAATACAATGGATGTAAAGCGCTTAGAACGCATGCGAATAAGCGCTATATAAGTGTTATGATTATGATTTGGTTATTATATAAAATATAATAGCCAAATTCTTGCATGTTAACAAAAACAAAGGTGTGGCTGACTAGGGCCCTTTAATGTTTAAGAAATAGAAAACATGTACCGTGTTTGTATCGAGTTATAGAAACATGAGTGGAAGTTTGGGAGAACGAGAAATGCTGTGGGAACACAAGCCGCAGACAAGTGTTTCCACAGCTTTTTCGAGTTCTCCCAAACTTTCACAAGTGTTTCTATAACTCGATAGAAACACGGAGTACGTTTTCTTTTTCTTTTAAAAAACAGTACGACGAGAAAAAGGAAAACAACTTGTTAACTTTGATTATCAAAATGTAAATTCTCTTTGCTCGCGCCATCACTACGTCAACAGCGCGTGCTAGTTCTATACAAACACGATTTTTAACCAATCAGCACGCGTATTTTCTTGAAGACTTTTCTAATTTAATATATAAGTACAGACAAAGTCAAGAGTTCCTTAGACACAAACATGTTTGGCTACACTTTTTTTTGAAAACATTTTAAAATTTAACTCTATAAAGCAGTTCTTTGGATGTGAAAGTTTGAATCGAAGTCCATCAAACTTCATGACTGTTTTGATCCAAAATCACCTTATTTTGATAATGTTTTTTTCAAAACATGTTCACAAAATTTAAAATCCGGCAAATGTACCGGTAGTATTCTTTGTAATTTGTACAATCTAGTTATTTTTATCCTGAATTCAATACTATATAAACTTTGTAGAAAACCTAACAGGAAATAAATCTGAAGTTCTCAACAGTTAAAAACAAAGATTATCCTAACCAAACAAAGTATCATGTTCAGCAAGGACAATTTAAACTTTAAACCGTTAAACGGTTTAACCTTTTTTTTTAATTTGGTCTCATAATAACTCACTTAAGTTTGAAAATATATAATATTAGCCTTCGTACTTTGCTGTGTAACCTGAATGCCAAAAGGCACGCTGCATGCAAAGCCTTTTCATACTGCACAACGTAACATGCGCTTTGCAGTTGCAGGGCGCCAGAAAGGTTGACCATGGCCTGAGCACGGCCAGGCTGTGTCATGGTCACAAGAGCAAAAACCCCTATTTTTAAATTTTCAAAAAATCCTGTCCTATTTATTTGTTTATTTATTAGTTGTCTATTTCTGGTTGAGAAGAGAGAGCAATTGATAACTCAGAAAAGTGGGGCCAATGAGGAAGAAAAGCATCTGAAATTGGGGTGTGGATGTAATCAAACAAAAAAAATGTTTGACCAAATGTCCAAACGTTGAGAAAACTTAATTGTTTGGAAGATGCGCTCAAACACCGTCTTGAGTGTTAAACGCTAATTAAGATTGCATACCTCAACGCTGTCAGTCATGATTTGATAAATAATTAATGGTTTGAGAAATTTTATAGAAAAACGACCAAACTTGAGGAAGAAAAAAAGAGCATGACTAGATAATGTCTTATTTATCTATAAATACAAAAATATAACTTAGACTATCTAGATACACTTTGTTTTGTACTTGTTTCAATTACAAAGCTTTTAAAAAGTTTCTGTTGATTTGTTTGTTTTTGCAGTTATGTCTAACTTGGAGATCTAATTTCAAATAAAGATAATTTACTTTCTCAAACATAATACCTTTCTGATACCTAGTAAAATCAGGTTTCTTTAGTTTATTGAACTCCTTAGTTGGCCTTTTTCTGGTCATCACTCCCACGGCAAAGCAAACTTAATTACTTCAAAATGCTGCTAAAAAAAATTCTAAAGATATTTCAAGGACTTCTAAAGATTTGCCGTCAATGGCATGCAACTTCTAAAAACATGACATCTGCTTTACTTCACTTGACCCTATGCGATTGCTAACTTAAGGCTATGTTCACTTACACTTGGTGCCCAAACATGCACTGGTCACTAAGTGAACACACCGTTTTTTCAAGGACTCACACTAGAATGCAGGCACAGCGTTAGTGCCTGGGCAGTACATGGCGCTCAGAGTAGCCAGTGTCTGGACACAACATAATTGTGTGCCAATGCCTGGGCACTGAGTGTGAACACAGCCTAAGACTAGAATTGTAATAAATTAATCATCACTATGTTTTATGTTACACCATTGATTCTCTTCAAGACATAAACCATGCCTACATTGTCCACTGATACAAACGTCTTGAAATCTGGTGAGACATGAATGCTTTTTGCTTGGACTCCCTTCAGGTTAAATTGTTGGCACAATGTGCCATCTCTTTTCCACCACTGTAGCAACAGAAAAAAGGCATTAACGTTATTTTATATGATCATGGAAATATAGTTTTTCATTCTGTATCAGTTCCTGACCTAGCTTAACACTGTTAGACCACCAAATATTTCTTTTGTTAAATTTAATCAGCTGATAGATGCTATGTTGACATTCTATTAATTCCCAAACTGGCATTGAAACAAATTGATAACACCACGCAAGATTTGTCAATACCTCCCCACCCCTTCCTGCTTCCAACCTCCCCCTCCCCCAACCTGACCCCAGGGGATTACTCAATCTAATGTCCTTAACTTCAAGGATGTCAGAAACTGTAAAATAAGGTGCATGTACCTTAATGTTGTTACTGACGGAGACCAGCATGTCACTGTCACTTGAGAACCAGCAACTAGCAACCCAGCCATCATGTTTACTACAGACTGCAAGTTCTCTTCCATCAGTCATGTTCCACACCTACAGTAAGAATTACAGCTAGATTATGTTTACTAAATAAATATTCACCATTTCCAGACTTCAAAACAGCTGCTTGAATTAATATCAGTCCTCTAATGCCAAGCAATACTCACTCGCACTGTTCCATCGTCACAGCCAGTACAGATAAATTTGTTGTCTTGTGAGAATGATGCAGATCTCACAACATCAGGGTGAGGCCCAAGGGAGTAACAAAGACCACCGGTAGAAGAATCCCAGACCTAAAATTATCAATAGCAACATGAACAACTCAAAGTACATTTTTAAATTCACAACTTATCTACCAGAGCAAATAAGGCAATTATTAAAGGGGAACTAACCGAGACATTCTTTTGGCACCCAGTCATTTACAATCATGAAATTAAATCCACCCCCAGACATCAGGCCCTTTAGAATGACTTATCATTTGCCGTAATTACAATTAGCTTAAACACAACACCTTCACTAGGACTAACCTCAAGTTAATTTCCTACAGTGTTTTAGTAGAAAACATTGTGAAAGCTATGAAATAACAATCAAGAATGACCTCTTGCTAACCAAGCTCAAGGGCCGTACTGGGGAATATTGGCCCACGGTCATGGCAGTATGGTCCTCGCTGTGCTTGGTCCGTACAAAACCAACCAAGGGCCAATATTGCCCAGTGTTTCGCTGAACATTCAGTTTTATCTTGTTTGTGAAGTTTAACGCGCGCGCTGTTTACGTTTAATGTTGCGTGTGTGCTGTATTTGAATTTACGTCGTATCGCAATGATCTTTGTCGCGTAATGCCTTAAGGCCCGTTTACACAGGCGATTTTTTGTCGCGGCAACTCGATGCAATTTTTGTCGCGCTAAAGTTGCACTAAGTTTCAAACATGTTCGAAACACTTGCGATATCGCGGCGACAAATCACACTGAAAATTGCACCTGGTTTACACGTGCGATTTTGAAGTTGCAACTTAAGCACGACAAAAATTGCATCGAGTTGCTGTGACAAAAATCGCCTGTGTAAACGGGCCTTTAGTTTAAAGTAGCATACTTTTGAGAGTTGTCAGTTGTACAGAAACAAAAAGGTGAACAAGTTAAGAAGCCAGTTACGGAGGCAGTAAAGAAGTTTTAGTTGATTTGTAAGTTCAGTTTACGTTAATTTTCTGTTTGTTTTGGACACTTGTAAGGTCGCGTGCCAACATGATTTCTTTGTTTTTTTAGATCGAATTGAATTCCAAATACGATTCTTCCTTCATAATTGGTGTTTTGGTCTTTTGCTCAACGGAACACAACCAGTATGGCTCAAGCAAGCTGGGTTAGTAAGTAGTTTAGTATATGGCACTTGGGCTATGCTTGTTTTGAATTTGCAGGCTTTTGAAAAGAAAAAATACACATCGTACAGCGGCATCCCGACCAAGAAAGTACCAATCAGAATGCTCAGATTTACCTCAAGACAACTTTGCCAAATGATAAAGATGGTTTTCTTCAGTGCTCAATAAATAGAAATGTTTTTTTGCAATAATATCATGAGTCATTTCTTAGAAATACATTTTTAGTACAAATTAAAGATAAAAGGTCACAATGTTTCAACCCCTCCAAGGTCTTTTTCAAGTGCATTTACTTGTACATGAAAATGACCTTGGAGAGGTTGAAACATTGCAACTTTTCATTACGAAATCAATTTCTTAGAGTTAAAAAAAAAACATTTGTGGAAACGTTGACAGTTTCCTTAGTTACCTTGGCATATCTGTCCACTGAGGCTGACAGAAGTCTTTTGTCATCTTGAGAAACATCACATGACAGAACATATTCACTAGTGCTATGAGGGCAAGACAACTTAAGGGATCCATTCTGTACATTCCACACCTACAAAATGACAATGAAAATATTATTATTATTAGAGCAATCGCCATCTCTTAGCTGAAATCACTTTGAAATGTTTACTTACAGCAGTTAAGATCATTGCCCCAAATATTTAAACTTTACAATATCAAATTAAAGCCGAACTCTGTGGTATACACTGTACCTTAAGTGTCCCATCTAAGGATGCTGTAAGTAGCAGCTGTTGGTTCTGGTTAAAGAACACGCATCTCTGTACACTTGCTGTGTGGCCTTCCAAAGAGAACATTAATCTGCCATCCACACAGTGGTAAACCTTTATACATTCAAATACATTTTTCAACGCATAACTCAATAAAAATCATTCAATATGACTGCTTAACGTTATCAAATTCAAAAAACATCCAAAAAGTCAGGCCCCAATTGTTCGAAAGATGGATATTACGTTAACCACAGAATGGATTGCAAGCTTTCCAGTGGATAAGTGTTGATAAAACAAACCACGCTATCAACTGGATGTTGATTTATTAAGCAAACAGTCTACCTTTCAAACAACCTGAGCCTGTAATGTAAACGTTCTAGCTACTACTGTAAGTGACACGCCGCTGTAGTAAGACGTTTCAAAGAGACTCCAAAGTAGAGGTTTAACTTGGGGCATTTTCCCAATCATTTTTTCTCCCTCCCTTCTTTTTCTCAGAAGATTTGCCTCCTGTCATTTCCTTCCCAGCCCATCCCCTTCTCTTTTAAGTTCCCAAGTGCTCTCCTCCGAACACACCTCCAGATCCCTGTGAACTAATAGAATATACTAAAGAAAGACAAAACTGATAGAAGCTGATTCATTCACGAAGATAATAACACTATTATCACCTTTGCAGTGCAATCTTCTGAGACTGATACTACAAGTTGGGAACATTTGGTGAAAGTGCACCACTTGACACGACTAGAATGACTCTTGAATTCCTGGATCACTTTACAAGTTGAACTCTCTAAAATCTGCAGGTGCAACAGAAGGCAGATTATATAGTCTGAATAAAGAAAAAAAATCAAAACATCCTTTAAAATTGTCAATTTTTATGTTTTTACAATAACTGCAGAAATTCTTGTGCGCTCACTGGCTAATTTTTATTGTCAATATGTGGGCAGACATGAATTTATAATTTATGCGATGTGTCAAGGAACAAGAGCAGACAATTTGACAATTTGTTGTCGTGAAAAAACAAATTGATGTCAGTTTTTAATGCGTCTGTCCTGTTATTGACAATGAATTTCATCATAACATTGTCAAAGTAGTCTTTGGATCCACTCAGCTATCACCTCATAGATCCACAGCTACTTTGACAAAGTTATGACGAAATTCATGATCAATACCAGGTCAGACACATGAAAAACTGACGTCAATTTGTTAAACATACAAGATGTGAGTAAATTTATATATCAACCAAAACCAATCACAACTCATTAACACATGTTTTCCCATGCCTTGCTTCAACTTCACGTCATTACTTTGAGTTTTGATTAGTTCGCTGTATTGCCTGTGTCCTTCGTAATTGGCTCGGGTGATTACTTTATTGTTGGTTTTACGACACTTGATAGAAACTGCTTTTCACCTGAGTGACTAATTCACAGTTGACTTGGCTTTGCCTCACTAAACAGCTTACACTAGTTACATCCAGTCAGATGTACAACAACTACCACAGGGTGAGACAAAAATGAAAAGATAAGCTGTTACTTGAGGTTACTAGCCCAAAGGTCTGAGGAGCTAGCCCAAAATTAAATTGTTTGTAAAGAATAATCAGACTTATTTCATTGTACAAAATACAAGTAATGATACCAAGCATAGATATAAACTAACGCTTCATAGTATTTTGATTCTTGAATGTGATTTTCGTTTTAACTTCAACCTCGCATTAAACAATGTAACAGAAACAACCAGTTCTTACACCTGACCACTAGAAGTTGCAGCTACAACTTACAACAAGATTTTGACGAGAATTCCAAATACAGTCATGTGATCTAATATTGTGATGCTTAACATTGTCAATTGATATCGCATAAGGCTTTCAAAAGTTCACCTAGTGTATTAACTATAAAACAGTTGAACAGTGAGCTATAGAAAATGTTTCAGTTCTTTGTTTGTATTGCTGACATTTGGGAATGCCTACATAGTCAAATTGAATATCTACAGAATGTGTCTCTTTGTCTTTGCTCCAGAAAATCAGTTACTGATAGCAGAGTTGGGTCTGTAGGTCTTCATTGTATGGCCTGAGGAGTGCATTCGCATCAAGTCTGACTGGGGGTATTCTGCCCCAAAGTTGTTTGGAGATTACACTTTAAGTGGTTCATTGTTCATTGGTATAAAAGCTCAATTTATCATCAGAAACGAGGAACCAAAGTGGCTTGCCCGTCAGGCAAGCTACGATAAGAAAACGCTAGCCCAACAAGACATTCCACTAGCCCTGGGCTATCGGACAACACTTTTGTCGTGCCCTGCTATCAAACACTGTGCCTTATGCACATAGATTTTACCATGCTTCAAGAATGCTACATGTATCTGCTTGATTCCTGACCAGTTCACTGGAGTCAGTGTCTCTGGCCTTTTGTCATTAGCCAAAATGACTGCTTTGGTTTTTGCTTTATGAAAAATATTATGTTGCTAAGAAAAATTCCTACATTGGCTTCACTTGGTCAAGAACATTAAGAATGAGTCATGTCATCCTATGATTACTCAGGTGTAACTGACGTGAATTGTCAATTAACTAATGTTTTACCTTGACCACACCATCATCTAGACCAATTGCAACCTGTCTTCCATCATTATTAAAACTGATGCTTGTTATTCTCGACTTGTTTCCTTCACTTTGTGACAATAACTTGGTGTCTTCACCTTCAAATATCTGAAAGACACGGTCAAGATTTCTTATCAGCCTTGTTCCAGATGGGTATTCATAGGGTTGACCTAATATTTCAGACTCTCAATACAATGAGCACTGAATTTAAAGAAGTGTTTCCCTGGAAACAGTCAGCTTAAAATGAGTGTGATCAAACAATACATTTGGATGTAACAAAATATAAGTTGCTATTTACCATTAGCCTGTTGCATGTGTCAGTTATGGCCATTGTCAAGGAATCCCCCAAGAACATCACATCAAACACCATTCTGAGCTTAGTTGATTCCTGAACATTGTTCATGTCAACAGCCCAGATCTATAGGGAAGAATATACTTCAAGTAAGCAAATAAGCTCTATTACTAGAAAGTCATATATGGGGTCCATATTATGGGCTCGAGTCCCAGCAATATTGCCCTGTGGCTTAAAGGGATAATAATGTTTTCCACACAGCTGAATAATTCTGATAATTATCAACACATCCTATAACAAGGGCTGTCAATATGGGCAATATAACCCATAACTCCTTTTACAGCTAAGTAAACCTGATTTTCCCTGGAAGCGAAAATTGCCTGTAAGTATTGTTGATACCCACAAAGTACCAAGTTTGCTATGTGTGTGGAGAAACAAGCTACAGGTGACTCAAAACTTAAAGGCCGGTGTAACTATATACCTTCACAGTTTCATCGTCAGAAGACGATACCAACTTGCAGGCATCCTGTGAAAAGGCAACACAGTGTACCCAACCCAAGTGTCCTCTGAACACACCTAAGCTAGCTTCACTAACAGCATTCCACAGCTGAAATAAAACAATAAACAAACACTTTTTATCTATTATCTTTCGGTTTTAATTTACATAATGTAATTACAGTATTGTGCAAAAGTAACGCAAGCGAAATGCGCGAATTTCGTTCTTTGTTTACGTGAACTTTCCAGGAAAGTTCGCATGAAAGTTCGAGTGACAATTCGAGGGCTTTTAAGCGAAATTTCCCTGGAACAAAGAACGCTTTTTCGTCGACTTTTCGGTACAAAACGAAATTTCACGGATAACAGCGTCATTTCACTAACTTGGTGCCCGAAATTTCGTGTTAGACAGGCACAACAATTCTCCACACGATCTCTTCGATCTACCGGTCATATAAGGTACACGAAGTATACAAAATTGCTGGAGTTCAGCCACGAACACAAAGAATGTAAATTACAAATAAAACTTACCACGAGTGAAGACTTTGAATTTAGTCTCATGCATGAGAAGATGCAAAACAAGCCCAATTTTGATCTGTGAAGTCGTCAGATGTGCAGCTGCGTAGAAAATTATCCCTTTCTTTCTCTAAACCAAGCAATTCAAATCGATACACATGTTTTTGTCCGAGAAAGCATCGGAAATGGTTCTTTCGTTTTCACAAATTAACTTCAGTACTCCGACTTTTGGATAAACAGAGTTGTTTAACGCACTAAACGTTTCGAGAGGCGTTGATATGCGTGTAAACAATGCAGGTCACACTCGCTCACGCGGGGACTGGAATCCCAGCGGGAAATGTCATGATTTGTTACATGAAGGGCTTACCTTAAAAAAATGGCGCTCTTTGCAAGTTTTAATTGCCTCAGTGCTTACGTGGTTAAAGCAGTAAGTTTGTACTGAATCTCTGATGTTTTTTAGCCGCTAGGATGTATTAACAATCAAACATTCAACAGGTAAAAAGATTGTAATAGTTGATCGAGTTGATGAATGTAATTTCAGATGTTCTTTACGTCTCCTTACACAACAACAAATCGCGAACTGTAGTCATATTTTGCTTAGTTTGTGTCAGAACGCTTATCAACCAGAGCGAATTTTGTCCCGCAATTTCGTGGCTAACGATCGAAAAGAGCGAACTTTCCCTCGAAATTTCCTGACTTGTTAGCGTCCACTGCGAATTAGCGTTCGAAAAATCAGGAGGAATAAAACAATAGGTACCTTGAAAGTTCGCGGAAAAGTCGCGGAACTTTCGTTTGAAGCAAAATTTCTTCGAAAAGCCACGAAAAGCCAAGAAATTCGTCGAAATTCGCTTGCGTTACTTTTGCACAATACTGTATAACAATGGGTTAAATCAGACGGAGATAAAGTTACTGTACCTGTATAGTAGTGTCAGACAGACCCACAGCCAAAATACTGTCGTCCTGCGAGTAAGCCAGTGACAGAGTTGTAGAAGATGTATGAATGTTCTTTATTTCTTTACCAGTTTTGGAATCCCAGATCTAAAAGAGAAAAACAAACATCGAACTATTTCAGCCCACAATAACAAATGCTCTTACATTAAGGTTGCGTATTTCCTTTGTAATTATGCTACATGGACTATCTACATGTATATCAAAGCTCCACAAAGTCTGTCCAAATGCAACCAATGATGTGAATATTAATAGTAGTAATTTCAGTTCTACATGCATGGTTTCCCCACATCACTGAAGTGAGGCACAAAAGGTCTTGAGAAAAAGAACTTCATTTAAATCTTTGTTTCTTTGCACAGTTCACAAATACAAATCAATGAGTTTTTCAGCTGCCATTAATTACCTTGAAGATCTACCAAAGAGCACAACTAACAAATACTGTATTATTTAATGATCAATGCATCATTTCTTTTGCACCTTGACAGAAGTGTCAGACACGCCAACTATACTGCATCCAGTTGGCTTGAAACAGCAAAATGTTACAGCGGAGTTTGTTCCTCCTTCCAGGGTGAGCAACTCGTGGCCTGAACTTGAATCCCACACCTTGTAAGGTAGCAAAAAGACAGTTCTTACATGTAGCTGTCAGTGAATAGTTTCAAACAAAATGTTAGAGTTGATCCATTGAAAAAGTTAAACACTAAAAGATTTTTAAAACACATTTAGAAAACTGAACAACGTTTTAGTGTTATGTTAAAAAGTGAAAAAGTATAAGGTGTAAAGTGAATATATAATGTTTGAAAAATACATAAAATATTTGCCGGTACATTGTATAATCGCCAAGGTAAAAACACAAAAAGAAAAAAAATGTAATAAGAATAAAAAAATGTATGAAAGTGTCATGTAAACAGTTTGGCACAAATGGAGTCGGTTTGCATGTTAAGAAAAGGCTTGATAACTTTTATGTACAACATCTCGTACACTAAACAATTAAACTTGCTAAGACCAAAGAGAAAGATACATATGTAATGGAACTCTTTTTTTATAAAACATATTTAAACAATTCAGTTTTGTATGATTATTATTGTAAATTTAAGACTCTTCCTTGAATTTCTTAATAAAGATTTGGTGTGATTATTATTAAACTTGCTGTTATATTTCCACGGAACTTTGAAAAGGTGGTGAATCATTGTTCTGTTGTTGCCATACTGTGCACACTGTCTGGTAGTCAAAAGATCAAGGTAAAAAGAATTACATAGAGGTTCAACAAGACACATTTGTGTCACTACCTTGACAAGAGTGTCATCAGAACAAGACACAATCCTTGAGCCATCAGGTGAATAACAACAGCAGCGGACAATATCGGCATGCCCAGTATAGGTAACGCCTAGCACTCCATTGTCACTATTCCAAACCTATAAATTCCATGAAATCAAGAAACGTTCTTGACAAATACAATCAGAGAGGCTAAAAGGCTAAAAATATCATTTTCACCCTTTTAGTGCAAAGTACTATTGAGGTCAGAGTATTGGGAAAGATACTTCAAGTAACCCAAATTCTAGTTCCTGATTGAAAACATGACCCTCAGATGTCAATATTTTTATCAGCTAGACACAATATGACGGCATACTAAGAGTGGGCCTGATTCTGTCAACTTTTCATTGTTATCTCTGTTAACTTTAGTGTAGGGGTGTAGCTATGAACTCCCTTGCATACCTCGTTCCCTGCAGGTCTCTCATCTTACCACCCCAATGGAGAAAGCGAGGAGAAACCCTGACGTCAATTATAAAAATTAGCATTCTCTTTAAGAGGAATTGTTTTGGTATATTTATAAAAACATTTCGGCCATCTTCAATGTTCTAAACAGATCAACAACAACAATAGTCAAGTTTCGTATTCCCAGGTAACCCTGGGCAGAGCAAAGAACAGGGCACGGAAGTGAAGCTTATGCAGAGTAAAATCTTTTGTGGCAAAATACGAATGTAGTAGCAGCTTTATGTTGTTTACAGCTACAATTTTTAAAACAATCTCAGTTAAAAAAGTGGAACCTAATTTCGTCACAATGAAAGCTCCTGAGCTGAAAAATAACTTACAAGTGGGGGGGAACCGTATTGCGAATAAGCATCGCGAAGAACGTTTGAATTTTAATGTCTCTAGAAGCTCATGAACTTGCCATCGACATCTGAGACGAGTAAGGAGACCACATGCCTGGGTATTTCTGCTAAGTTGGTAGTGGAAAGTGAAACGATTCCTGACTTGCTTGAGTCGAACTGGACGTTACCCACTAGTTCTGGTTTAAAGTCTTGTTTTTTTTTTGGAGGTAAACACCTCTTTGTTCTTCAACGTCTGTGTGGTGTTTCCTTGACTTCCTTGCATTGCTTTCCCATGTTGACTTTTCGGAGGTTTTCGCAAATACTGAGGGAACAGGATTCAATTTAGTCAGGCCAGTACCTCCTTTGAAATGAACTGAACATATTCCGGTATGCCTCATAACATTAAAACTGTCCAAGCCACAGGCTGCAATCCATCATCGCATACGCCGCTCTCGTTCTGACATTCCCACAGCACAATACTTATTTGCGTTGTCCTGAGGGAATGGAAAAAATCTAACAATTGCCAGTTCCAGATATTTTTCAAACATTTTTCTGTTTCTGGGTGCTATTTGTGCAGTTAAAAGCAAAACAGTGATGATTCGCCATTGCAACAGCTCTTGTCGACTCATTTCTTCCCTGCTTTAGCCTCACATTGGTGGGTTTTACACAACTCACCACCCTACCCTGGTCCCAGAGGTTTTTCTTGATTTTTCACCGCATGAGAGAGCTGCGAGAGAGCCCCAAAGCGGCAAAAAGGAGTTGCGAAGTGGCGACAACGAAAAACCACTGGTTACCTTGGACTTGAATCTCACTTTCATGCAGATGCCAGCTGTCAAACACATCAATTTGGTAATTCAAAAAGCGACCAATGGAAGCTTAGCAATCACGTGCTTATCAACCGCTAATGTTTCCACTCGAGTGGTGAAGAGTGGTATTCTTTTACCTACTTGGACGGGGTCAATGTGTGTGTTTGCGAGAATGTTTTCATCCGCAACGATCGCAAAGGTTCTGCTGTTAAACATATTACGAAGCAGGTATCTCCACTTTTTATTTTATAAGAAGGCCTCGAAACTTCCGAATAGAAAGGCATAAGCTTCTTTGAGCAGATGGTGCTCGTCAACGTCTTCGTTGAAATGGAAATGAAATGGTTTTGCAATTCGCGAATATGAGAGTCAACCACCAGAAACTTCAAAGTACACAACCAATATGACATGGTGAGGGTATGAATAGCCTGTCAGGTTCAGGTATTTGCCGACATCAGTGATCAACTGAATTATAGTCAATTGACTTTCTATGTCCAGTTGGCAGAATGGTGAACACATCTTTGCGATTTTTGACTGCGAGCAAGGCTTTGATATTCGTTGACACTTTCAGTGTCTGGAAAACGCTCCTCGAGCACAGAGTCAAATTCCTTCAAAGGCACTGTCGGAAACAAAATCAATGTAGAACATAGACGAATCTTGAACGTTTATATAAACTGTGAACTGCAGTACTTTGCAAACAAATTACTTCCCTGGTAGAGATCGATATAGGTGAAAGTTTACACACAAGAAGTGCAGTAACAAATATCCCCACCGTCCCCTCGGTATTGCCAATCAATCAGACCAATCATATTTATTTGCGTGTTTTGTAAAAATATCAACCAATCCGAGCTCGAGGGTCAGATCCTAACCCTGGCATCTGCATGAAAGTGAGATTCAAGTCCAAGGTAACCAGAGGTTTTTCGATATCGCCGCTTCACGACTCGTGTTCACCGCT
>CM042751.1:2721273-2731273 GCA_022496165.2 Catalaphyllia jardinei
ATCTTTGTCAAGTTTCATAACTATTCCCCTCTATTAACTATGTCCTGCATGGAGAGAAGCATAGTCCAAGCCAAGCTCAAGATGTTAATTCAGACTTCAAAGCAGTAACCATTAGGTTGACAAGCCTAAGTTCCTTATGAGTAATAAAGCAGCGCTCAAAAAGGTGCCATCTCATCGTCGTGGACAAGTAGATTTTCTTTCTTGGCAAGGAACTTTTCATTCTCACTTGCATGATGGATAAAGGATTCAACTAGACATCTGCTGACTAAATCATTGAAAGAGCAAACTTAAAGACTTGCCCAAGGCAGTGAAAATGAAATGCAGTGAGCAACAGTGGAACTCCACCTTACGACCACCCAATTAAAGCGGTCGACCTTGTTATTAGGGCCACTTTATTCTGGCCCAAAAAATCTCAGTCAGTAACTTTCGTATTTAAAGAACCCCTTTAACACAGCCAACCATAATTAATACAGCCCAGTTTTCGTGGTCTGTTGATGACTAGATTTCTGGAGTTCAACTCTACAACTGTATATGTACTTGTTGAAAGGGCAAGCAGGAATTTGAGTTTTTTTGTAGACCTGTAGAGGTGTGTCAGTTAATTGTGGAAGTTGCAAAATATTCTGTTGTCACGAAGCTCTCTAGAACCTCTAATTTCATTGGATCTTGTTAGCACGAAGCTCTATTGTTTTAGGGCTAGGGTTCATTGTTACCATTGTTTGTATATAATTTTCTCAACCAATCCTGTGAGACGTTCTGAAGAGCTTTGTGGCGGCCCAAAATATTCCTTTGGTCACCCCCTAAAAACAAATCTGTACCTTCACAGTGTGATCAGCAGAACACGAAACAATTTTGGCATCATTACTGGAGAAGGCACAACAGTACACTGCATCAGAATGGCCTGTCAAAGACAGCAGCTCCTTGCCAGACTGACTCTCCCATACCTTCAAAGAAATGTGAATGACAATCTTAGGGCAAAACACATTTATCACATAACATTCACAAAAATGTTTGTTTGACTTTCTGACATCTTCTTAGCATTTCTAACTTTACTGCCAATCAAAGCACAATCATGCATACAGAGGGGCAGTGAAAGGTACAAAGGGAGTCACACAGGATTCTACAAAGCTAGTTGCACTGTACCTTTACAGCTTTGTCTGCACCACAGGACACCACTTTGCTGGCATCCTGTGCAAATCGGCAGCAGTATACAGCTCCTTGGTGAATTTTCACTGTTATTAGAAGTGTGTCCTGTGATTCCTCTCTCTGATTACTAAAAATCAAACAAATACACTGACATGATCATTTAAGTCTGTAAATACTTTCAATTAATATTGGTAGAGCAAACTGATGGTGTTATTTCTCACCTCCAATCAAGATACAACTTCCCTTCACCTGCCAGTTGGCTGGCTTTCCTTTGCGCCAGTTTATAGACTTCTGACTCAGTGGATTCACTCAGAGCAATCTGGATTAAGTCAGGAAGTGGTTTTTCCACAAATCGATGTGCATTGACACTTGCAAAGTGGTGGAAATCTCCTATGACCTTTAAATCCTTAAAAATGCAGGAAGCAGTGTAAAATTTATACATAATGAGACTGACTGTCCACTAATGATGATTAATAAACAAGCCAGGGGGGCTGGCAGTGAGGCCTGGAACCGAATTTATATGAGCGTCCCAGTTAAGAAATCTGGCCGAGCGAGACTAAGTACTGATTTTTCGTGGGGAAAAAAACAAGGCAAACTTTCGCGGAAAGCGTTTGTAAAGTTTGGTAAACGTTTTGCTTGTTTCACGCTCAAGCATCAAAGGAAAAGTTTCAGTTGACATACATCTAAATTCTGGGCATTTTGATTGAGCCGGGATAAGTGTTACACCGTAAAATATAAACTCCACTACGAAGCGATGTGGATCGATGTTTATTGCAGTGTGAGCCAGATTGTAGTCCTCACGGTGTAATATTCCATTCGAGCATTTGTGTGTAGTGGTGTAATATCGAAGGGATAAACCGAAGTATTATTGTATTTCTGAACTCCATGTTGGTAAGGGGTTCTTTTTTGGACGGCACTTTGAGTTATATAGCAAGTGCAAGGCTTTTCTGCTATGTTAGGATTGAAGATTTTGCCTCTCACCTAATGACTTGTCACTACATGAGGTCTGTTTCAGTTTCAGACAAAGCATCTCGCATCATTTACCAAAGTAAACATTGGAGAGGTCCCTCAAAAGAATTGCGAATCATCACCACCTATTTGGTCCATACGTGAAACTAATCATTTAATACGTTTTTGTTTCTTGATAATCATCTTCTGACTTTTGTTTTGATCTTCTAGACTTACTAGACTGCTTAAATAATAGGCTCAGTCAAGTAGTTGAGATAGTGTGCAGGAAGTTTGAATATACTACCTCATTTTATTGCCCTTTCTTTAGTGCCTGGTACTATTTTTTTTTTCTGCCTCTGAAACAGCTTTCAAACAGTTTATCTTCCTCTATTGCAGAGAGAATTACCATTTGAGACAAATGCTATTGGAGACTGCATTCATTTGACTTAACTTTAGCCTTCCTTGTCTTATTTAACTTTCCTTTCATTACCGCAGGAACTAACCACTGATAGGGAACATTTTAGGCCAAATTTGATGCATTTAAATCTTTACTCATCTCTTTGCCTTAAAAGAATAAAACACATATCCCTTGCACTTGATACCACTTCTTGTTGTTCTCCAAAGCCTTGGAGTGTAGTGTCAAAACTGGCCTATTTCAACATTGTGGAGGTTCTGTTGACTCAGGTTGACTCAGGTTTGTCCAAGCTAAAGTCAGTTTTCTGGATTAATGACCATTTTGCCTGTCTGCCTCATTACCAGCTAGCACACATATACAGGTAACATGGCTCATTTACTTTCCCTGGGTCTATTTCATATCTCCCTTTGCAGATAAGTTATCATAGCCCTATTTTGATTTCTAGAATTATGACAGTTTTCTTCCATCACAAATAAAACTTATACTTATCACCAGAACAAGCCAGAGCATGTGAGCGTAAACTGCTTTCTGTATTCTCACGGGTCAAGGAATTGTAAATAGGTCGTAAATAAAATTAAATATGCCAACCCAGTAAAAGTTTACATCGAGTCTGTGCCCAGCAATTCCATTTTGGGCGTTCCTGCATTACTGAAACATACAAAGTTTTTTGAGTGATCTGTAACCTTCCAATTTTCATGACTTAAAGTGGTACTATGATCAAACTTTTACCCCTTGATTTTTGGAGTGTATCACATAGAAATCCATGAAAGAAAAAAAAAGGCCGTTTACCGTTCGCAAATATCTGCATTAGTTCCTGAGATATTTAAGTTTAAAAAATGGGCAGAATATGCAAATGAGATGACTGATGACGTCTTATACTCAACCCAATATTATATTGAATATACAAGTCGAGCTACCTTGGCCAATTTGCAGTGCAGAACATTGAAACTTGGCAGGCTAATAGTTCTACAGTAAACACACCTATGGCTATAAAAAAATTCCATTCCCATGGAAACTCACTCTTTCCCAGTCCTCACCCACTTCATTTCAATAGGTCAGTGCTTTTCAGCTTGAAATATGTTAAACAAGGCTACAAACTCAAGCAGACATATTTATATGTTTGCTGGATCATGCATATGAAGTGCTGTTAGCAAATATCAAAATGGAATGTCAAAGGGGGGCAGAAAAGCTTTTAATAGGAGGAAGTCTGGAACCCAGTATGTTATCATGGCAACAAAACTGTTAAACTTGTATTGGGAGGACATTTAGTAGAATCTTACTGCAAGGAATCAAACATTTCTGTTACAATACAATAATAGGCTATTCATCATAATTGAAGAAAATCTGATTGAGTGTATGACATCATCAGTTAGCTAATTTGCATATTTAAAAAACTCAGATATCTCTGTAATGTAAAGAGATATTTGAAAATAGTAAACAGCATTTTTCTTCTCATGCAGTTTACTTGTTTATGTTTCAACATGGCTTAGTTAGGAAAGATGCGATTTTCGTCATAGTACCACTTTTAATCACTCGTAGAAGGTCTTCAAACTCGACATATTACAACGAAATCACACAGCAAATGCAGCGTTTCATAAGTAAATTAAGGCGGACAAAACTAGATAGAAAAGCTTATTTAATGTAAGCTTAGGTTTAAATATACAACTAGTCTGAAAAGTTGGGAAATATTAATTCAGTTCAAACAGCATTCAAAGACTTACATTCGAAGGCGGACATGAAACAGTTTGACGTCGCTTTTTTCCACACTGAAAAAATAGAAGAATAACAACAAAGGAAATCTCTTTCGACGGTGTGTCGGAAGATAAGAGGTATTAAACCTTAAAATTTCCACAGCAGAGTAAAAGCAGCCTGCAATATCTTCCCGCAACTAAGCGACCAAGAGATGTGAAATTCGTCACGCTCAGCAAAAAAAAAATATCAGCCTGAAACTTGTCGCTTATCTTACACAAAGTTGGCCCTTCATTCCCTTAGTTCTGATTGTCTCAGAGCTGTTGCTAAAAAGTACAAAAAGGGCGAGTAAAAAAATTATCGAATCGAAAGAGATCATGAAAAGAAATGGCGGCGAAACATACTGCGGTTCACGCATTCGCGTTTTGCGCATGCTCACTATGGTTCTCAAGTGATTGACAGATTTCTTTACTGGGGCGATCATAGAAACCAGAAAAGCGGCAAGATCAAAGGTAGTTGCCAGCCCCCCCCCCTGAAACAAGAATTACAAGTGAACATGAATTCAGTTAAATGACCTTGCTCTCCATGAGTTCTCGTAGCTCAGTGGATAGAGTGCCCGCCAGGAGGTTGGAAGGTCATGGGTTCAATTCTTGTGGGAACACAGATTTTTTCTTTGTTCCACGCTCATGTCATATTGATCAGTTCACTTTTCACATTTCGTTACGGAGCATGAAAATGCACCATCTTTCTTCATTTACCAAGTCCTACATTACTATTAATAATCTCTACCTAGAGAGTCCCCCCATTCTATTGGAAATCCCTCCAATAAACAATCCTTCCCACAGAGATGCCCCTGAAAATAGTCCCCTGCCTTGACTGGTATCTTATGGCTACCACTAGTCCTTCCCCCCTTCTGCCCTTGTAACTGCTTTCCAAAGGTCCCTATAAAGACAACTCCCTTCTCCTCTTGTAGATTGTTATGGTGAGCAACACTGGAAATAAAACTCAGTATTAACCAATTTAATGTAGCTGAATTCCCATACGTATTGTCTCCATAATTATTCAAACCAATAACCTTGTATGGTCAAATTAAATTACCTTGTTATCAACATGCCCTTTGATTGACATGTAGTCATTCAGTAGATCAGCAGGACCAGTGACGCCAAGTTTGGCAGTGAGCCACTTTACATCTGTAATGAGTTTCTGTGCCTCTCCAATCAGACCTGCCCAGAGCATGTGGTGAAGAAGATTCCAATGTATATAGCCATCATTTATCATGTCACTAAACTTCCCTGTAATCCACGAATGCAACAACACAAACAGTTCATTTTGAAAGCAAGAAATACTTTGCACTAAGCACTGACAACAAGACTCTACACATTCAAAGCCAATTAAAAGAACTTGGTAGCTAGGGGATTGTTGTTTAAAAAGTTGAGAGATTTTTTGATTGGTGAAAAGGAGGGTTACCTTTGGGGGAATATGGAGATTGTTCCTGTAAATTGCTATCAAAACTTCACAAAATGCTTGAAGTAAAACTGTAATGGACTAACATCACAAAATAAATAGAGTAAAAAAATAAAACGTAAATCACTTTATTTAAGTGTCAAAGTGTGTACAATGTAGTAATGCTGTACCAATCGTGGGCACTGAGATAAGCAAACAAATATTATAAATTGAACAGAAACTTGTTAAAAATTCCAACTGGCAGGAGACTGACCAGTTGGCTCTATGCAAACCATGGAGGAGTTAAATCTGGTACCGCCAAACACAAATCCATCTAGTGACAGGGAGGAGGATTTGAACCCCGGGCCTCCAGATTACAAATCCAGCGCCATAACCACAAGGTCACGCCACCTCCTATAGGTTATATAGCAACTGACATACTTTTACAGGAGCTAGAGTTGACTGAAATGAATCAGGCACTCGAAACCAGGTTTTACTTGACCTACCACTATACACCTTCCAGTATCTGTCAACCAGTTTCTTGTGCAAAGCTTGCAAGTCTGTAGCTTGTTCTTGAAGGAAAGTTAGTTGCAGGTTATGAACACTGTACCAGGTTCCTGTTATGTCATCAGAAGTTACTGTTTTTCTCGCTAAAGATTTGTTAACCAAGTCTTCCATCCAGTCCTCCACAACTTCAAACTAAGGAAATGTGTGAGTCACAATGTTGACTTTAAAAAAATAAAATTTATGTAAATAAATATTAAACATTTCTTAATTTTAAAACTGGGTGCACCCTTTTCTGGGCCGAAGGCATCAAACAGTGTGAACCATACATAATTATGCATTGTGTCCTATCTTGAACATCTAAATTAATTTCCTTGACTCACTCACTCACTCATTGACTGACTGACTGACTGACTGACTCACTCACTCACTCACTCACTCACTCACTCACTGACTCACTAACTGACTCACTGACTCACTGACTGACTGACTCGCTGACTCACTGACTGGCTCATCAAGAAACTGAATGACTGACCAACCGACCGATTGGCAAACTGACTGACCAACTAACCAACCTGCTGACCCACTGACCAACCATGCTTGCTCACTTGTACAATTAAAGGTTATTAGTGACTAATTTCCAGCATTCAACTACAGAGTATGTATTGCTACTGGAAATCGTTTACCCTACCTCCTCATCCCAGAGGATACAAAGAACCTGAGCAGGGACTTTGGACTCTTCATGAAACACTGCAAAATCTTCATAAATCTCTCTCAGTTCATCAGGCAAGTTATTGATACTCATTCGAATTGCTTCAGTCAGTGTTGGATATTCATACTCAAACTTTGTTTTTAGCTTGCTGACGTTTTTCTTCTTTAGCTGGCTAACATAATACTGCCATCTCTTTGGATGACTGCGGAGCAGAGCTCCAATCATGCTTATGGCCAAGGGAAAGCCATTTGTAAGATGAAATATTTCTTTGGCTTCTGGTGGAAGATTCACCACTGGCAGTTTTGTCCACTGAGCAAGAATTTGCAATGATTCACTTTCAGTGAAGCCCTCGCTGATGCGGACCTTAGCTTTAGCTCCACCAACCATGTTCGTGATTGCAGCATCACGAGTAGTTACCATAATACGACAGCGAATGTCAAAAAATTTGACATCACTAGAATTCCACAAATCATCTAACACTAGCAAAGAACGTGGGTGCTGGTGTGCAAAGAGCATTCTTAGCCTGTCCTTTGCTTCCTCTGTATTTCTTGGGGGTTGTCTGTTGTGATCGGGATCAAGTCTTGCACAGAGATTTTGCATCAGCATGAGAAGTTTTGACTGGTCAACAGGGCCAATTCTTATCCAATGCACACCACCAGGAAAGCATTCATTCAAGAGCACTGCATTTCTGAGTGCTTCAGAGGCCAAAACAGTCTTGCCACAGCCCGCCATTCCATGCAGGATGACCCAACCATCTTTTTCCTTTAGAGATCTCAAGGCAGAATGGATCTTGTGAAGATCTTTTCCCCTGTGAGCAACAACTGTGGGTCGCTGTGGTACTCCACCCTCCAGAAGGATATTCTCAACTATGCAAAGAAAAGAAATATACGTAATGAAAGTAGATTGTTTACTTTACCAAATGCATTAAGCTATTTGAGCTGCAATACGAAATATGCATTTCCAGAAAATATCCATACTCCCCCATCAGAAGGGATTGGAATTTCCATGGGGTTGGGGTTCTCTGAAATCAAATAATTTATAGAAATGTATGAAGCTCATAATGTAATTTCCAGAGGGGTAAGAGATCTTGGAAACAAAAACGCTGCATGGGCGAGGTATAGATATTTTCTGGAACTATGCAATTCAGTTGGCTATTCATTAATGGAGCATCCTGCAGTAGACATGAACAATCTATAATACAATGTTGTTTTTCATTAAAATCCAAACAGCTGTAGATTAGAGTTCTTATACATTAGTCCTGTAAAGATGAGGTGTTAATGTGGCTAAAATCAACTTAAACAAGGTTACTCTCAAGCAAATACAGGCAGGGTCCCCTGCCTTGGCCTTCAGGGAGCACCCTCAGGCATTCCAGCCAGGTCTTCTGAGTATTACATTTCAAATAAACCTTCAAGTAGATGACTTGCTGCTTTGATGTGGCCAATCCTTACAGATTGTGCACCTAAGCCCTATTGAACTCTCTCCTAGATCTTGTTACTCTCAGTTTGATACCATATTTACCTCTTTCTAAGATATCTTTGGCATCTGAGATCTTCCTTGGACTTCTGACATCTTCTTGGAGAAGTTCCACCAGATGAGGGTACGGCTCCTCGAGTGACTCGCGGAAACAATAAAAAGCTGCATCACTCTTAGTTGATAACAGATCCAGCAACTTTTCAGCTTGCCTTCTTGAAGTTTTCTCAGCTTTGATAAGCTCAGCATCATGACTGTCAAACACCATTTTACTCTGAAGGAAATTTAGAACATCGTCAACCAGCAGATCTTCGACAATCTCAACTCGGTTTTCAGTTAGGAGATCATTGTGTTCAGGAGTCATCATTTCTACTGTTGGAATAAAAAAACAAAATGTTAAGTATTATAAGTATTATGTTAAGTATTAAGTATTATTACAGTTGAACCCCTCAGCAATGGTTACCTTGGGGAAAGGAAAACTTGTACCCATTAAAGGTGGTTAGAGGTGTAAAGTGACACCTGTTCTTTTTCTGGGGTACAACATTTCTTTTCGTGAAAAATGCCTTCTCAAAATGTTTTCCTAGAGGAGGTCATATAAAAGTGGAGGTAGTTTGGGTTCTGAAGGCACGCTTTTAAGTGTCTGTAGGGTGCAGGCCTGTAACAGGGTTTTAGGGTATCCTTCCCTGTAAAAAAAAATCAAAATTTCAATGCTCAAGGATGCCATAACATGGCATCTGACAGGATACAGTGGTGCAGATCCATATAATTTGCTAACATCGGTATCATCCACATAATCAGAACTTTTCCCCACAAAAAAAAGCAAAATTGTGCTTAATGTCCCTGTTCCGTGGGAGTTCACTTTTGTGTTATATTATAGCCCATTAACAGTAATGCACACATAAATGAATAAAGAAAGCCACACATTGTTTGGAGTAATGTCGGGGGACACAACCTTACAGTTAGCACGGGAAGCGACAAAGCATGGCCTTTTAAAGCCTCACTTGTCACTAGCACTACCCCACTGGAAACGGACAAGAGTATTGGCAGGACAACTTGATCACAATAACAACAGCAAGTACGCTGACCATTCAAGCCTCACTTATCACCAGCACTACCCGGCACTGGAAACGGAAAAGAGTATTGGCTGGTCAAATGTGAACGTGTGACCTTGAAAGCCTCACTTATCTCCCTGGCGCTGGGTAAGCCAGCCTTGGATCGGGCAAGTCTATTGGCAGGTGCACAAATGAAAGGGGCAGAACAATGCCCAAAGCTTGGAGGAAATCGCTACCAAAAGACCGCCAACCCTGAAGGAGGTAACCCCAAGTTTATTGATAAACAAGTCATCCTCCACGCAGGGAGGGAGGGTGTGATTTTTCTTTACTTTAAACAAAGCCAACTGACCAATGCGCGCCACTGAAGGAAAGCGCTTTTACGAATGCAAATTCTGCACATGTAATGATCTAAAATCAAAATGCTATAGAAAAACTATGTAAAGTAAATGAAAAAATACTTGACAAAAAATACCCTAGAAGGATCAAGCAAAATAAGTAAAAATGAAGTGCATTCTGTTGGAACTTAAAAATGTAGGCAAGACTTTAGAAATGCTTTTCATTTCACAGTTGTTCGGTACATTCAAAAGGCTTTATTATCAATTTTGTAAACTGTTGAAATTTGTC
>CM042751.1:2736273-2761611 GCA_022496165.2 Catalaphyllia jardinei
AATGTCCTACTGAATATAATTGATGCATATGATAATAGTTTAACTAGAACAAAAGCATCATTGGCTGGCATTGTCCAGTGGTCAGGCTGCTCTCTGTATGTACCAACTACCTAATGCTACAATCATTACCACATTACAACCATGCACAATCAACTTGTTTTTCCTGATTAAGATAATATCAACTCTATGTGGCTTTGCCTGTATCAAAATAAAACCTTTTGACTTTCTTTCTGTTTCACTGCACTTCAAAATGTGTTATAACCCCTTGCCACGAGAAATCACCTTACTTAGTAATGATTAAAGAAGCTTTAAAACTTGATCAGTGTTTGATCTCTAAGTTACCAAACCTATAAGATTAATGATGTCACTGCAGGTTACCATGCACAATAAAATATACAAATATCCCCTTAGATCTTATGACCACAATAGTAGCAAGCTATAAAACTACTTCAATCAACCCAAGCTATGACCAATACAGGTTTTTTTAAAAAATCTGAATATATATGAACACGAAATGGAATCTAAGTATGCTTATCGCAAGCTACAAGTATGCACATATCAATAAAGTACATGTATAATTATATTGATACAGCACATGGCAGCAATGAAAAAGGCTTCAATTAAGAACACTTCATGATAGCAAAGAACACCTTTCTGCCTTCATGTAAAACAGGAATTGACAGAGAGCCAATCTTAGACATCTAACTTTCAGTTGGTCGGCTTTACTGATATAAAGTTTTTTTTGGCACATAACCTGCAACACTGGTTCTTTGCTATCCACAAGCTGACTCCCACATGTACAAGTATTTCAATTTGTATCTCAGAATTTTTCCATGGTTGACTATTTCTTCTAAATCAGATAATTATGCCTAACTTCTCCTCATCAATGTTACTGAAGCATTAATGAAGGTAAGCAAATAACATATATAAAATTATCATTGTGACTCAGTGTGTTCTTTGCAGACAAAACAGAATACAGTCCAGCAGATTTTGAGCTCTGTTATAACATGCTTATTGTCAAACATAAAACATATATTTTTGCAGACATGTATGCTTCATACCTCTGGGTAATGAACTTTAAAAGTGCTCACTGACATACATGAAAGTAAGTTCTCGAAATACCAGGAAAAGCTAGAGTTCCACCTATCTGAGTCTGGCAACTTGAATAAGTTCCTTGCAAATAAGAAGTTTCCAATATTATTTAAAAGTGAAAACAACTTCCTGCTGTCCTTTAGGTTAGGAAAAATCTTGCCTCCATCTTTCAGAGTCCCAGAATTTACATTCAACAACACTTTTATGACATTTTTTCACTTGTTTTTGGAGAAAGTACTGTACTACGGTATGCTTTTTTACACCTTGAGGTCATATCACTGTTCATTTATTTTTTTTTAAATCAGTGTTGTTGTAATTTTTTTTCACTTCATGAGCCATCACTTTCAGAAAACCAGATATACAAAGACCAAGATGAGATAACCAAGATCGTCACAGGAGAATGTATCGGATAACACTGTCCAAACTTCCAAACCAACATAAAATTTAACTCTTTAAGCCAAGGGCCTCAAACATCGCCATTTTGTTAATTTCATCATGCCTATTTTCAAGTATCTCCTAAGTCATAATATAACATTATATTAATGAAAGAAAGGTCAAGAAGGCCCCAAACAGCAAACAGCTATTAGGTTCTAAAAAAATATTTCAAGAAAGATTAATGCAAGAACAGTTACCCATGATCGCAAACAATGTGTGGAATGACTGGGACTCAAAAAAGTGAATGGATAAGGAAAGCAGCTGCATAGAACTATTATACAAGGTTTCTCTTTCGGGGGGAAGGGACCCAACCAGCAACTTCCAAAGCTTGGAAAAAACTTCATTGCCTGCAACAGTCTTTTTCAAAGGTAACAACCCTAGACTCGAGTTTTCAAGAATTTCCAGTGATTTGTCAGTGTTTTCTATTCTTGCATAGATGCAAGCCCTATTTTAAAAGGAAAACTGCATTTACGTAAGTATTATACATATTAAACTTGTTTACGATGAAGTCTTGACTATTGTTCCCTTAGAGCTAAGTAAATGTCAAGATTATATACCATCTCCTATAGGTGTAATCTTTGCAACCTCAGTTACTCCAACCACTTCTTCTACAACTTCTTCCTGTATTATCACAGTTGGCTCTATCTGCTCCTGGTTCAATGCCTCTTGTATTATTTCCACCGGGTTGATTTCTTGCACATCTGCCACTTCTTGACTCGCTTTCTCCTGGTTTATTTCCATCTGTAATGTTACACTTTCTTCCACAACACTTGCTGGAGTTTCATCTGTTGTACCAGCATCATGTGATTGTCCATTACTCTGCTGTGCAGTCCCAGCAGTTCCGATACCAACAGACACTTTGTACAAGGAATCAGTCATAGTGCCTACTGATGACATCACAGCAGACTGATCAGTACAACCACCTGTTATCTGTTGGTTGTTTTCAGTGTTTGTGCCGACTGTTGTTTTCCTAATCTCCTCTGTTTCCACACCAACCGAAACCCTAGGTGGAAAGAACTGACCAGGCACTGCTTGTAGACCAGGAGGAAACGTGTTCATTGGCCTTGCTAAACCTGCAGCAGTTGCAAATGGCATGCTCATGCTAGGAATTGGACCGCCACTCATGGTATTGAGGAAGGTACTCATGTGTGGAATCTTGGCACTGGAATTTGAAGCAGGAGCTGTTGCCAGCATTTCTGGATGGCTGACTACATTAGGTCTGACAGTGGCCTCACCCCCAGCAACCACTGTTACTTGACTTGAATCTTGCGGAGCTGGTGCTCTCTGCACTGTAGCAACCTGAGTTACTTCCACTGCTGCTCTCTTGGCAGGTGGTTCACCTTCCTTCTCTGCATTACCTCTGACCTGGGAAGCCAATGCTGATAGCATGGAAGACATGGGGGTGCTGGTTGGAGGAAGGTTGCTAAGGTTTGCTAGCATTTCAGCAGCAGAGGTAGTTCTTTTCCGACCTCTTCTTCCTCTGGGTTTAGGTGAAGCTGCGTTTTTACCTTTGGAGTCAGCACCACTTGCATCACTTCCATCCCCAGGGGAAACAACTGCAACTGTTTCGGCTGTCACGCTCTCTGCTATTGGAACTGAAGCTACTACTGTACTGACGCCAGGACTTGGTGCTCTAACTGGAGTGGCCACTCCACCTCTCATATCTGGAAAGGCTTGGACTTGACCAGCAGGCCCTGTCATAGGCATGGGTGCGAGGAATGCTACACCCTGGCCTGTTCCTTGAATGCCTTGCATTGGCGCAATGGGAAGAAGGGTTGAAATGCTGTGTAAGATCTGGCCATCCTTGGTCATAGTAGGAGCCATGCTACTGAATGTCTGCATTCCGGGAAGCACCCCAGCTTGTGATGCTGACAAAAATGCACCTTGAGGAGACATGCCAGGCATGAGTCCCTGCATGCCAGAGAAAGGCATCCCACTGACAGGGTTTCCTTGTACGCCAGGCAAAGTTTGGCCAGCAGTTACAGGAATCCCAGGAAGTAAAGCACCTTGAATTCCTGGCATCGTCATACTGTACAGTGTACCAGATCCTGGAGGCAGACCTTGAAGAATAGTTCCCTGAGGGCCAAGGACAGGCATTCCGGGAGGCAAAGACCCTTGTGTTACATTTGTTGATGTGACAGGAAGACTTACGAGCTGAGGTGTCGAAGAAGACGGTTGCACTAGGGTCTGTGTGTTTTGGATAGTACTTGCTGCCATACCAGAAGCGGCTGGATTCACTTCTACTGTCACAGCAACTGGACCTTCGATGCGAGAACTATTTGGCATAAGAGCGGCGGCCGCTGCGGCAGCTTCGACACTGTTTAGCGATGCGACCTGGTTCACGGCAGCTACAAGGCTCGCTTCTGGGCTTAGACTCGATTCCAAAGGTTTTATAACTTGTGCTTGCTTGTTTTTGATGCCTTGTATCACCGCTTCACTTACACCTTTCGCCTGAGGGGTTGTTGACCGCTTTCTGATACCTAATCGCTCACGCCGTCTTCGTTGTCGTTCACGATTTCCTTTGCGAATTATCTCCAGTTGCTCGTTTGTCATGGTTTCCTTTCGTTTTCGTCTCCATTCGCGATATCTCGCCCTCAGTGCTTCAATTTGATCACTACTCATCCGTTCTTTTTGCTTTCTTTTCAACTCCCGTTGTTTTTCTCTTCTCGCCGTGACCTCATCGTTAGAACCGTGCATTTTCTTCTTTTCACGCTCTCTAAATACTCGCTTTGTCGCGACGTCTTCGGGTGATTTGTCAGTTTGTCTCTTCGAGTCTCGAGTTCGCCGCTTCTTTCCCTCTGCCTTGTTTTCTGGCGTTTCCGTTGGTTCTTCGGTTCCGTTTTCTTGAGGTTTTTCATCTACCACTTCTACCTCACTGGCAACAACCAGAACACTGCTCTCATCTGAAGCGCCATCAAATTTCGAGCCATTGTCGTGACATGGTGGCGAAATGGCGTTGTTTGCTGAAGAGACGGTGTCCGATGAAATTTGCTCGGCAGCCCCGTCTTTTCTCGATTTTTGTCGCGTTCGCGTCGATCTTTTCGGTCTTGTTACCTTGGAAGTTTCTTTATCTAATTCGTCTGGTATTTCTGTCTCGACTCTTAGTGGTAGCGTCACTTCTACAATCGCACATCCCTCAGACAGCAACTCAAGATCATGGCTTGGGTCCACGTCGTTACCAGTTGTCGATGGCGCTTCACTCTGGCGTGACATCCTTAGTTTTTCGCGCCTTCGTCGCTGTCTTTCTCTGTTCAATCTTCGTATTCTTTCAGTTCGACTCTCCCCCGATGTTTCTACGATGGATTCCAGTGTGTCTGCCTCCTCGTTACTCACTGTTGCATCCGTACTGTCATTAGCTTCGCTATTCATTTTTGCACAAGATATCGCATATCAAACCATCCAAAGTATAAACACGCCAGAAAGCAGGACTACGTCACGCGATAAACTAAAGGTCTTTCGACCAAACTAATGCGTTTCTTATTCGTACAAATCAAAAGGCAAATCTTTGAAGAACTGCTGTTTGCTTATTGGGTGCGAATTCGAAGTACAAAGGACTCGAAAATAGACGATTTTGGCGTCTAGGTGGCCATATTGGGAATCAGTCAATCAAACTTTTGAAACCTCGGGAAGAGACGAGCCTCGCTTTCATACCGGGTGTGACGGGCTTGTTGACTGGCAGTGGCTCTGTCACATGTCTACGAAATGTAATGTAACAGGAAAACTGGTTATGAAAAATATTTTTCGTAACCTGCTGTCGCCTCAGTGTTTTGAAAGCTTATGTTTTCTCTCGTCTTAGGAATCATAAACTTTTTCATCGATCGTTCAAATTTCTTGAAAGCGAATCAAACATGCCGAAGTTATGTGACGTTGGAGCGTGATATTTTCCACTTGAATGACTGACTTGACATCCCGAAATTAAGTAACGAAGTATTTTGTTATCAGCTCGCCCGGACCGGATGTTCACATACTTCGATCATGATAATGCGATTTTGCGTGATCTTTTGTGATATCTCTTTTTGACTCTCATGCAGAGAGCAGATCAGCGCAATGTCTGTGTTCGTTTGAAAATTTCCCAACCTTGATTCCCTCGGGCTAAGGCAGCTTAATGAAAAGTTCTCGCATTGTAAAGTTGCGGTTAATTGTCTTTGTTTTCTTATACGAGTTTCGTTATGTATGGAAACATTTTATCAACAACAGTGGCGGTTATATCAGGTATCACAGGCCGCTCTTAGAAAGTGAGAACCAATAAGAGAACCTATAGCCAACTGGCCGGGTCATGACATGAGGATTCAATATCAGAGATAGAAATCACAAACTAAACGTGTTGGCAATTATTGGAAGAAGAAAATCTTTCCGGCATTCTATATCGGCTTGGATTATGCAGCGAGATCTCCCCAAAACCTTAGGATAAAGCACCTTTATTGGTCTTCTCACCGGATATGATACACCTAAAGCCCCTTTCCCCCTGCCCCCAACCCCTTCTTCACAGTTCCCTTCCCACCGTGTTTTTACACTCTCTTAAAATCAACCAATTTTCCCAGTAAACATTTTTAATTTAGGTATTCTTCCTTTGTTGGCGCCAAACCAAAAAATTTATTTAGTACCGGGGATTTTCGAAGTGCTTGAATAACCAAAATGCCCGCGTTTCCTTGCCAGCGTTACAAACAAATTTTTGCGCATGCGGATGCAAATAAGGCTTTCCCACACCTTCAATTCAAAATACAATTATTCGTTGACTAAACAGAAAATGTGAGTGTATACGTGAGCTCGAAATAGTGAAATTCGTGTTTTGAGGACTGCTATGTCTTTGAAAGGAACCCCTCGAGGTTCCGACGAGAACCTTCAGTACAGTGCTGCCAGTGACAGCTTTTGGGACGTGGGAAATTTCAAGCGAACAGTCAAGCGTATAGACGATGGTGCAAAATTATGCGACGAATTCATGAAACTTGTGGCAGAAAGAGCCGAAATTGAAGCAAAATACGCCTTCAAATTGAAAGCTTGGTCGAAAAAATGGGAAGAGTGTATAAGAAGCGGTCCAGAATATGTTACAATGGAAGCTGCCATGCGAGGTACTGTGACCGAAGCGGAGTCGAGAGCAGAGATACACATACTGTGCCGCAATAAACTCATGGATGAAGTGCACGAGGCCATAAAAAGGTGGAAGAATGAAAATTACCACAAGGGAATCTTTCAGTGGAAGGAAACGAAAGAGGCTGAAGATGGATTTACCAGGGCTCAAAAGCCTTGGTCTAAACGACTGGCCAAAGTTGAACGGTCGAAAAAGGCATTTCATAATGCGTCGCGAAACACAGAACAGGCTCAGAGGTTGGAGAACGAAGCGAGCAATAACGACACAGATCCAAAAATAGCTGATAAATTGAAAAAGTTGCAAGACGCTGCGGAAAAAGCGAAACGGGAAATGGAGAAATGCAGGGAAAAGTACGAATTGCGTCTGGACGAAATAAGCGGTTACAATCATCAATATGAACGGGATATGATCCAAGAGTTTGACAGGTGCCAGGAAAACGAAGAGAAACGACTTGTGTTTTTTAGAGACACTCTTGTTCAATATCACAAATGCCTGGATATATCTGAAAGCCCTGAGTAAGTATCTGAACAAAAGCAATTTCCTTTTTTTAATTTTCGTTTATTTAGGAATCTGTCGAATCATTTGTTATCTCTGGATGATCCTGTAGGCTTTGTATTAAAAATGTACTTTTAATTCTATTTTCATACACTTTGTACAAGTGTCGTTAATCTGTTTTACGACCAGATTATTGCACAAACAATTAGCAAATGTTCCCTGTAAAAAGGTTTCAAACATCAAGCTTTATTTTTTTTTGCATCTTAATAATTTTTTTTGTGTTTCCGCATGAATGAATTTATTAGAGTGCAGTTTATTAGGCACTGATAAGTAGAGTGTTTAAAATGATTATTAATTTTATAGGGTTAATTCTTGACTGGGCTCACTTAAACAAAACTTGCCAGTCGGATTACAGTCGAACCTTGATTTTCCAGGCCTGGATGATCTAGATTTCTTGATTATCTGGACTTTTGTCTCTAGTCCCAATTTTGTCATGAATATTTATTAGTCATGATCAAGATCCATAGCCATATTTTTTTAAAGGCTACAGCATCGAAAAGTGCAAAGTTTCAAAGAGCGAGAGCAGCATTTGCACTCATTGTAACTAATGAAGAACAGAATGAATTCTTGATTGGCTCAGAGTTGCTTTGTTGCTAAATGAAAGTTCACGCTATATGTTGGCTCGTTCGGTGTGTTAAACAAAACAAACAAGCTAGGGCCACGATTGTTCATTCACGATCATCGTGTCCATGAAACATAAGCAATCCATACTTTCGAGAAAAGATAAACAGTCTGTAATTATTTTGCAATTAGAGAAAGGAGAAAAAGGAACCAATTTGTCAGCTGAATATGGTGTTAGCTCTCAACTTTGCTAGAGTTGTCCGATAAACAAATTTTACAAAGCGTTGTTGGACAGTCTTCTTTCGAAGGAAAAAAGTAACAATATGAATGATGAGGAAGATGAAGGTCAAGGTGAGAAAACTGTTAAGAACTCTGATGCTGTTAAATCTTTAAAAAGTGTTTATTATGGAACTAGGAAGGACAGAGCGATATTGACACCCAGTCAAAATTTTGGTTTCTTCACGTGCACCCAATTTAAATGTAGCAGATTTTTGTTCCTCATCTTTAATGGGAAATCTATCTTTTTGGTAAAAATAGCTTTTTCAGCAAAACTTTGGACCATTCAGTGTCATGGCAGCAGAAAAACTGATTCAACACTTTAAGGGCCATTGTCACGATAGAGCGCATGTGTGGTCTTAATTGAAACCAATTTTTTTAACCAATAGAAACCGTAATACTATGACGAGCACCAGGAATTCGCCGCGGGTCAGCTTAGAGTTCCACGTGCCTTTCGAACATCTCTTTATCTGCCGGCTTTTGGCCTTTTGTTTGTAAAGGATATTTATCATGTTTATGTCGTGTGAAGGCTGTGTCGGTTGATTACAAGCACATACGCTTTACTTCCAATTTGCACATCTGCAGCTCTATACACAAACTTTCCGATTTTCGTCCTTGCTTTTTGCGTCTTTTCTTAGTTTTTTTCTTTTTTTTTGAACAAGATGGCTACAAGGTGAAGTAGCTTTCGCCTCTAGACGCTTTGAAAACCCCTTTTGAGGACACTATTTCTCGATGGCATTCAACTCAAAACACAAAATACGACTTTTAAATCTGTTATGGATGACTAAACAGTTCTTCAATATCAGTATTACTATTTTCACGTGCCTCACAGGGTCGATGGAGGAGGATTTTTTTCACAATTATTAACAACTTTGAAAACTGTTTTGTTGGATGAGAAATCAAATTGCTGCACATTTGCAGAAGGGTCTCAAATGCCCTTTAAAAACAACATTTTTTTGTGAAAATTTGGCAGTGAAAAGGTTAATTAAATCACTTTTGTTAACTATATTCATTTTTCGATTATCTGGACCCTCGATTATCCGGAATTTTTCGTCTGGTCCCAACTGTACTGTACACAAACCATATTAGTGTTTTCACTGGTTCTTTCCCCCACTCAGAGCTGTATCAGGTATTCTGGAGATAAAGTTCTTCTTGTTCTCTGATAACCGTACTGAAGATGGTCTGAAGATTAGTGCAGTGCCTTTTAATTTGTTGAACCTCTGTTCAATATTCTGTCTCAATTGTTATTAATTTTGAGGGAGGTAGCCACTACAATTGGAAATCTATCAGAGGATATTATGAGGCCCATTTGAAAATAAAATAAAACAGCAGCTTTCTGGGAACATTACAGTCAGGGATTTGTAACAGAATACCTGTCAAAGCACCAACTGAAAGTACTGCAAATATATACGGGCCCAAAACATCATAATAGAAGTTAAGACCTAGATTATTTGATTCTTATTTTGGACCAACTACACCTTAATCCAATGAGGTTTTCAACCTACTGTTTGAACTAAATGATATATATGATCATTTTCATACCACCATACAGTCCCACCCACATTAACGCATGCTAAAACATGTGAATTGATGCACGTAAGCCCAGACAGGTCAACATAAGCTGGTCTGGAAAAAGCCACTGAGCCCTTTGCACATTCATTTGAAATTTAATTTAGGGTCTGCAATTCAGATCATTTAACAAGAAATTTTCACAAAAAAAATGCCACTTCCATCCAAATCAAGCTCAACGAAGATAGTATGAAAAATTTGCTTATTGACTGAGTAAGGTCACATTAGACAAAATATATTTGTCTTGACTCAAGGACTTTACTGGCCTTGGTAGGCACATCAGGTCTTGTGATTAATGTCTTCCCATTTTGCCTTCTTACTTAGTCAGCAAGTCATGGTAGTATAATCCATTGGTCCTCAATTTCAGATTTTCAGGTATTTTTGTTAACATGGGCCTGACATTCCATAAGGCAGATGCACAAGCTGATCTGGACTGGTGGTCGCGCAACCATGGCACAGGCATGCCTCAGAATTGGCCCATATTTGAGGTACGTGAATGTCTTCTATTTTAACTTATCACCTTTCCTGTAAAAGCTTTTATAATCTAATTTATCAGCTCCACCATACATGTTATGTGGTTACAGGTCAGAATAATGTACCAGATGCAATCAACCAAACATGTCACACGATCCTGTCAATTATAAAATGAGGTCATGGAATAGAAGAAATGCAAGAGTATACATTTGAAAGAAGAGCAAACTTGATAGCAAGGCTTGGGATAAGCAATTCAGAAACTTATTTACATATTATGTCCAGGTTGACAGCAGTGGTCTCCAGATGGGCAGTCTTGCTAATTGTATCATGTTGTTTTCATTTCTAGCCGTGATCAATTCAACAGCATTGTTAGGAAAGGGTTTTATACTGCTGTTCCAAAAACACTGTTAATGTGGAGATTTAAGACTATACTGTGGTAGTTACAGATAAATATCACCTTATCAATAGATAGTATTGATTTATACCTCATCCATTGATTCAAATCAAGCCTGCAAGACAATACAGTTGGAATTAAAATAATTTGAAATATATTTGTCTGCAAACCCATTTGGAATTGCTAGGTTTCTTATCTTTATGTTGATAGTTTGAGAGAGTTGTGACATTGTTTGTCACTCAGTTGCATTACCCTATATTTGCATGGCATTAGAATTTTTTAATTAGTGCAGTTTATTCACAGGCAGTTGTCAGTTAATTAATGTCAAGACATGGAAGTTATATGTACATGTTAATCAGTATTTAGTATCAGAACACAGTCCTAGCCAGAAGATTTTACCAAGCAAATAAACCAGTTTTTCAGCTGTCAGCAAGCACAATGCAAGAGGCTTTGGTGACAAGTTATTTGAACAGTCTTGATAGGCCACTTGTCAGTGCTTTCATGATAGGAGCTGTTAAAAGGTTGAAAACCAGATGATAGGATTTTGGCCAAAAGTTTCCCAAGACTCAATGAAAAGAATCCTGCTCAGATTTTAAGAGTCCCTGCACATAAATTACCTGTTTGCTTTTCTTTTTTGTTTTTCTGAAGTGATCACCAGTGTTATTGCTTTATCCATGTATAGGAAAGGAAACATGCAAATCAGAAGTTAGGTAAAAGAACAACAGTGTCAGAAAAGGTCCTGCAGAACAAACAAGACTTGATGTATTGCTTCAGGCTGGAATGCCAAGCTCTGAACCTCATAACAAATTAGAAATTTTGCATTGTGATGTGGACAATGACCCTGTCAGGAAGAGGAAAACTGAAGATTCTGATAATCACATTAGTTTTAACACAGATGAATGCTTCGATGAAGAAGTGTTACACTATAGCATTTATTCAAGAGTAAATTGTGATGCAAGGATTAATGATTTTGTGAACATTGGAGAGCAACCACAAGATAGAAACTTTTCATCCACCCTGGAACCTGTAGAAAGTATACATAGTAACAGTGGCACAGAGGTAGTGTACTGTGAAATACTAGATGTGTCAGTCAGAAACCAGGTAGCTAGTGATTATAAATCACAGGAAAATAAACTGTTAGGCCAGAGTTCAAAGAGTGTTGGGGTGTTAGAACCTGTTCAAGTAGAAAACAGCAGGCACACAGGTCAGGTAAGAGACTAATAAAGAAGGTTTGCTACATTAAAATAATGAAAAGGAAGTGAGTTAAATTTTATTCTTACTGATAGTGATTTCCATCCCAGAAACCGCAGAAAAGAATTCATCAATTAATTTTCACTGCAAGTATGAACTTTGGCAGCTCAGATTTCTGAGGAAAATTTTCAAATCTTTTTCATAACAACATACAGGCATGATATCCATTATTAATACAGGTTTGCCAAAGTCTCGCGGCTCAATTTTTCACTCACGGCTACACTGCCCAAACTTGTGCTACAATATGAGCCTGCTCACAGGCTAACTAATACATTAAATACATAGTTGAGACAATTCTTTACAGCTTCTCCTTGGAGACTAAACGTTTAATCAATAGTGGTAACTGTCTGTCGTGGTAGTTTACTTACCTCTTCTTTTCAACTATAATTCACATTGTTTTGCCTCTGGCTACTTCTGAACAGGACTTCATAACCCTACCATGTTGAAAAATTATGGTGTGTTTTTTTTTTTAGTTTATTTCTTGGTTTTTTGTATTTTTGCATGTTTGCATCTTTGTGTTAATGTGTGCTAGTGTTGGTTTGGAACAATTCTGCTCATTATCACTAATGATGTATCCATTGTCATCAATGATGCACATTAATCGCAACACTGTGATGTGTTTTTCAGGAGTACAACGAGTTTCCACCTGCCAAACGAACGTCATCTTCACGCAGCCATGAGCAAGCATCAGCACCACCCAGTTATCCAGCTAACCAGAATCATGTTAACGACAACACTGACTACTCTCATCAAAATGAGATGTAAGTTTATTAAAAAGAGCCTACAGCTGTACCAGTAAACAATTGATTGAACTTTATATAATCTAACTTAAGTTCATGATGAAATACACAGTATTTGAATGTACTGAAAGGATGGAAAAGAGCTTTCAATTCTTTACAAATAACTTTGTTTTGAATCAAAGTAAGCTCTGACGAAAAGTGCCTCATGTCAAGCAGCGCTGTCATTAAGGGCCTAACCCATGACTCCTGTTACCACTGATTATGCTTCTTGGACCCTTGATGTTACGGATTAACCGTTGCTGATGTTATTCACCCACAATATGACAAGTTTGTTACAGGTGTTAAGATAACGGCAATAGGCAAGTCTGTGGTCTAAAAAATTATATACCCTTTGCATAAATGGTGCCTTACTTTGAGTAACAATACTTATACATCCTAAGACTCGCATTCATGAAAAAAATCCTTTGTCTGGAAACACAGGTGTGAGGCTAAGAATGTATAAAGTATTGTTATTCAAATATAGGCACCATTTATGCAAAGGGTGTTTACAAAGAGCCCAAAGATTCGTAACCATAAAACTTGGGTGCCCAGCAATAATATTATTGAGCTTGTATGAAAAACGTAGGTTTTTCCAGTTACCCAAAGGCAAAAGTTAATCCCCTGTGGCAGCGAATCACCTCTAGCATATAACCCAAATAGGTGACTCAAAACTTTGTGATGACCCTGTCAAGTAATCAAAATAAACATAACAACTGAAGGTGCCTTAAGGCTTTCAAATGCCACTATTCACATGTCACTTTACTTAATTCTGTTGTGTGGCATTATTTGAAGTAATGATGGTTGTGGATGCGATACTAGCCCACAGCTGGTTAACCCCAGTGTAATGTAAGGTTATGCTCTCTTGGTAGAGTGACTACCAGAGTAGATTTTTAAATCCATGGTAATGAAAGTTGCAGGTCAAAAGAGTCCAAAATTAAGACATCAATTCACATGTGAAATAAAGATGAGATGTCTGTGCTATGGAGCTTCATGGAGTGGTACAACTTTTCACTGTCATTCTCTCTGTTCACAGTAATCCATTCAACAATTATAATACAACAGCGAGTGAGGACTTCAGTACTCCGTCAGTAAAAGATGAGTGGGATATTGAGCCACCTCCCATTGAGGATGCTGGCATTCCCGTCAGGGCTTTGTATGACTTCCAGGGAGTGGAAGAGGATGAGCTCAACTTCAAAGAAGGGGACGTTCTCACGCAGCTGTCTTCGCAAGATGACCAAGGGTGGTGTCAGGGAAGATTCCAGGGTAGAGTTGGACATTTCCCAGGGTCATATGTGGAACCACTATAGAAAGGAATTCTGTTGCTGGCACTTAAGTCTTGTTCTCCAAGGCTGAAGTTTAACTTTGGCTGTAAGCTTAGTCTTGGCTGATAACCAAGTGATTCCACCCTTCAATGATGTAATCCTGACAGCTTAGGTCAAACCCATTAATCTAGTTAAGGTATAGACAATCCGAGTATTGCATCTTGGACAGAATCAGAGGGAAATTGATTGATTGATAGGACAAATCATAGTGAATGGTCAATAAATTTATACTACTAATGTACAGTGTAGTGGTCATAATAATAATTGTTATGAAAAGAACATATTTGAAATTAATTTGGGTGCAAGAACCAATTGTGAGCTTGTAAATTTTATTAGGTTCTATGTTAGAAATCCAGATTACAAGTGAGAGATTCAAAACAATCCTCCATTGTTTCCAGGAGTGTAAGGGGAAATTCTGATATTGCAAAATCCATTCCATGAGTGGGATTATACATTAGCAGAGACGATATTGCTCTCTAAGGAAATGGCTGAGCTTTAACATAGTTTAACTGAAATACTTTGGTAACATATACGTATGTATATGAACAATTTGAAATTGTTAAAGGTAAATTAATCATTTTAAAGAATTTGAAAGTTTTGGGTGTCTTTGGGTGTTCAAGTTTTGGGTGTCTAATTATGGAGATTTTTATATGAAAAAAATATTTCACTGTGATTAGCTGAGAATAGGCCAGTTTATCAATAATTCAATTTGTACTGTAGTGCAAATTAATGCGTGCACATTCCCAGTTTTCTCAGACATATATTAAATGAGTAATCGTATGAAAGTTCAAACAATTATTGATGTACACTACTCGTGATATTTGAAAACCCTTTCAAATTGAACTCACCTTAGGGCTTGTGCAATTTGGAGAGAAGTTTCAAATATCACTTGTGGTGCAAATCCTTAATGCACTCGCAAACATACTATTGCCTATACAAAAGTTTCTGCGATTTTTTTCCAAATTCACTATCGCACTTAATTTACCTTGAACAGCTTCAAGTTGGTAATTAACCAAGTGTCCTCTGTTATTTTTGCTTCACAAGGTAGACCCTTTTCATACAATTATACAGTATTATAGAAATATAGTTTTTTTATACAACTGTGTTGTCTTACGCAGCACCATGTTACACTCTTCAAGTGAAAAGATATTTAAAGAGACTGTAGCTGCAACTAAGAAGCTTGTAATAAACTTGTAATAGAATCGGTGTGGATTACAGAATAATGGGTTATGTTACAAAATTATGTTATTTCTGTAATTTGTTTATTTTTGAGACCCACATTAACAATGTTGTGGAATGTAAATCATGCTCTGGTTTATATAGACTATGAGTGGTTTCTCTTTTGCTTAGTCTGTTGAGCGAGATGTGAAAGAAAACCTCAAGAAAAACTAAGCGAAACAGGGATTACTTGTAATCTATGGTTTATATTGAGTACTGTAGAGTAACAAATCCTGAACTGTTATTTGTTTTTAAAAGATACTCTTTGATTAGTTCCCTTTTAAGGTGATTCCTCGGAAATAAAAATTGCCGATGAATCTTTTTGAAACTTTCCCCAAAGGTTCTCTCCCAAGCACTGTTTCAGAAGAAAGGAGTAACAATATTATGGGTCACCATTCTCGCTTAAGAGATGTGATGGGGGCTAACCTGACCCATTTATGCCTGTACTCATGCTAATTGACCAATCTCGATAGATTAAAATTCAGTCTCAAACAATAGACCTCAGAACGAGGCTCTGGAGAATATACCCCACAAACTCTGTATTTATTCCCCAGAGCCTAGTACTGGGGTCTATTATTTTGGGCTGAATTTTGATATATCGAAATTTGTCTATTACGCGCGTTATCCATCGGTCCACGTAGCGGTAGCCCGAAGCACACTCATTAAAGGGAAAAAAAACTTGACAGGTAGAAAGTGTCGAGCATCAGAGCAATATAGAAAATTTGTGGAAAAATCGCACTACTGGCGGGGGTCGGCCGGAGCAGAGAAGGGGTGGTTCATCAGTTTCTGAACCCTTAGTAAGGGGTGGGTCGTTCAATTTTCAGCTACCCATAGGGTGGGTCATCCTGGTATTTTTTTTATGAGAATTGGCACACTCAAGTCACACTCAAACACCAACTCACGGTCTGGCCGAGCGCAGAGCCACATCACCCAAGCAGTGACAGCAGTCTCTAGCTTATTAGGCCTCATCAGTATGGCCCAGCCGATGGGCAGAATAGCACTAAGTGCCATATGTAGTCTACCCTTTACTGCCGAGACGAGTGCAAAGCATCCCTCTATTGAAGCCCCGGCTCCACACAGCACATGTGGGAGCTGTTAGCTATGCGTAATGCAGAGTAACGGTAGATCTAATCCGGAGGTCGTGGGTTCGATTCCCACCGAGGTCAAAAGATTTTTTCTTTACCTCGTGTGGTTCCCTGTTTCCCTTTACTTGGGCTAACGCCCAGTGGGTTATTCATTGGTTTAAGTAGCACTTTAATTTACACTTCAGAGTTAATTCTCGGTTTCACTATATGCGTAAGGTACTTGGCAGACCGTGGGTTGGTGTTCGAGTGTGTCACTTGCTTTTATGGTTTGCTAACTCCTTTCAGTTCCAAATTACAAAAACTCTTCGAGCTGTATTTGAAAAAGTACTCTTGGCTAGTGTACGATAGAGATGACAATTTATGTATTGTAAAATCTTTACAAAAGCTAACGGATTGAGCAAGGAGTCCCAGGACAGAAATATTCAAAATACTGCACTCGGTTGACATGCTGGTATTCAAGAATACCTAATGGCCAACTTGTGTCACATGAGCACAAACAGTGGTGATATATTTTTAATCAAGCTACCAAGACTGAGGAGTTGACAGCTTTTTTCCCCAAGGGTACGGCACAAAGATCTGGGAGTTTTCTGGCTATATTACTCCCAGGACTCACTACAGCCGTTTTCTAGATGGATCACTGCACTACGTGCCTTGAGACCTAGTGTGAAAAGTAAAATGTCAAGTTTTCTTAGAGTTTACAGCAACGACTTGAAGTTGCAAGGGTAATGGAAAGCAAAATTTCTTTTGTATGATTTTGTATTAAGAAATAAATCTAAAACTTAAATAAAAAACTGTAATTTTGTTGGATTATGCAACCAACCAAAAGTGTTATGTTTTATAGGAGGTGGGTCACGTGTTTTCTAACCACCACATTTTGAAATGCTCCGGCCCACCCCCTGCCCCCCCGTACTTTTTGAGCAGTCCCTTAAAACGACGTAGACGTAAAGCGTTCGTAGACTCGTTGTTTTCGAGGTGATAATTTGCATCACAGAGTAACAGTTTTGTGCACTCTTTTTTACCTTCCGATAATTTTTTTTTAAATAAAAGAGGATAATATGTATACTATTATTACACAATAAAAATTATAGGTTACCACGCTCATTTAAATGAAAACGATAATTTATTTCACCATCGAGTTTAGCTTGAGGGAAATTTCGTTCGTTGTGTGCGCGCTCGTACTCATTTGCGCGCGATAATGACGCGAAAATCGTCCACAGTAGGATGCGCAATGCAATACTGAGGAATCAACTTATCTTGGAAAATCCAAGATTTAGGTATGAATGAGGAATTAGAGCCGGGGGGGGCTCCCATATAAAATCGACAGGGAGAGAGATACCCCTCAGGGTGTTTAGCCTCAAAACGTCCACAACAGGAGCTTTTGAGGTACCTTTTAGGGTATTAAACCTAAAAAAAAATATTTGACAGTCAATTGAGTTATTATTTTGTCTCATTTACGCTGGGAATCCAAAATTCATAAAAAAAAAAGTGTACATTCAGAGTCAGTGATGGCCGGATTTCACCTGAAGGCTGTTTTGACGTCCCTCAACATGGCCTTTCTGCCAAGATCTCGTTCACGTTTCAAGCAACGCCAAATCCTTCCATTTGTTTTGCAGTTTCGTGTAAATTTTTAGGTGATTTTGGGGCATTTTGGGTAAGAGAGATTTTTTTCTTAAAGGGGAGGTGAAATTGAGGAAAATATGAAATATTGAAGATTTGATGGATTGGGAAAATTGAAATTTGAAGTGAAGAATTAGTAGACGGACAGTTGTAAATGTACATTTTTCGCGTCTAAATTCGGGCAGCGTGTTGAGCTCGTGCCATTCTTGATATCTTTAAAATTGAAATTGTTTACAGCTTGAATTTTCTGATCATGATCGATTTAATGCCACCAATGCCTGTGTGTCTAGAAGCTAATGCGTAATGCAGATTTGCCTGAAGTCGACGTCGACCGCCAAAAAATAAAATATAGAAAATCACAAAACTTTTAGACGAGAAACCGGTGATTTCGAACAATGCTCTTCGCTATAATTTATACCGAACTGAAAATACGTATGGACGCAACTAAATGCTGCTGAACAAATAGTCGATGAATAGAAGAAACCAAGATAATAATCTCTAGAAGACACATGTGTACTGCAGTCACTGATATCGGCTTGGAAGGGTGAGAAAATATTAAAAGAAATCATTGCGACACGGAGTATTCATATGTCGTCACCCAACCAAGTACTAACCACTAATTACTGACCCAGCCGAACAGGCCTTAACTTTGTTGATTGGACAAGACATGACGTGCCGTCCTTGGCATGGTAGTTCCACGCTGAACACGGTATTTCATTTCTAAAATTTCAAAAGATGACAAAGAAAGAAAAACCTCGAAGCCCACATCTGGAATTAAGATTTTAAACGCCTAACTGAAGGTCAGTTTCATCGATGGAGGAGGATAACTCCCCGGTCGGGGGGGGGGGGGAGTAAAGCTCTCCTTTAATTAGGAAAGAAAATGAGAATCTGCAATACAGGGATTTTTATTATACTTGGTCACTCGCCGATGCAGTACAATACAATACTAACTACTTAATAACCGAGAGTGAGGTCGTTACGGGAAAATCTCAAACTGAGGCCTTGCCGTATTGACCGAGCGATAGCGAGGTCAATACGGTATGCCGAGGTTTGAGATTTTCCAGTAACGACCGAACGGTCGAGGTTATTAAGTTGTTTATTATATGGCTAACAAAATGGTTCTAAAGGAAGAAAACAATCTAAATTCAAGGGGCAGTCGTTACTTCACATCCGGTGATGCGCGCGCTTATCCATTCATTCATCTTTCCAAACCGTCAAACTGCATAACAGAAGTGAACGCGTACTCTGTCAAGAAAATATATTTTATTTTGGAAAACAATGATCAATATGGCTGCAAAAGGTATTTTAGTACAGTTGTATTAGTATATCACGAGAGAATTTTCATCGACATTCTCAAGAATCAACCGTCTAACGTCAGTTCCTACAGAAAAGTTCTTAAAACTCGCTCAAAAGCCGTGCAGCCGTGTCGGCAAAAGGAAATACAATTTAAACGGAATCAGCACTACTCTTCGTCGTCACTTTTGATGAAAACTCTTCGCCTTTTCTGAGGTTCCTGGATTATTGTTGCTGGCCCGTTAAAGATCTTGAACTGGCGCTCAGAGATGCTGCGAATGTCCTCACCGGAAAAAATAATCCCCTCGGCTGTTCAAATCTGATGGTCCTTGAAGAAGTTTAAACTAGCTTGTGTTACAACAAGAGAATTTGTTGATGTTGACTGCTGTACTGCTTCGGTGTCACCAATTGCCTTTTGAATGGTGAAAGGACAGTGAAAGGAGACCTGCCTTCGGAAAGGAACCTCTAGCTCTGTATACTTCGCTGCAAATCCTGCAAACTCGACAAGGTATCAGGTTCATAATCCTCGCCATCCGTTTTCCGATATCTATAAAAAACTTTCCCAATAAGTGGTCAAGGACAGCAGCCGGTAAGTCCAAAACTTCTACTGTGCTTCCTTTGTTTATTGACGACAAATATCGCTGAGATGTTTTAATTTCACTGGCAGTTTTCCTTCCCTTTCGTGGTTTTGCTGTAAGCTTATGGACATTTCAATTTCTTCCTGAACTGTTAATTCGTTCGTAATTTTGCCGATGTAACTTTAATTTTTTCCTTAAAATAGTAATATAATTAACTCTCTGAATGTTAGTCGTCACTTATCGTCTTGTATCACAACGATTTTCAATGTAAATAAAGCAAATGTCGCCTAGCTAGCTTTGGATACCTTTCGTGTTCTTTCCTAATTTGCATAATCCGTAATCGGCCCTTGGGCAAGTGGGCATTACGGGAGAATAATGCCCTGGCGTTAAGCTGCACTTAGCCAATCAGAGCGCGCGTTATATCGCCTACAAACACTGGTGATTACAATCAATAAAGATAACAAAAATAATAATGATATGATCCATAATTAAGGAAGCAATAAAGAATGACTGAAAAAAGTTTATTGGCATGGAGAGCTGTTAACCACTATTACGAATGCCTTGCTTTGATGGAATTTTTTGCTTTATGAATTTTTTCTGTCCTCTTGCATTGGCTCTTTTTCTCTTCTCCGGTCGTCGAGTGCTTGGATAAATTATGCTTTCGTAATAAATATGGCTAAGAAAGTGATACTCAGACAATAGTGCTCAAAAAATCAAACTTGGTTCAGGTTTTCAGGAACCAAATCCGGGGGGCACTTCCCAAAGTTTTGTGGGACCGTACCTTAAACTCGTACCTGCTATTTTTTCTATACCTTAATTTCAGACCTAAGCAAAAGAATTGATACCCCATATTTTACACCTTTTATTAGAATTAATACAAGGTTCTTATACATGACCACAGCTAACCAGAACTGGCTTTCGTTGGTGTAAACATTTGAAAAGCGCTACAAACAATGCGGATACAGAAATTTTAAAAATAGCCTCCTTGTAAACAACATACCCAAAGCCAAGCCAGAGTGAAAAACAAACCCTATTTCAGAGCAAAATAGTCAAAATCTGGGCCCTTTTTCAGACCAAAATCACTCACAATCAAACCATACCCATTTGGTTCGCACACACCGAAGAAAAGCCATATAATTAAAGGTGTATCCCCCAGGAAAAACGAGTCACACCTCCCCCTGAGACTCGTGCGTGACCTGCCGACGTAATGGCAGCATTCAGGATGAAGGGTATTCCCAGAAGACTGGTTTTTGTCATGTGAGCCACATGTGATATCAAGAAATATACTCAATGCGGGCTCAATTTACAAACACGCGGTACTGTGGAAGAGACTGTGGTTTGGAAGGAAACTAGTAGCCCGGCCATACGCCATCGAAGGTAAAGCTACCGTTGTAGCTTGTACTAAGGTAGGAAAAATTCTAATATTGTAGTTCTGATCGCCCTCCGCTGAGATCGACTAGCCCCCGAAACACGGTATACGCCGTTGGCGTTTTCACGTATTTGCTTGTTTGTTCTTTTTATATAAACACCGTTCCATCATATCAATGCAAGCTGAAATATTATAAGCTTGACTGCCCTTTCCAATTTGACATATAGATGACGCAATAATGTAAGCATGAAGGTTTTGTGAACTAAAGAAGACACAAAAATCAGTTCAGAAGTCAATGAAATAGACATCCTCCGTCCCAATTTGTAAACCTTCCCCATATTTCAACAAAGGGTCACTCTTTGAAAGGCGACAAAGATCTTGCCGTTGTCATGCTTGAACAATAACGTTAAAAAATATCCAGCAATTATTGCGCAATGTTGTAAAAGCCGTGCAAGTGAAGGTTGAACAACAGCGCGGCGTTCAGCTTTTCATCGACAACATAAGCCATTGTTTGTTTTAACCCGACCTGACAAATGACAATGATTACAAAAGACATAAATGCATGGTATGACATTGTCTCTAATTGGAACCCAACTGGGATAGTTCTGCTTCCAATTCCATTTGAAGCACTTCCGTTCTTTTGAAATGACTCATCTTTAGCTTTCGCTCTGAGCATTCTGCAGGTAAAATATGCAAAAGAAAAAATATTATCTGTTGAAAGAAGGCCATTCGATAAGTTATATAAACAAATTCGATAATAATTCTTGACCCGCACCGAATACTTAAAATACTTCTCCCCAAAATGACTAACTTACCTTGAAATTTCTTTCTTTCGGCGTTTTGTTTTGCTTGATTTCTGTCTAGGTTTTCAATTGAGTTTCTTGTTCGGTTGTTTGTTTACACACCTCTTTCTTCAATGGAGTTTAGTAAAAGCAATTAAAATCTAAACATCTAGTGATAAAAAACCGTATTGATCACCTCTGGTATTCGTTTCACCCACCCACCCACCCTCCCCTCGTTGGAATATTCCGAACAGTACGTGGACTGAAAACCAACACGGAAACAGTTTAAAAAAATTTCATCACGAGACAAATCCGACAATGTAAATAAGATAAAACAAACATAAAACTACCAAGTTATAGAGAACGTGTCACGAAATAATCAAGCCAAATAATATCATTATTTATTACCTTTTGCATTCTGTTACCCCGCAAAGCTCACCCCATCTATATAAACTCTTGGTCTTCGGCCATCGTAGCTTGATTAAAAATATAAAACAACAGCGGTGATAAACGTATTAAAAACTTTCATTTTATAACCTTGACGTTTCGTATGCTAGTGGACATACATTTTAAAAAGTATAACCGTTACAAATTTTAGAAAGCTATTTATACTGTATAAATCGGGGTCTGGAACCTAGACAGAAAACATCTGCAATAGAAATTTAAGACGTTTCAAACGGAAACTGTCTGTAAAGGGACAATGAAAAGGCTTTCTTAATAGGGTAAAAGCTTTTCGCTACTGACATTGGCATTCAAAGCTTGCTGTAGCTCTTGAATAAACAAGGTCTCCTTAACTTTACAATGGTAATCAGTCTTGCCGGATGCCAAAATGTCAAAATGGTCCCAGTTGATGTTGTGACCAGTTGTTTTAACGTGATCAGCAATTGCAGAAGAGTGATCGTGTTTCGAAAGGGCCTTGAAATGTTCCGTTTTCCGGTCATGAAGTCTTCGCTTCGTTTTCCCAATGTAAAAATCGTTGCAGTCCCAGCAACTAGCTTTGTAAATGACTTTGGATAATTGTGATCGGTTGAGTCGATCCTTGTATGGGAAGAAGGATTTGATGCGCCGGTTGTTTTGAAAAATAACTTTAACATTAACAAAAGAGTAGAAACGATTAACACAAGATTTAAGACGCTTAGTAACTTTTGAAAATGTATGTTGACTAGCATACGAAACGTCAAGGTTGTAAAATGAAAGTTTTCAATATATTTATTACCGCTGTTTGTTTTTGCGGGCGACAAAAGGAGCCCGCAATCCTAATCTCGACATTGCTTTTACAAACGCATGCGCCGCAGTTGTATAGTTTGACCCTGACTCGATTTTGCTGAATCTTGAGTCTTCCACCACGAATGCATGGATGCAAAGTATGCTATTTTCTCACGCGCATCACGCGCAACATTTGGACCTTGGATCACGTGAAGGTCATGCATAGAAGCTGCGCCGACCAATCCAACTTGGATTCGACCTTTCTGTTCATGTTGTCGCGTTGTATGCCATTTCCTAGTCTCCTTAGGGTCGTCACAGAACGCTTCTCCTAATAACGGCTGCGAAGGAGACTAGCCATTTCCCGGCCGTAATTCCGGCTTAATCGAGAGTGGCAAATGTTCGTCCTTAACTTCAATCACGGAGCGTCAGAATTGTTTGCCCTTGACTTGAGCTGACAAGCGCATAGTGTGAGATCGCGTTCTTTAATTTCATAGAAGCGTTGAGCGAAAGCTGTTCCAAGCGCATTGTCTGCGATCGTTGTCTTCGATCTCAGAAGCGTGAAGCGACAGCGTTGGTCTTCAGTCTTTTGTCCGCTCAGCTCAACTCCTTCGTTCTCTCCCTACTCACCTTGCGCTCCCTTTCTCGGTACCCATCGTTAACGATGACGTCACCACTTAAATTTGCCAGGAGAAGCTAGTAAATCCATGTGTTTTTGAAAGGACAGGGAACAATTTGAACTGGCATTAAATATCGTCAGGCTGGCACTATAGTCACACTGACATTTCTTTATGAGTTAAGTTAAAGAAAATTTCCAAAAGTAACGATCCTCGTTTCATTCAAATTACCAGTCTTTTGTCTCCTTACTTTTGCCCTTTTGGTGGGCTCGCTACTTTGCGCGGGGTGGGGGGGGGGGGAGCTCCATTTTCGGGATTTATTAGCGGCCACAATTTTTTGGAGTTAATTTCGGGGCCTCGTTTCCTTCGGGAGTTTACTGTAGTTCCATTGTCTTATATGTTATCATTCTTTTTTTTCAGTTTGAAGTAAGCACTCTGCAGCATCATGCAAGAGCACAAATTTACGACGTTTTACGAGCCGTTCAGGATCAAATCTGTGGAGAAAATCAAACAAACGACGCGAGACGAGAGAATCAAGTGCCTCAAACAAGCCAACTACAACTTGTATCTCTTGGACTCGGAGAACATCATTATTGATCTGCTCACCGATTCGGGGACTGGGGCGATGAGTTCGCAACAGTGGGCAGCGGTCATGCTTGGGGACGAATCGTACGCAGGCTCCCCGAGTTACCGGAAGTTTGAGCAAGTTGTCAAGGAGATCTTTGGATACCGTCACGTGATCCCTACACACCAGGGGCGCGCCGCTGAGCGCATTCTTTTCCAGTGCTCTGTGACAGAAGGAGATATAGTGCCAAACAACGCCCATTTTGCCACCACTTTGGCCAACATTGAAGCGCAAGGAGGCAAGGCAATCAATTTTTTGACACCTGATGCAATGGAGCCAAGTAAAGATGTTCCATTTAAAGGGAACATGAATGTCGAAAAGCTTGAAGAAAAACTGTCGACTTGTCGAGCAAGGATTCCACTGGTCATGATCACCATAACAAATAACATGGTTGGAGGCGAGCCTGTCAGCATGGAGAACATTAAAGCGGTTTCTAAACTCTGCCGAGCTCATGGAATTCCCTTTTTCTTTGATGCTTGCCGTTTTGCTGAAAACGCTTGGTTCATCAAGATCAAAGAAGAGGGATACGCCAATCGTACACCTAAAGAGATCGCACGAGAAATCTTCTCGTACGGTGACGGCTGCACCATGTCAGCTAAAAAAGATGGACTGGCTAACATCGGTGGATTTTTGGCAATGAACGACGGCGAACTCGCTGCAAAATGCCGGAAAGAACTCTTGATAACCGAAGGGTTTACAACGTACGGCGGGCTTGCCGGGCGGGATCTTGAGGCGATTGCCGTCGGATTGAACGAGGTCGTAGAGGAGGAGTACTTAAGGTATCAAGTCGGATTCGTCAAATTTTTGGCGGACTTACTCGTGCAGAACCAAGTCCCGATTGTCACGCCACCCGGTGGTCACGCGGTTTACATCGACGCCGGCGCGATGCTTCCTCACATACCCCGGGAAAAGTTTCCCGCGTGGGCTCTCGGCTGCGCTCTTTATGTCGAGGGTGGCATCCGAGGGGCGGAAGTTGGTGGGGTGATGTTAGGAAAGCCCGGAAATGGTGCGGGGACCTCCTCTGAGGGAGAGAACGCGGAGAATGAAGGCGATACTGTGGAGAATGATGATGTGTTTGATTCTGAAGAAGAGGAACATGAGGAGTTGTTTCGCTTGGCCATTCCTCGTCGTACCTACACTGAATCTCACATGAG
>CM042751.1:2761621-2783685 GCA_022496165.2 Catalaphyllia jardinei
GAAATGAAGTACGTTATTCACTGTGAAATCTACTTCTCAAACTGATTAATAATTTAGCAAGCTAAAACAAAGAAAATCACAACCGTGAAGAAGGTTTAGATACCCATTCTTAATTAGCATAGATTTTGAAGATTTTACTTCTCCATTTACTCCTTGTTTTTGTTTCGATTGAGAAGATATATAAAACACTCTAGACAGTGTTTCACTGGCTATTCAAACACCTCAAATTTATTTGCCAAAAACACTCCGCTGCGCGTCGTATTTTCAACTCTCTTCTCGGTGTTTGGATATCCCGATGAAACACTGTCTCTCGTGTTGGTATATTACCTAAAACAATGCAATATACAGCTATAAACCACGTAATCAAATTAGACGTTAAAATTACTCTACTGTGGTTTCAGTTTGGCGTAGATGCTTGACCGAAAAGGTTTTGTTTTTCGCGGGACGTTCTTTAGTGGATCATAAAGCGAACTTCTAAAACTGCAGCACTATGTAGTTTACAAGGCATATATAAAATGGTTAATTTCCAGTAACTGTTTTGAAAATCGTCATGTTCACTTTTTACCTCAAGTGCTACAAATCTAGCAATGTGATTGGCTATTTCACTATTTCTGTGTTTACATACATGTAGCCTCATCTAAACACGCGGAGGGTTGGCAGGATTCGAGACAGTTATGCAAACCCTAGACGTTAATGCATAACTTTCGAGAATTCTCCTAACCCTCCGAGTGTTAAGATGAGGCTCTACAAACAGAAAAAGTACTCTATTGCTTTCCTGAGACGTCACAACCGTGTTTACATACTCTCATCTAAACACATCCATCGACCAATGAGAGCGCGCTTAGTCGCTCAGTTATTTTATAAATCGTCATATACTCTTTTTATCGCAACAGCCACAAATCTCGCAATTTTATCGGCTAATTTGCCGTTGTCGATAAGAGCCCAGACAACACTGCTCGCATCGATATGTCACGCAATGCCTTTTCAGAATGGAGCCCCAGGCCTCGCGTTCGACTACAGGTATTTTATTTTAAGATTAATTATAACACCATGGAGCGAATTTCAATTGAATGTCGTAAAACAAGAACCAAACCAATTAGAGCGGTTTTCATCTGAGTGTCGAAAAGTAATTGGTTTTGCATCAACTACGCGACACGATTGGCTTAAAAATCTCGCGCCACTTTTTCGTCCAATCAGAGGTAAAATTGAAATCAATTGTGATTCGCTCGCTCGCGTTTTCCCGCGCTTGGCGTCAGCTATATGTAATTGCTTCGAGTTTTGATTGGTTCACTGTATTTTCTACGTCGTTTGTGATTGGATAGGATTATTACTTTAGTTTTGGTTTTACCAAACTCAAGTGAAAAGCGCTCCATTTATAAATTGGACTACTCAGCCAATCTCAAATCGTGGTAAAGCGAAACCAAAACCAAAACCAAACTTGGCTCATTAAAATTAATTATCGCACATTTGTTGTAGGTACGTTGCTGAAGTCTGTGCGCATCTGTACAAGAACCGGTCAAAGGTTTGTGGTTATCAAATCACGTGGGAACCGGCCATGCTACGTTACTTCACTGCTCATCTGGAACCCATTCCTACACCGTCAAGTCCGTCCGTGGAGGAAGCAAATCGAGAACGCCATCCGTCAGCTGTAAAGGTGTCCAGCGGTCAGGTGTTGCGAAGTAGAAAAAACTCTGCAATGCAATTCAGCTAATTTTTATGGCAAGCCGATGTAAAATCAATTACAAAAGAGTCTTAGGCAGTCATCTTTTTGTCTTACGTTGTTGTGTATGAGCTCCGTTAAATTTCAAAAGGAAACCATGCCAGGAAAAGTCTTCGATGCTGTTATTCGAATAGTTTTGTTAGCAACAGCTTTGAGAAAAAGAATAACCGGTGCAAAAGGAAGCAAAGGGAAAGATGGCATCGATGTTTTGACTGTGAATAACGTTTGCTTTTGCAGTCATGAAAATAGTTATTCTTCATTCCCTTCCCCAGAGTCCCCCAGAGGCCTTAGCAAAAGCTGTTAGCCGCCAACAAGACTTTGGCATGAGAAAAAGGTGACTCTCGAGACACATAATTAGATTGGCTACATTTTTTTTGACTGAGATTTTCACTAATTCAATGCTGGCTTCTTTCTTCAACTTTTCAAATGATTCGTCAAATACTCGGCTCGAAAACCGATTTTAAACTACCCGAAGGTTCCGTGAACCTGTGATAAAGCGTTTTCAGTCAGATGTCAACCATGAAGGAAAACAGCTTTAATCTTAGTACAATGATCTAACCAATCCTATCATGGGTCTTTTTCTCGTGCCAGTGTCCCGCCGGCTAAAACGGGCAGGCAGTTCTAAGGAAGAAAATGCGTTACTTTTGAGCTGATATGATGCTTGTTTTTTGATTTATTTAAAAGGTAAAATCAGGCTTTGGTAGCATTTATCTCTGATCAAAGTGATAAGCTGAAAAGCGCATTCCTCGCGCAGTTAACATGCATAGAAATGGCCTGGACACCAGGACATCAGGACACGGAGAATAATTTAAGACATTCGAACAAAGATATTTTTAAAGATGATTTTTATAAATAAAGAAACTTGTTATATTTCATTTGTTTTATTACTTGGATTTGGGAGCGAATCATGAATACGCTATTACCAAGAAATGTCAATTATCGATCAACCTTTGGGCGTGATGATAATTTAGCCTGGATTTCAGCCATCGCTTCTCCCGCGTCCCCCCTTGTGGGTAAGGGAGAAGAGACGGCTGAAATTTAGACAGGATGATAACTCTACAGAGGGCCTATTAGGGGTTTCGGAATATAAGATGTAGAATGTTGGTAAAAAACAATGGGATATAGGCAATATTCATAAATGGCAACCAATTAAATAATATTTTGTAAGTATTAAAATTAGCCCAACTAACCTCGTTTTTGAGTTGATAATTCAAAATAATTTTTATTCTCAAACGAGGTTAGCTGGGCTCATTTGAATGCACAAAAACGAAATTTATATTGGCAGCCGTTTACAAACAAGGTTTATGGAATATTTAGATAAGATAAAACGGGATATCGAGTAGGAAAATCGTTAGTTTTTCCAGTTGGAATTTTTAATGACAATCGGGATATTTAGGTGAAAACAATTAACGTGGTAAGGGATACTCAAACCCTCCGCCTCCTTATGGGTCTATTGACTCCACAGTAAAGAATGATTTGCTTTAATGAAGATTTCGAAAGTATGACATTGATCCGCTTTATATGTACCTTAAAGCTCAGCTCTCTACATTTCACAAACTAGGATGCTTGTAGAACATTTTAGAGATCAAACATCTTGTTTTGATACCGTTTTGGCTGTTCGATTTCAAATGTTTGCAGTTGCCTTTGCAACATTTTGGACACATCGTAGAGCTGGGGTTGTGGGGACTCGCTCCAACCCGTCAGGTTACTTGAAAGATAAAATCAGTGTAACGCGAATAAAATGTAATAGGCTTATTAAATAAATGACTAGTTTGTTGTTTAATAAGAGCGTTTTCGCACAGGTTAAAACAAAGAAAGATTCAAGAGTAAATTGAGGTAATTGATGTGCACTACTCACTTTCCTTGTACTAGTCACGCATTGAAATGTTTGAAGCGTGTTTTTACTGATTATCATATACGCTTGCAGTGATCCACGTATTATATACACGCTTTTTTTATAATGTCAGAGAAACTGAAATGACTGTCGACGGAACGACATTCCTCGCACCCGCGAAATAAAGTCTTCCATGTCGTCGATCTCTTCCTCGTCTTCTCGTCCTAGCTCCTCTTTGTTTTCAGTCAGAGGAATGGGTTCCAGATGAGCGCTAAAATGACGTAACACAGCAGGAGCCCACGTGATTTTATATCCGCTGACCTTCTTTTTGTGCCTGTAAACGTACTCCAATACTTCAGCGACGTACCTGTGAAAAGACAGAATATAGTAAATAGCTAGGTCATTTCCGAGTTGCCTTCTACATTTGTGTCGGCGGCTGCGCACTCGATACGAGCGGCAGTCAAAACTGAGCTGTCTTACCGAAACGACACGATAGGAGCCTTTTTCTTCGCAGCTAAAAAAAAAACAATGCTAAAGTTACTTTGGCCTCTTCTAATAGTTAACTTGAGAATTCCAGGTTTAATTTGAAGAGGAACAGCAAATTTTGTTCAAAATAAGACAACTATTATTCTACGACGAAGTACGAGCGAGTTGCCATGCCGGACGCCAGCGATCCATTTTTGGCGCAAAATTAGAAGGTAGGAGACACATAATGCACTTTTTCACAATTTGATATGGTTTTGGGAATTGTAAATCCCTTGTCGTGAATATTTACTGCCATCTCCATATTTATTTGCCTGATTTCAATGCCTTCCATGTTAACTTACATGACGTCAGGACAGTAAAGCTTTTCCCGCCTTCTGAATCCTGATTGCTCAATTCAAATTTCAGGCGCGTCAGGCGTATATATGCAAGGGTTTTCATGGAAATCAGACTTATTTTCATAAGAAAGATTTCGCACGAACATTCGTTTTGAAACAGATGCCCAAGGTATCTCAGAAATGGCCTGTTGATTGACACATCATGGGCGTAGCCAAGATTTTTCAAGGGGGGGTCACACTGAGTCATACAGAGGGTACTCACCAGATTGTCACCTGTATATTGTAGGTTGTTTACTTACAAAAAGGCTTTCAAAGGGGGGGTCACGGGCACCCGAATGCTTTTATTGGCTCACTAAGTACCTACTTCATGTGTGATTCAGTATATGTCCTTCGTGGAATTGCAAGGCGAAGAAGCTCTCCGTTTTCTTCTTCAAATTCGTTGTCGTCTTCCAGATTCTGAGGGTCTTTGCCATGCATCACACCCCCCAACTCACCACATCGGATTCCACCTGAAAAAGTCAAAACATATATTGCTGGGCAATTTGTCATTAAGTAATTTTTCCAAAACCGAAGATAACTTGATAGATATTTAAGAAAACCTTTTTCCGACAATTGAAACAAAAATTACTTTTCTTTTCAAGTGTCATAATGTCGTCATCTAAGTAATGTTTTCAGAGGTAGCTAACTATTTTTACTGTCAGTAGCAACTTAAAAAAAGGTACGAAACGCTGAAAACGTTTGCACGTTCAAATATACACATTTTGCAAGAAAATCTTTTCATAGCATCACCGAAGGTTTTGTCTTTTAAGGATTGATATCTTTAGGAGGAAAAAATTATCGGAACAAACCAATTATAACATGTAAAACATGGAGAACTCACGAAGTAACCTATGGTGTACAAGGAAGAAAGAGAGCTTTTACCACTCAGAATTTAAAGAATTTATTAACAGCTCATGACCAAGCCTTTATGCCACAGTCTTTATCATTTTACCTTCCACATATAAGGCACAGCCAAGAGCCCAGGCCGGAAACTGATCCTTGGGTATGTGCGGCAACATGGCAGCTGCATCAATGTACACTGCATGTCCACCTGGCGGAGTTAAAACAGGAATGCGGTGCTCCTTCAGCAAATCTGCAAGCATTTTAACAAACCCCACTTGATATTGGAGGTAGTCTTCCTCTAGAACCTCGCGCAATCCAACTGCCATCGCCTCCAGATCTCTCCCGGCCAATCCACCGTAAGTGAGAAACCCCTCGGATATGATCAACTCCCGACGGCACTTGTCTACGAGATCGTCGTCGTTCATAGCCAGGAATCCTCCAATATTAACGAGACCATCTTTCTTGGCAGACATTGTGCAACCATCGGCGTAGGAAAACATCTCGCGCGCGATCTGAAGTGGCGTGCGATGAGCGTAGCCTTCCTCGCGCGATTTGATAAACCACGCGTTTTCCGCGAAACGGCAGGCGTCCAGGAAAAACGGGATTCCGTGATGATGACAAAGCTTGGAAACCGTTTTAATGTTCTCCATACTGACAGGCTCTCCACCAATGGCATTGTTTGTTATTGTGATCATAACCATGGTAACATTGTCTTTTCGCTCGCTCAACAACAGCTCTTTCAGTTTATGAACATCCATGTTTCCCCTGAATGGAACTTTTTTGCTAGGATCCAGAGCTTCAGGAACTGGAAAATTCACCGCTTTTGCTCCACATTTTTCCACGTTTGCTTGAGTTGTGTCAAAGTGTGCGTTGTTTGGCACCAAGTCGCCTTCTTTGAGGCTGCACTGAAATAAAATACGCTCCGCAGCACGGCCTTGGTGCGTGGGTATCACGTTCCGGAAGCCGAAGATGTCCTTTACAACTATCTCCAACTTCCGGTAGCTTGGCGAGCCAGCGTATGACTCGTCACCTTTCATAATGGCGGCCCACTGATCAGAGCTCATGGCGCCGGTGCCAGAGTCTGTCAACAAGTCGATGATGATGTCTTCGGAGTTCAACATGAAGGGATTGTAGTTTGCTTCTTGAAGACGTTGGATTCGCTGAGCTCTAGTTGTGTGTTGTATCCTCTCAACTGCTTTGATTCTGAATGGCTCAAAAAACGTTTTGAAGCTGTACTCTTTTAACTCCATTGGTGATGAATTCTAATAGGAACAAAAAAACCCGAGGTGTTAGTTTCAACGGGTTTGGTATGAGACTCCGTCTACACTTGCCAGAGGAATTTGAAAACGGAGGTTTCACTCTGAAGACGCATCAAATGTTTTCCATCCACACTGCGGTGGAGGAATTTTAAAACACAACAAACACCAGTTATTTTGGATTTGTGGTTGAGGAAAACTCGGACATAGTCTCCTCCGCAGCCGTTATTAGGGTCGTCACGTAACGCTCCTCCCAACTAACGGCTGCTCACTCGAGCTCTGCATTCCTTTCCCTTTGTTACTGAGAACCAATAACATGCATGTAACTGTTAGCAGCTACACCAATCATACTTCCTGTTACATTTGCCGCCAAAGGTCCAGGTTTCAAAGAAATGGAAGCCTGCTTCTTATTGGTCAATTTAAGGAAAGGAATGAAGAGCTCGAGTGAGCAGCCGTTAGTGGGGAGGAGCATTGTGTGACGAACCTAATAACGGCTGTGAGACTACATCGGACAGGGAAATATAATAATTATGGTAGCGTTATCGTTTTCGAAAAGAGTCGTATTCAAAATCTTTTCTGTCCACACTAAAACGAAAAAACGGCATTTTCAAATTCCTTCCGCCGTTTGAAAAGCTTTTTCGAAAAGCTCCATTTCAGTTCGTGACAGTTTAGTGTGGACGGTGGGCCTAACCGTAGAAATAAAGCTGCGTTTTCAAATTTCTCCAGTGTAGTTGGACGCTCCCTTGGTGAAAGGGATGGAGAAACGTGCAAGCGGTGGCACGTGCAGGAAAACGTGCAACCGGTCGGGCATAAGCGTGGCCAAACGCCCAATCTCTACCATTGAAGCTCGTTGGAAAAAGATTACCGCGGGAAAGCGCCCGAAAATGGAAGGTGTGGGAAAGCTGAATAAAAGCGCCGGAAATGTGCCAGCGCTGTTAGACGCGAAAAGGAATTGAATCATTCTAGTTGCTGCTACATACATATCTAGTTTTGCAGTTTGCAGTTGTTTCAGGGCCCGAGATGCAACATCTTGCAATAGCGAAGCGCACAGTTTTTAAAAAATAGATTACATCTCCAGAGACCCCCCACATGACTCAGACAAGAATTGCAGTTCTGTAGAAGGTTTTGTATGAGCGCGTTGTCTTCTAGACCAGAAAATCCGGCAAAAAAAGGAAAGATTGGTGGTCTAAAATTTTGGTTAGCGAAAATAATGTCATAAAGCAAACACTGCTGCCATGGGTAGTGTAAAACAGACTCCGAGGTGTCCAGAAAAGAGCATAAATGTCACAAATGCACGGGGGTCTTACAAAGCCGCAGTGACATGCAGACAGATCCCAGTCCGGCAGTCGAGAACTTTTAGCGAGGCGGTTGCGACTAACCGATCAGAATACTTCTCAGTTAAACGTGTTACGAAGAAACCTATCTGTTGTTTATCCTGTTCTTCAAGAGAAGACTGATCTTATGCTAGAAATTCCCAAACTCGACCAGCCGAGCAGCCCGCTCTACAGAGCAGAATTTTGTGTACTGTGCAACTTGGAGGACCATGATATTAATAGAGCCATTTATTCGACCGCAGAAACAAAGCTGTGACCGTAAGCAGATCTCAACTGCATATATTTCATAGCTATATGCGTGGTGCGATACGTGTACTAAATAGCGCAGCGAGTAAAACTGTTTTTTTATGTGCGAAGGCGGAGCGGGCCAGTTTCATCACGGCAGCGAATCGGATCTTCGGTTGTTTGTTTATGAGTTACTTTTTTACCTGGCTTGCCGACTTTCTTGTGGGTGATGCACCTGAATGCCGGGTACAATAATAATATTTTTCTCTGTCATGGACGTAAGGAGTGCGTTCGTAAACAGTCTTCATACATGAGTAGCCCATCATATTTTGCCGCCTTCCTTCAAACTTATTATTTTAAGGTACATGTTGTGGGTTTTCTCCAACATTTTAAACTGGAGAGGCCATCAAATTGCGAAATTAGTCGCTGAGTATCGCGTGGAAGAGTTTTCGAGCGCCGTTGCTGCATACGTCGCTCTTAAAGAAGTAGCCGAAATGGTTTGTTTGTCTGAGTCACGACGGGGGGTAAATTTTCGTGACGTCATCTGGGCGCTTCGCTATTGATTGGCAGCACGTTGCACATGTTTTTCTAGTCAATGGAAAAGTTTAATAAAACGCAAGGTCAAGAAAACAAAGAATGATTTTACAAAGAATAAGCACATTTCGGTAATCTCATATAGGCAAGCATATTAATGAAAAGTCAACAGTAATTTAGAACAGTGAAGAAAAGTGAAAAGATCGACTTAATATGATCCTTTTGCAGCTATTTCGTTTTTAGTTCATTTTTAGCTCGACTTTGCAACATCTTTTTAGTAACTTCTATGTTGTTTTTCTGAAGAAAAATAAATATGTGGATAAATTCAGCTGAAGATAAATTCAGCTGTAAATTCATTTAACACACACACAAAGCGGGGAAATGGTAGCCGATTGGTAGGCCGCAAATGCCATTGAAAAAAGCAAGCAGAACATAAACTTAAAGTTACACTAACGGATTGGCTCTAAGCCAGATATTTTAGATATTCGTTTTCCTCTTAATTATGTAACTGTTTGCTTCCAGTCAAATGCAGAAAAATGTGAAACATTTTGCAATTATTCATCGAAGCAGGCCGCTTTTTTGTTCATAATTACTGTTCTAAAGTAGTGAAAATGCCAAAGCGAAAAAAATGTATTTCTTTTAGTAAAGTTCAGTGCCAAAGACAACTGGAAAGGAACGAGAACAATTCTGAAGTGACGTGAAAATCACCGAATAACAGAATATGTTCAAGTTTGAAAAACTGTGCACGATATAAAGATTTTCTTTTCTCTTAACAGCAAAGCTGACAGAACACAGCAATGCAGCACTAGCCGTATGGTCGATGCTAGTAAGATTTCTGCATGATGTTATGTGCATCATATCAGGCCTTTAATGCCTACAATCTGGCTCCAATTGTTTTTCAACGCCATCAAAGTCATGGTAGGACAGAAAAAATCGGAATGTCATACACTGTAAATCGAAGAATATTCTCAAGAATATTTTTAGCTTAAAATTGGCAGAAAAATAAGATTATTCAGCCTGAGCCGAAAATACAATATTCCCACAGAACAAAGATTGCAAATCGTCAAATTTACACTATGTAACTGAAAAACATTGCTTACCCCTAAATCTGTTTTTCCGCTGCGATTTTCCTCGTCAAACGTTGATGCGTCTCCACCCTGCAAAATCAGTTCTCGCATTTTTTTCCTTTTGTGATGGGTGTCAATGTATTTGCTTGCATATCTAACCCAACCTTAGTTAAACACCGGAACAAATCTGTTAAGGGAAATAATCAATGTTGTTTTTTAAAATCAGCAATAGACGGAAAAATGAACGAGATTGTCACAGGGTATTACAAATATTATGCTTATACTTAACTCTGCGTAACAAATCGCGTTAATGTTAATGCGATATTTGCAGTTCACATCTGATTCATCCAGAAAAACTCTAAGCAAAGTTAGTTCGACCGGAGAAACATTTACACACTGTATGCATGCATCGCGAATTATTTTGCTTCAGAATAACTTTAGCTGGAGGATAGTTAAATGTAAAGTAACACTTTAGTGCTTCCAAGGAAAGGGAAGCTTTTAATTTAGGGAGATTTCAATCATTGTACATAGCTTAAAAACTAAAAAACTAATCTTTCACTCAAGTAAAGTTATTTAATATACACGACTTAAAAATAGCTCAGTCTTACACTTGATCAAAATCACTACCTGTCCAATTTTCAACTTATTTTAAGGTAAAAGCACATTTTTGGTTTAGTACCTGTTGTAAATGCTTTTTCCTGACAACCAAGAACAAAGAAAACTCTAAGAAGTTGTTACGGAGAGTCCACCGCACCTTGTTGTCGCAATTTTAAACACTTCTCTTGACAGTAGAGCGTTTTGCTTGTCAAACTATTACTCAATACTCAAACAGGAAGCTTGAGTAAGATCACCGTCAGAGGAAAAATACACCAGACATAAATTAATTTTTCTGTTTACGTTTGCGCAAGGGATAAAACGAAGTCTTTGGCCATTATTTGCTTTTCATTGCAATTGCTCAACTTGAAAGCTCAAGAAACGTTTCCGGGGCCAGCAGAGGGGTTGAAGGTTTCTTAGACTGTCAAAAGGCAGTTTTTAAAGCACGCTCCGTCTTTGGTTGATTCCAATTCAAGGCATACGCACTAAATTAATTAGAAAGTGCTTCTCATAGGAGAAGAGGATACATCTCTTTCATTGTTTGATGATACATCCTAAAATAAGTACCCAGGACCTGTTTAGTAGTAGACATTCTGAAGACCAAGTGGAAACAAGCAAGGGGGGGGGGAGGTAACTTAGGAAAATAGGAGACAGGGGGAAGCGGCTCGGAAGGAAATGGAGGTCCCTGAAAGGCTTGGAGAAGGACTAAATTACTCCTGGCAAAAAGCGGGATTTAACGTGGTGTGCACGTGGTGGTGGGAACCTAGAGAGATAGGAACACACTTTGGAACAACTCGTTGCCACAGAAACAGCGCAAAGAGGCAATAGCGGCCACGGAGGAAAGGAGAGAAAGCCGGGAGTAGCAGGGCACGGGGGGTTCGGATCAAATCCCTTTTACCCCTCTCCCCACCCTCCTCAATCAAACGAACAACTGGATCTTCTAATTTACGTGGAGCAGGCATTGCCAGCTTCACATGCTATACAACACATTCAAGATTTCCTTCCTTTAGGTAACGGTATGATCATGTTGTGAAAAGCGAATTGAGACAAAACTTTGCAAAAGTCGCTAAAATTCGCAAAAGTATTCGAAAACAAATTCGGCCAAGTTGTCAAAAAACCTTCCGGCCTCATTTTGTGTTTGTTTGGTTTCGTGAAAACAACAAAATTTATAGATTCGATGGAATGTTCACAGTGCGTTCAAAATGTTTTGGCAAAGAGTTGCCTCCCTTGCAGTCTCCTTTGCAGCCGTTATGGAGTAGTTATATATACCGACCATCTTTGTAAATCTTTACTATATATTCATAATGACTGATGATGATGTTTGAAAGATCGAAACATGTTCCGAAAACTGAAAAGCGTTGTTATGTTTTTAAAGATAATACTATATAGGCTTTTATCTTTGTTGTTTACATTGTAACGTCTTTTCTCAGTTGTAAACATTCCCTGAAGAAGTCAGGCTGTGCCTGACGAAATGTTGGAAATTATATACAGTTATCCCCAACCGTACGGTCAGCCTTTCTGAGTTCAGTTTCTTCAGAGATCGAGTGAGCAGCTGTTAGTGGGTAGGAGCGTTTCGTGACGACTCTAATAACGGCTGCGAAGGAGACTACCTCAAACCAACAATATTTTTTGCTAAGCGCGGAAAGGCCTAGGTACGAGTTAAGCGCTACAGTGTTACGCAGGATTTGTAAGCAGCGGTTTTTCCAGTAAAATCGCGTAAGATAAAAAAGATGACAAGATGAGACAAAGGGAAACTGTTCATTCTTTTCGTTCCTTTATTTACTCTCTCCCTACTCAGCAATATTGTGTGCTCCCTGTGCATAATTAATAGTGTTCCTCTTAATCATTGCTTTTATTTTTGTTATTATTTTTGTGTAGACTACTTTCTACTTATTAGTTAGGTATTAGCTATATCAGGTCCACATCAGTTTTATTAATTGCCGTAGTTCAACCCACTGATGAAATAAAGCATGCATGTACAGTCTCTCGCGCATACTCGGTAAAAATTTATGTGTCATCTAATCCTCCTCCAGTCTCCTTTTAACCCTCCTTTGCAGTGGGAGAATGGGTTCGAGGTGAGCGCTAAAATGACGTAACACCGCAGGAGCCCACGTGATTTTATATCCGCTGACCGCCTTTTTGTGTCTGTTAACATATTCCAACACTTCGGCGACGTACCTATAAAATAATAGATTGCTTCGTGTGAGGGGTGCGGTGAGCTAGGCGCTAGTTACTTAGAGGTCTAGGCTCGAGTGTAAAGAATTGTAATATGACACTCTCTACTCAGCTTACAACATTCGTTGACGACTTCAACTACCCAGTTTTCTCCCGCTAATAAAGGAGAATTTTGGAACCTTTTTCTGTCTTTTTTTAAAGTACCAGTATTTACTCAAAGCTAAACAAAATCTTAATGGGGCCAGGTTCCTGATAATAATAGCACGCCACTTAGCCTTGTACATACTTTATGTGTGACTCAGTATATGTCCTTCGTGGTAGTGCAAGGCGAAGAAGCTCTCGATTCTCGTGTTCAAATTCGTTACCATTTTCCAGATTCTCAGAGGCTTCACCATGCATTACACCGCCAATTTCACTACAGCGGATTCCACCTAAGAAACAGAAGTAAGCACAGGGCGAAGAAGGGAATTTTAGTGTTAAAAATGCAACCGACGGCCAATTAAGAGCCTGGAAATACATTATTAGCCTGATTCCCAGAAGATCTAGGTCTCTCACGGCCACGTCTTCTCTCCCATAACATAACATAACATAACATAACATAACACAGCACAAACTTTATTTTCTCTCAAATTTACAGGAACTCGATAGGAGCTAATATTACAATTAAATTACACTACAATATTTAAATAAATTTACAATAATGTTTAATATTAAAAATTGGTAACACTAAAAATTTAATTTAGGCTTTCAGAAGTTCTTAAATTATCAGGCAAAGAATTCCAAAGTTTTGCTGTTAAATAAGTAAACGAATGGAGACCGTATGTCGTCGTATTCCCCATTCCCCCGAGGGATAACGGAAAGAGAGCGCTTGCCCATGAGCGACCTGGACTGTTTTAGAACCCGGGTCAGACAATGGCAATATCTCACGGGTTATTTAAGGGTTATTTCTGCGGCCCTCGTTAGAGGATTTCAGGGTTTTAATTAATGGCCTCAGGTTAAAATGGATTCAGGATATAAATCTCTTGAGCCTAGAAATTTCCTTTGGAATGTTTGTTCAGATCTTCGCTAATCGTAATCAGAAACTTTTGAGTGCTTTTAATAATCTTTAAGGGAAAAATAAACATGGCCAACCTTGATTTAGTGTTCTGTGTTAGTTCTGTTGTCATAGAGGAATATGGAATATGGAATCTTAGCACCATTTTATGAGGAGGAGGGCAGGGTTTGTAAAAATGTACCACAACACTATACATTAAGCCGTCCCTTAGTTTTCATACATTATTATCTGATTTTACCTTCCACATATAAGGCACAGCCAAGAGCCCAGGCCGGAAACTGATCCTTGGGTATGTGCGGCAACATGGCAGCTGCATCAATGTACACTGCATGTCCACCTGGCGGAGTTAAAACCGGAATGCGGTGCTCCTTCAGCAAATCTGCAAGCATTTTGACAAACCCCACTTGATATTGGAGGTAGTCTTCCTCTAGAACCTCGCGCAATCCAACTGCCATCGCCTCCAGATCTCTCCCGGCCAACCCACCATAAGTGATAAAGCCTTCGGATATGATCAACTCCCGACGGCACTTGTCTGCGAGATCTCCGTCGTTCATAGCCAGGAATCCTCCAATATTAACGAGACCATCTTTCTTGGCAGACATTGTGCAACCATCGGCGTAGGAAAACATCTCGCGCGCGATCTGAAGTGGCGTGCAATGCGCATAGCCTTTCTCGCGCGTTTTGATAAACCACGCGTTTTCCGCAAAACGGCAGGCGTCGAAGAAAAGCGGGATTCCGTGATGATGGCAAAGCTTGGAAACCATTTTAATGTTCTCCATACTGACAGGGTATCCACCAATGGTGTTGTTTGTTATTGTGATCATAACCATGGGAACCTTTTCCTTAAGTTTGCCTGACAACAGCTCTGCTAGTCTGCTGACATCCATATTCCCCGTGAATAACAATGCTTTTGCGTCAAAATCCAAGGCTTCAGGAACTGGAAAACTCACCGCTCTTGCTCCTCGTTTTTCCACGTTTGCTCGAGTGGTGTCAAAGTGTGCATTGTTCGGCACCAAGTCACCTTCATTGAGGCTACACTGAAATAAAATGCGCTCCGCAGCACGGCCTTGGTGCGTGGGTATCACGTGCCTGAAGCCGAAGATGTCTTTTACGACTCTCTCCAACTTCCGGTAGCTTGGCGAGCCAGCGTATGACTCGTCACCTTTCATAATGGCGGCCCACTGGTCAGAGCTCATGGCGCCGGTGCCAGAATCTGTCAATAAGTCGATAATGATGTCTTCGGAGTTCAACATGAAGGGATTGTAGTTTGCTTCTTGAAGACGTTGCATTCGCTGGGCTCTAGTTGTGTGTTGTATCCTTTCAACTGCCTTGATACGGAATGGCTCAAAAAACGTTTTAAAGCTGTGTTCAGTAAACTCCATGGAAAAGAAATCCTGGAAAAGAAGATGATAAAAAAAAAAAAAGAACAGAATAAAACGATATTCACGTTGGTTTAACCCGAGGGATGCTCCCTTACTTTGGCTACATAGGTATGTGTGGCCCCAAATAGTTTTTAGCCATTACTCAGAAATAGGGTTTCGACATTTTGGTCTTAAAGAAGGTATGGTTTCTGCACTCTAGTCTTAAATTGGATATGTTTCGTAATCATGATAGATAAGACCACCTTTAACATCGGTCTTTGGTTTAAGTATTTGGGTCCGTTTCTCTGAAGGGTCCTGAAAAATTTTCGCACCCGAAAAGCAAGCAAGATCTCACGCCTTACAGAACTGTTTTACCAGAAGTTCGCTCGACCATACTAGAAGTTTCAGGTGTATAAACCTCTCTGTTTTTAGATACAGATTAACTAGGGTTTTCGAGAAGCAGTCCCCAATAGGCCCCTTTCGGGCCCATAAAGCGATTTAATTAATCTGTATCTAAAAACAGAGAGTGAATATTTTTGCGAGAGCGGACAATTTAAGAAAAAGTTCTAATGGATGATACCAGACGTACGCGTTCGAATGGCTAACAAAACATTTCGAACTGGTGACGCCAAGCGTTGGAACTGCTAAGAAAAAATTTGGAACGGATGATTCCTAGCCTACGAGCAGGCTCACTTGTTTGGGTTGTGTATCGCAGTCACAGTCGGTAAAAGCACCCGAGAAACGGCCTGGAACCTATTCTTCTCGCCAGCTCTCGGTTGCGGCTCTCCCACCTTTGCCCGCGACACCCTGCTCAAACGAGTGAGCCTTCCCGCATTCCAGACGTGCGAACAGCCCAAGAAAAGAGTTCGTATTGAACGAATGGTTATACACGGTTGAGTGGCTAAATACGAGAGAACTTGGTACCTTGATAAAGGACGTGCTTTGCTCCTCTTTCGTTTGTATATCGTTTCGTTGCGGACAGAAGACTCCCCCCCCCCAAAAAAAAATGACTTATTTGGTGGGATAAGCAGTGAGATTAAAAGCTGAGGTCGATTGTATAAATTTACTTTAAAAAGGAAAATAACAATGGTCCATCATTATAAAAAATGCAGTTTAAAGTCTTAAAATTGACCACAGTTTGGAAAAAAAACTATCGCTAATGCAACCGGAAGAATTAACATCGACAAAAAGAAAAACGAGTGGAAAAAGATTGTAACTTAAAAAAATAATGGTCCATGATTGGAGAAAAAAAATGTAGTTTTAGGGCTACAAAATTGAGCCGAGTTTCGAAACAATATGACTGGTGCAAAAAGGGGCGATGTAGCAGCTATCGTAAGGTCTCGCATAAATGGCTTGCAACCCTTTTAGAGGACAATAGAACAAACAACGGAAACAATGCCCCCTAGCCAAAAAACAATAACAGCTGCTGCGATGTCGACAAATAGAATTACAAGCTTACGAGAGCTGCTGCACTACTGGCAAAAAGTGCAGTCAACTGCAAATATTAGCATAAAAAATAGTCGAGAAGAAGCGGAAACTGGTTTGTGCCTCAACCAGATGTAAGGAGCATATCCTAATGTGGCATCACAAGAAGTGATGTGTGGGCCGCTCCAGGCTATGCGTGGTCGAAAACAAAATGGGGCGCTGGCTTCCCGAACTTCGAAGACTTCTTTCTTTCCCAGTCTTGGGAAGGCTGATAGAAAGTTCAGAAGAACAGTCCATTTCGGCTTCTTCTGATACCTCAGAATTTTTGTTTCCTCGATTAAAAGAATACTAACGAACACTGTCAACGTTGAAAGCCCATTTTCTGCGAGTAACACCTTCCGCTTTTAATCAACGTGTCACTAGGAGATATATGTCTATCTGCAACCTACTCTTAAAGAAGTAAGGTTTGCTGTGGTTTTTAAATCCAAGAAATCGTGAAACGTAACACTTAAGAATAGACTAAGGGCGTGGCTAGGGGGTCCTGGGGTGCCCGTAACCCCCCCTCCCCCTTTGTAACCCTTATTTTACCATTTTCAGTTGCAAACAGTATGACGTCATCACTGATCTAATTTGCATTATAGAAAAAACGTCAATATCTCTGAAACGAAAAAGACATTTCAAAAAGAAAAACGCCATTCTTCTGTATTTTGAAAGGCCTTTCAAATAAGCAGAAAATATTATTCATGTCATATGTACTTTAATAGATCTCATTTTTTTAATCTCACTGTCTATTTCTATTTTTTCAAATGGATAGCAGCAGCCGTTCGAACGGCTGAACCTTTTTCTGAACAGATAGCTCAATCTGTTCGAACGACATTCGATCGATCACGAACGGATGGCAAACAGATGGGCTAGCCAATGGCTTTTAGCCGTGCGAACGGATAGCCGTAATGTACGTTTTCGCGTCAGAGGTCACAAGTTGTTATCGGACATTTTGTCTTCCAATCCACAGCTACTTTTACAATGTTATGACGAAAACCATGATCAATAACAGGACAGACGCATGATAAACTGACGTCAATTTGTGAACTGTTCCATTTGGAGGAAATTTCTCACCGGCTTTTCCAGGCAGATGCAAAGCGCTCTGGGTTAAACTGAAGGGATTCTGCTCTAGATACACGGTTCGCGCGCATATTATTGACGATATCCTAACAGCTCTTGCCTATATCCTTGATTTTTAACGTTTTTTTGTTAGACTTTTCAGTTGGTTGTTTTGCATGTTGTAATTTAAATTTCTTACAGCGACTCGTCAAGGCTTTTAAGGCATTTTGTATTTCATTTTTACTTGGACAAGACAGGTTTAGCTGCCATCTAATTATTTTTTAATAGTGTTTACTTCACACATGTACGAGTAAAGATTAGAACCAAGTTGTTTAGGAAAATGCAAAGTTCGACAAAATAATACTGTTCATTAAATTTCATCTGCGTCGCCTCACACACGAGTTTTCCCAACAGAAACAATAAAAACTTGTACGGTATGGTAAATATTACACTATGAACGTAATGCTGAATAGCTTTTATCTGAAGTTTGAACCGGTCTAAACAACATAACAACAGTATACCTCGTGCTTAGTCCGCAGTTTCATTTGATTGTAAGACACAGAATGGAAACTGAGTTGGACCACCTTGTACAGCATAAAAAACAGAATCATACGAACGTACTGGTCAATAGCTTTCATTTGAATGCTCGCACACTGTGGTTTCATCCACAGAATGCAAACTGAGTTGGAACAACCTTGCACAGCATAAAGAACAGAACCATATGAAAGTACTATTCAATAGCTTTCATTTGAATGGTCACACACTGGGATTTCATCGACAGACTTAAAAGTTGCAAAGTTTGTACAAGATGACAACAAGCAAACTATGCTTACATAAGTTAACGGATTAAGGATGCTAACACTCACCTTATTCATGATCGATCGCAATCTGTTTTGGGTAAAGACTGACCTAGTCCAGTTTGCAACTTTCAATAAAGAGCGACTCAGCTCGGTTTTAAATTTGGTTTTCGTTGAAGAAAAAAACCCCGATAATTATAACTTACATTAATCACACAAAATTTGTTGAGTGTAAATTAATTACTGACAGAAGTCACTTTTATATATGCCCCACAGTATGAAATATTGTGCACTTGAAATCTTCAAAATGTTATACAAATGGTCACCGAATGGAAACCATTTAAAAGTAATCAATAAAGTTTCCGAAACATGTATTCTCGATGATAATATTTGATAAATTGGCGCTCAACACGCACTTAAATTGTAATTTAGCATTGATAAGTAGCTAGCTATTGAGCCTCTGTAGTTATACCGCTAATCCTTCATAATGCCTTTTGTAAACTTTTCCTCCCTAAACGGTCTGTCGACACTTTTCACTTTCCCACGCTAAAAAAGGCCAAACCGCTCGCCGCATTGTAAAGCCCGGGCTTATGACCCAAGCATAAGCATAAGCGTTGAAACGAAGTGGAAACGGCCGGCATAGCCACAAGCACGGGTCCACGAGCACAAGAATATCAAAACCTCACGTTCTTTTTATGTTTGTGCTTATGTGACTGTTGTGCCCGGACATGTTGGTATAAACATTACCATATGCTTTTGCGAAAGACCTTCAGCCAATTAGCGACACTTCATACTTATACCAACCATACATGTCCTCACTAAACATAATACCGACCAATTAGCAAAAGCATAAGAAAACGTTTATGCTTTTGACGAGGCCGTCCCTATTAAATAGCGCTTAAGCTTCTTCTATAAACGTTTATGCCCTTTCTATTTTTCTTTTTTAAAAACAAGTCGCTCTATGTTCCATTGACCGAGAATAAGGACAATGTGAAATACTTTATGCTCTTATTCAGATTTCGTTTGCTTTCAGCTAGGTCTGCTGTTTCAGCTAAAGAATCTTCAATGTTCCTATAAAAACCCTCTTTAAAAGAGTGTTTTCAGAGAATATCAAAGATTGGTTTTTAAAAGAAGCTCTTCATATTTCTTCAAGCAAACGATTTAACTCCATTACGAATATAAATAAACGCAGATGTTAAAGTAATAAACGCAGATGTTAAAAAACTGAAAAAACTACTTCATTGTGGATGGCTGAGATCAGGCCTATTTATTTTGAATTCTGCGCTGCAAATTAACGCGCTGGCGTTTGCAATTTGAGCAGGGCGGAAAAAGTCGGGCGGTAAAACGGACAGTCTGCTCTTGGGACAATGTGTCATGCGCAGAAGGACTGGCACGAGCGCTCCTTCCGCGCTTCCGGTGCGATTGAAGGGCATTTAACACCCTTCTGCCCATGTGCGGCAATTTGATTTCTCATCCGACGGAACACTTTTCCAGTAATCCTGTAGCTCTTCCAGATCTCTATTTTCATTCGTCCGTATGACCTGTAGCTTCCTTTGTTATCAGGGCTAGGGGCATTGTTTCTGTCGTATCATCTATTGTTTCGTTCTCCAATCACAGACCGCGTCTGGAAAGCTACAGGCTTGCTCAGTTTTCAAAGTTGTTGAAAGAAATCCTCCTCCATCGACCTTGTGAGGCGTGTGAAAATAGTAATACCGATATTGAAGAACTGTTTAGTCATCCATGAAAGATTTAAAAGTCGTATTTTGTGTTTTGAGTTGAATGCCGTCGAGAAATACAATATCCTCGAGGGGGTTTTCGAAGCGGCTTGAGACGAAAGCTACTTTAACCTCGTAGCCGTCTTGTTCGAAAAAAAGAGAGAGAAAAAAAAAAGAAAAGATGCAAGGGCAAGGACGAAAATCGGGAACTCTGTATATATAGCTGCAGATATGCATGCAAATTGGAAGAAAGTAAAGCGTAAGTGCTTGTAATCAACGGACACGGCCTTCACACAACAAACACATGATAAATATTCTTTACAAACAAATGGCCAAAAGCCGGCGGATAAAGAGATGTTCGAAAGGCAAGTGCAACTCTAAGCTGACCCGCGGCGAATTCGTAGCGCTCGTGATAGTATTACAGTTTCTATTGGTTAAAAAAGATTGGTGTCAATCAAGACCGCACATGCGCTTTATCGTGACAATGGCCCTTTAATGGCTGCCAAATGTTTCCTCTTAACGAACCGGAAATCATGTATTCTTTCTTTATTTTTGAGCCACTGGTGGTGTATTTTTATGCTTTAGGCCCACAGCCACAACTCAATACTATTTTGTCTGTTGGAATGTTCATCGGAAGCAGCTCAAATTTAGTGCCAAAACTTGTATGAATATTAGTTTTCAACTGGAGGATCAATTGTTTTGTAGTTTGAATTTTAGTGACGTCATGTGAAAACCCCCAATTTTAGGATACGATTGTTTTCTGTTTCATCGTCTTGCAACAACGTTTCCTCTGAGGGGCCTGCTTCTTAATCTTTCTTTTTGTCTTTATAGTTTTGCCTTTCATTACACCTCCTTCCTACCCTTTTGCTCTTTTTATTCTCATAGACCATAATTTTAACTTTTGCCTGTAATTTTGCCTCCTCCAACCATTTTCTTTGTTGATAATGGTCCCGTAAGTCATGTGCGTCTGTCTTTCAAATGATTTCAGAGCTTCACTAGATATCTGGCTCCACAGTTAGGGACTGGCCAATCACTACATTCGCGCTTTCTCATCTTAAATTGATGACTATGATGACGTCCTCTGCCGGCCAACTCCTGGAAAGGAGTATCATTTTACCTTTATATAGATTCCAGGATTTTCCCTGAACAATCGGGACATTTTAGGACAAACGGGACCATCGCGGGACAATTTTCAATTTTCGATCGGTGACACACAATAACATACCCGCGCGTGGCACACGTTAAGTCTGCGCGCGAGGTGTTTCGAGTTGTCAGATGACGACGTTATATCACGGACATTTTACTGTCGTACATCTGTGTCGTTTCTCGGTTTTAAAAAGCGTTTAGTCATTGCAAAACTAACTTACTCGTCAGTTGAAGGATCAAAATGGTGAAATATGGAATTCAAGTTCGAGATTTTATTGTCAAAACATAGAAGGTCGCGAAGTGGAATCTGAATGGATTAAATTTCAGGGACTATTTTGAACTGTGCAGATGAGAGAAGAAGCACACTTAGTCACGTTTTCTGAACAAAGCTATGAATTAACACAGCACAGAGTTGGATGAGTAAGTACAAGAACACGAACGCACAAGACTCACAAGAAATAACACTCATAACACTCATAACTGAAAGTATAGGGAGCGGGAGATTCACACTGACAAGTCCTTTAAAGAATATCCCACTTGTTGGGCTACCATTGATCGTGCACAAAGATAAAACATTGTTTAAATCACCTTCAAAACTCACGTTTATATAACCTCATCCCCTTTACCCCTCCGGGATCCGCCTCACGACTGACCCCGATGATGTCACTATTCTATTTTTGATTATGATGTCATTATTTCGATTACGTCATTCTCAGGGGTCCACACCCTACCCCTCACAGAACAGTCTAAACTACACTACTGACAGTTGGGACAATTATAGAAAAATGAAGTTCAGACGTTCCGCTTTCCAATTTTGAATTATAAGCATCCTTTAAAAGAGCCATTTTTTGCGCAACGTGGAAAACCCTCTTATCTATTTACCGTGTATAATCAACATGGACGATTTCGAAAGCATAGGCACTCAGTGGGTTTGTTAATGGCACGCACAAAAAGGTGGATATGAATATTTTGACTCTTTCGGTCTGTCGCCGCCGAATGATTGTGAATCGGAATTAAAATAAT
>CM042751.1:2785173-2795209 GCA_022496165.2 Catalaphyllia jardinei
CCAGAGTGCTAACCATTACACCATGGGACCCTGCGCAATTTCAAATGAAGAAATTTGTTGGAATATTTGAATATACGTCGGGCAGCTGTCAGGCAAAAGTAAATCGGGGCCGGCATGCCATTTCGGTATAATTTAGGTTTTAAGGAAAGTGCTGAGGTTCTGGGGTTTACTGCGGTGTTCGCCATGAATTTGTAATTTATAAGTAAGCGTACGAAAATAAAGGTATATGTGTTGCCAAAATATGCAGTGATTTGGTAGGAACAAGTGATGTTCAGGTGTCAGCACTTTCCTCTCACTGTACTACTTTAACGGATGAACAAATCAGTTAGGAATGCTGGTACAGGAGGTTAGACTGAAATGACACTGCTTAAGTAATATTTTTCAATCTAACTTTAAATTGCCCACTCCTTTATCTGTTTGTGTCCGACAAACAAGTTTCGGGTATTTTGTTTCATTCCTTTTTCTTATGTAGCAAATATATGTTTTCCCTTTTACGCGCCAGGAAAACAATCACTTTTGAGAAACATTCATTTTCGCGGCAGTGTTGACTCGTTGGCGGTCTTTATTCTGTATATACAATAGGGGAAGTAAAGTCAAGTCATAAGCTATAGCTTTACGATCCAAAAATCTATCTAAAAAGATAGCGTTAAAACCCTTCTTTTAATGCTGTTCTTGGACCAATGAGTCGCGTCAATTACATTTTGTTTGTTTGTCAAGTAAAAAGAAAATTGGATGACGTGAAAAACTTCCATCAACTCAGGATTCAGTTTTTACAGTTATTTCCACAATCAAACAAAAAGAGACCATTGCGTCGGCCGGGAATCGGACCCGGGTCAACTGTTGGAAGGCAGCTATGCTCAACACTATACCACCGACGCTTTGGTGTTGAAAAAACTGAAAAATAGCAGTGAACTTTATTGAAAATTTATTGAAATCTGGACAGAACAAATGTTCGCATGGTAAATGAGCTCTTATGTTAAATCTCCCTTTAATCAGACTTCCTCCCTGATTCGACCAACGACCCCCTAGTTGTCTTTGTTTCTTTTGCTATGAATTTTCTATTCTCTCCCTTCCTTTCCCCCTCCCCCCCTACATCTTGAAGAAGCCTGATAAGATACACGACACAAGAAAAAAGAAAATCAGACAAGAATTCTAACAACAGTTAACAAAATGTATTTCAGTTGCGTCAACTATCATGATGGGAACAACAGGAGGAATCTATGAGAATTATTTAATTAATTGAAATTTCCACTTAGAAGAAATCACTATTTGTTTCATGGTTAAAAATCACCAAGTTTTCGCGGCGTTAATGCCGCTACAACTTGTTTTAAGGGAAACTGAAACTATGATATATCGAAAAGAAATACTTAATCTCATCATGTAACCAGATCGCACCTAGATTTGAACTCGGATCTTTGGATTCATATTTTCCCTTTGCGTGCCAGGAAAACATGAGAAACATTGATTTCCGCGGTAGTGTTTACTCGATTGCGGGCCTTTTATTGTATATTTAAGCAATAGACCCGCACAAGTTTCTAGGGTTTATAGGCTGATAAATCACGCGGGATGTTTTAGAACACGTGAGGAATTGGTTAATCACAAGCCGCAGGCGAATGGTTTACGAATTCTTTGAGTGTTCTTTGAGCATCTCAAGTGGTTTATCAGCCTTTAAACCATAGAAACTTGTGGTCTATTCCTTTTATATAATACTTCAGAAAACGCGCGTTTTTTTCCATGAGTTTACCGGCAAAATAAACCATAGCTGATTGACCAATTAGAACGCGTGCATGAATTTGGTTATTATATTTAAGCAATAGAGCACTTTTCCCGTGTTTACATAGCCTTATCTAAACACGAGGAGGGTTGGGAGAATTCGAGACAGTTATGCAAATCCAAGACGTAGTCGAGGGTTTGCATAACTTTCGAGAATTCTCCCAACCCTCCAAGTGTTAAGATGAGGCTATGTAAACACGGAAAAAGTGCTCTATTACTATTATAAAATAATTCTTAAAAATACGCGCAAATCTAAAACATTACAACCGAGTTTACATACTCTCATCTAAACACACCCATCGACCAATGAGAGCGCGCGAAGTGGCTAAGTTATTTTATGAAAAGGGAATGTAAAGAAAAGTCATAAGCTATAGCAGGAGCCCATCACTAGGGGCCTGCAACTACCCCATATTCCTGTCACGGCGTTTTTACAGACCGATCTGTTTTTAGCTTGAATGTTCACATGTTCACTTGAGGCCGCATTGTTTTAGCCTCACCGAAGCGTGCTCATGTAGACTGAAACTGGCCTATTTCGCGGGAAAAAATATCTAGAAATAGTGTGATAACCAAAGAATATTTTACAAGGGGCAAGTATTTAAGCTGAAAGCACAATTCTAACGGATTACGCAAGGCTACAAAATAGTCAAAACTAAACATTGTCTCACTCATTTTAGAAAGCTTGATTGGCTATAACGGAATTTATCTTTTACAACATTAATAACTTTTAAAACAATACAGGTAGATAACAGTTTAACAAAAGATTATCACAGGTGGCAATTACAGTTCAACGCTTATTACAGTTATGATCTTATAACAGAACAGTATGTGTCCGTTACGGCTAATGAACTGGAACAACAACCTGTAAGTGGAAAACTAAACAAAATAACTTCTCTGATGGATTTCCTATTTTTAACAGCGAAAGCTAATAAACAACTTATCTATCATAATTTTCTCCCTCACAATAGACTGGTCTGTAAAAACGCCGTTGCACTGGCTCATTATGGGCTCCTGGCTATAGCTTTACTGATCCAAAACTTATCTACAAATCTAGCGTTAAAACCCTTAATATTGGATATTAACTGTTCTAGGACCAATAAGCCGCGTTCATTACAGTTTTTTCGTTTGTCAAGTAAAAAAATCCGGGTAACATGAAAAAAGCCCACCATCTCAGGACTTAGTTTTTACAGCTGTTCCCTAGATCAAATGAAAAGAACTACTGTGTCGACCGGGAATCGAACCCGGGTCAACTGCTTGGAAGGCAGCTACACTGACCACTATACCACCGACGCTTTGATGAAGAAGTAAAACTGAAAAATAATATTGATTTTTATTGAAATCTGAAAAAAATCAAATGTTCGCATGGTAAATGAGCTCTTATGTGAAATCTCCCTTTAATCAGACTACCTCCCTGATCCCACCAACAACCCCCTAGTTGTCCTAGTTACTTTCGTTATAAATTTCTTATTCTCTGCCCCCCTTCCGCCCTTCCCTGCCCGACCTCTTGAAAAAGTCTGATAAGATACACGACACAAGAAAAATGGAAAGTCAAACAGGAATTCTAACAACAGTTAACAAAATGTGTTTCACTTGCGTCAACTGTTATGGGAACATCTGGAGGAATCTATGGGAATTAAATTATCAATTGAATTATTCCTATATTGAAAGAAGTCAGTGTTTGTTTCTTGGTTGAAACTAACTAAGTTTTCACGTCGTTGATTCCACTACAACGTGACGTCTTCAAAGGAAAACTAAAAAATATTGTAACTATAATGTATCAAAGAGAAAACCTTAAGTGATGAAATTTGTTACAATGTTAGAATATACGTCAGGCAAAAGTAAATCGGGACCGGCATGCTATTTCAGTAGAATGAAGTTTTAAGAAAATATAATGGTTAGCACTCTGGACTTTGAATCCAGCGATATGAGTTCAAATCTCATTTGCACTTGATGGGAATACATTTGTTATTCAAATAGTCCGTGTTTTTTAGTGCCCCAAACACAGGACTTTTTATTATGTTTAAGACAAAGAGCCATTTTCAATTGAGTGTCGTATCTCGACGAAAACTAAACCAATTTCTTAACATTAAGACCACTAATCCAATCTCAAGCCCGAGTAAAACCAACTCTAAATTCAAAGTAATTGCCTGATTACTCTAAAGCCGCCACTTGGCGTTAATTGGTACAAAGACGAACAGAGATGATATTAATTAACTCAGTTTTAACAAGGCCTGTGAAAGAGTGCATTTCCATGGAGTCGTCCATTTTTTTGAAAACGAAAAATCATTCTATACATCAAGGGATGAAAAAGCGTAATATGCTAGAGTGTAAAGGTCCTAATATATAATGCGTAACACTAAACAATTCCAGCAATCCCAGGTCAAATCTCAGTGCTGTCTGGATACCAATAGTTCTAAAATTTAGGGCTACTTTAATAACCAACCTGCGGGCAGTGCACGAAACAGGACTGAAATCTCACCTTTTTTGTCTGGCACAGGTTAGACAGAAATGACACTACTTAGGTAATCATGATGGTGATCTAACTTTAAATTAAGCACTCCACTCCTTTATCTGTTTGTGTCACAAACAAATTTCGGGTATTTTGTTTCAGATTCTTTTTTCTTATGTAGCAATTTTTTTCCATTTGCGCGCCAGGAAAACAAGTACTTTTGACAAACATTGATTTCCGCGGCAGTGTTTACTAGTTTGCGGGTCTTTATTCTGTATGTAGGGGATGTAATGTAAAGTCATAAGCTATAGCTTTACTGATCCAAAACGTATCTACAAAGGTAGCGCTGAACTCTCAATTTATTTATTTTAAGACCTAATTTTAATGTTGAATATTAACTGTTCTAGGTCCAATGAGCCGCGTCAGTTAACGTTGTTTGATTGTCAAGTAAAGAAAAACCTGGATAATATGGAAAACGATCACCATCTCAGCATTCAGTTTTCACAGTTGTTCCCTCAATCAAACAAAAAAAAACTATTGCGTCGGCCGGGAAGACTGCTTGGAAGGGAGCTATGCCCTTCACTATACCACCGACGCTTTTTAGCAAGATCGCCATTGAACACCATGACGAACGTGGAAGAAGGATGATTTAGTCCTACACCCCCCCACGCCCCTGATAGCACTCTTTTTCATTCCTTTCAAAACATCAGACATTGTAGTGATTATTGTTTGGAGGTCTATAGAGGTCAAACTCTTTTCTGACACTTCTGTTTGCTCTGTATTGGACAATCAACCGAACAAGTTTCTATGCCCAATGTACAATTCGTCATATTTTCAATGAAAATCTAATTCGATTTCATAATTCAATTCCAATGTTTCTATAGGTGTAATCTAATGCACTGATTTTCTGAGATAAAAGTGTATTTGGTTGCCTTGTGGTTGCGGATTTCTTCCCTTATATTTTTTACAACTCGGATTTATAGATCGAGACATCGAATTCTGCCATCTTGCGGCTGCAAGGCGCGTGAAATTAACTATGGTGGTCTATGGTCGCTTGACTAAATTCCCTTACATGTAATAGGTCCATTAATAAACAATATTTGGCAGAGAACATTTCACTTCGAAGATCTAACTGCAATATTTTTGGGTTTACAGACACTGGCCTTTTTAGCTAACAAAGGCCGATTTTTTTTCACATTTCGACTGTTTTTCTGGACATGTTCCCTCCAAAACAAGTCGGTGACCCACTGTTTTGTTTTGGATCTCCGACATAACTCATCATCTTACAGTGGTAAAAGTCTCAGAAAAAATCAACGTTGGAAAATTTTCGCGCAAACGTCCTTAAATTCCGTTAAAAATGGAGCAATCTTTGAAGTATTCTCAAACATAACTTGTCTTAAACAAGTGAAATTAATGCAACGGCTGGGCTGCCTGTGGCAGTCACATGGGGTAGCATAAACATTTTTGTTATAAAGACACGAGTTTTTTACTGGAAAATACAACACTCGTAAAATTCATACGATCCAGTGGCGTACTTTCCATATCCCCACAAGTGAAGATATCGATGATTTCACTGATATCAAGTTTGTCTATTAAACTGTACTCGAATTTGTTGATGTACGATCGAAACATCGTCGTGTCTACCTCGGAAGTCTTCGGCAAATGTTCGGGAACGTTTGTCTGGCCTTCGGAACAATTTAAAAAAATCTTCGGAATTACAGGTTATCTCGAAGATATGAATTTTGAATTTTATGTTCTTGTGGCTGCACTCACTCGTGAGATATTGTTTCTGCCAATCAAACATAAAATTTATATCTTCTCGCCACCTTGTAATATCCTCTATTCATGGGATATATCAGCCAACCAGAACTTCCAAAAAATAGTTTATTAAATGAAAATGGCAACCGTGAGTGAAATAATAGATACAAAACCGAGAAAAACTACTTACTTGACACCAACAATGGTTTTACATTCTATTATTAATCCCTGTAGTTTTGACCACCCAGTTTACAGATCTAACACAGGAATGGCACAGTCTTCATATATTAGAATTTACGTCATAAAATTGTATTGAATTTTGTCCAATAATTTATGATATTGACACTGAAATTGTACACAATTGGAGGAAAGGGTACAAAATAATAATTCCGGTACTTGAAAATTATAAATACTACAATATTAAAAAAAAGTTACTCCCAAAGAATACTCCTTGTACATAGCAACAAAGCTGTCTTGGCGGTGTTTCACTGAACACTTCGACTGCGGGGCCAACATGTCTATTGATCCACAGAGGCTGAGAGAAAGTACTCCGTTTAATTAGATTAACATTATAAATATAGAATGAGAAATATGTCAAGAATACTGAATAAAAAGCACCAAAACTATAATTACCGGTATGTACATTTAGACCAGTTGCTAATAGCCATCTACTGGTTTACGCCAATAGCTGAGACCAGTGGGATGGCCATGTGGCAGAAAAAAATTGCTGGAAAATGAGTGATCATTTTTGTGATCACTTTTCAATGAAATGTAATTTTGAGTACAGTGGAGGGTCATGTGTAGCTGACTGCAAGAAAAAAATATTGTTTAGGTAAAATTTTGGCATGTTTCATTTGTCTAATCCACATGAACAGCAAATGCTGCATACATTTTCTTCTCTCATTATGTTGTTCCATAAAAATTATCCCTACCCTCCCATGGAGGATTTGTTGGTTTCACTCTACCCCCTCCCCAATACCCCAATCCCTCTGTTGATTTTAGGTTAACTTTATACTTTCATTTAGAAATTTTGGCTTTTGAAACTCCCCCTCCCCTTCAGCTTTTAATGACCCTCCTTGGGATATTTTCGGGAAGCACACATTACAGATGTATACCATATTATATCTTGAATAATGCAAATATCCTATAATATTCTTGGCTTGCACTGTCACACAATAAAAATATAATTCGAAAACCATTCAGTGGATTAAGTTTAGAAATTGTAATGTTATAGGAGATTGATGAAGAAGACACTTCTCCACGTTTTAGGTACTGGGTATGTGCATTTTCTTAAACTTCGGATATTTGACAAAATATTTTGCACAAATTTACAGAGCCCAGTATGGAGCCGCCATGTTAGTGTACCTCTGTGGGACACCAACATGGTGGCTGGAAAATAGTGGAAACATTTGGAACTTACTTTGACTATCTAGGCAAATAATTATCAGTACTGAATTAACAAGCATTTACGTAGTAAGCAATTTCCCTTATACTTAAGCTTCTGAATAGGCTAAAAACCACAAGACAGCTAAGTATATATTTTTCAACAAACTTGTTTGCAGCTTTATGTCATGCACCACCATAGCTCTGAAACTTAAAATACACTAGTTTCGGATTCCAAATGAAGCTACTAAGCTGAAAAGTTGTAAACAGATATAAATTTACCCTCTATCATGCCTGATGAGAATAACAACTTTGGTCGCTCTTTAGTTTAAGATTTTAGAAAATGATGACGTCATTTGCAAGCCAAGAATTGTACAGATGAAGCATCTCAAGTGACTAACTTTAGCAAATAAAATGCAAGAAAAATTTGTGTTTCTTACATCAGTCACTGCATCACTGATTTTCAGAACAATAATAATTTGTTACAGCCAGATTAGTTTCCTAATTCTTCAGTGACTAGCAAATCTGGAAAGAACAAACCACTGCAAAAAGTCCCTAAATTAGAGTGTGGTCTTGAGAGTTTGTGACACAGAGACAAATAACTACAGTATGCAATGAACCTGAGATGTTCTTAGGCTTGGGAAAAATTAACACTCTGAAATTTACACTATAATATAAATAAAATTATGTAGAAAACGGTGAAAACACAAAATCTTTTAGATGCAGAAACCCATGAAATTTGACTCAATTTGACCACAAGATACATTTGTTTGAAGGCCTTTTACCACTGCTGGGGTTGGTCAGCCAAGTTGATTTCTTCAGACTGCAGATAATCCTGTAGTTTTGAATTTGATACCCTCCTTTCTCATTTGCTTTCATCTTGGTAGTACCGTTGCTTTAAAGTCCTGTACTTCCGTAACATGTACAAAGCCTCTACTTCTTTGATGACGTATTCTCCCCTGGCTATCAACATTTTGATCTTCTCAGGATCTGTTTCATTTTTGTGTTTCATAAAAGCATTTTTAACTTTGGCTTTGAAGTATTTTTCTCCAGTTGGATAATCTCTTCCAAGATACAGTAACTATGGAGGAACAAAAAAAAAATCCCATCAGACTTGAAGCCATACAAACAACTGAATTCTTTTGTTATGACATGCCTGGATATATTGAACAAAGAATTTTGTCTCTTTTCAACAATTTGTGAGCAAACAGGAGTAGTCGATAAAAGTGCTGTTTTTTGTCACTGACTTGTATATTGTGGCAAGACGCTTGAAGCGTTTTTTTCAACTGATGAAGGCTTAAAAGTTAGCCGAAATGCCTTGCCACAATATACAAGTCAGTGACAAAAAACAGCACTATGTCATCTCCTGACTACAAGTATTCTGTTCTGAAACTTGCAACAGTTGTCACTGAATGGTTAACACTGATATCACTGTATTGTCTGCAATGATTATTACTAGCTAGAAGAAGTTTTCTGACCTGTTTGTAGAGGTGTTTAACAGCATATCTTAACTTACTGGAACTTGACATTTTTGTCTTCAATGCATCAAGACTGAAATCAGAAAGGAGACCTTTGAGGATACAAAGTGAAACATAAAGCTAATAAAGCTACAACTGCAAGTGAAGTATGATCCTCGCAGTAAATTTTCCAATTTAAGCAATTGGAAAGAAGAAGCCTGAAAAAAGTCAGGGCTTCAACGGGATTCGAACCCATGACCTCCGGTGCGATGTAGAGCATCACACCGGTATCGCGGAGGTTATGGGTTCCCACATTATTTACAAACACAAACAATTAAATCGGGACTTCAAGACTTTCTTAGCCTTGCAAAAAATCAAGCCTCCCAGACAAAAAAAACTGAGACTACAAGACACACATGACTGCCAAAAATTGTGAGACCCATGGTTTTTGGAGGAACCTTCACCACTCCTTAAATAACTATTCTACCCTACCACCAGTAAATTGACTTAATTGTGAACTCCAAGGTGCACTTCATGCCAACCTGTCTAGCCCTGGTGGTAAGTGTCAGAGCCTGTTTACATGGAGATTAGGGTGACCCCCTTAGGAGGGTCACCTTTCTATAAGAGCAAAATATACATAAGGGGCAAAAGATACATGCAAAGTCTTGTCCCCAGGGCTATCGTGATTACTGAATTTAGCGCCAAGGGCGCGGCAGTTGCTACATGCAAAACAACCAAAACCGCAAAAAAGTAAAGTATTTTAGCGGTAAATCCAATTTTCCTTGTGCTTGCCTCTTTGGCTGCAGTTCATGATCACTTAGGTCTTTTCGCGAAATGCAGACACTGTTGTTACAGAGTTTCACAGCAATCTGACAGTAATCTGATCCCATAACAGTTGACCCTTCTAGGAGGGTGACCCTACCTCAAGTATCTATATGGCAAAAAGTTGGCCCTCCCATGAGGGTTACCCTACCAAGCATATAGGGTGACCTTACATCTCATGTAAACAAAACTAGAAAATACAATAGGCAAGGGTCACCCTCTAAGGGGGTGCCCCTTCTAGAAGGGTCACCCTATCTCCATGTAAACAGGCCCACAGTTCACTTTTCTGTTTGCTGCAGGATATTGCATTAGTGCGCTTGTTATAATAAAATGCTCCTAAGAGAGATACACATATACACTTTACATCATTTCACTCCTTACGGGAGATATGAACTCA
>CM042751.1:2799149-2806649 GCA_022496165.2 Catalaphyllia jardinei
AATAGTAACAATAATAATAATAATAATAATAATAATAATAATAATAAATATACCGGTAATAATAACTTTATTTAGACTGGTAAAATGACGAGCGAGTCAATCAACTTGATTGACTGGTATAAACCGGTGACCAGTGTAACAATCTAAGAATTTTATACAATGGAATTAAGAAGAAAGAAACTAAGAAAAATACAAATATGAAAAAAGTTTTGAAAAAATTCCGAGTTCCACAGAAATATTCCACAGAAATATAATACTATAACTAGAGACTACAAATATAAATATCAATATAAAATGCTACAAATACGGTTGGTGATATCGGTGTCCATCAAGTCAGTAAATGTTGTTTGCTTGAACTGTGCAAGTCTCTTTTACTCTCATAACTTTCTTGGCAGTGTGTTCCAGTCCCTGGCAGCCAAGAATTTGAATGAGGTCTGTCCACGCTTAGTGTTAGCCTGCATAGCAGGCAACTGAAGGGGAGGGAAAGGGGAAAGACAAGCACATGAAGTGCAGGAAGATTGGACACAGGAGGATAACCAGCAGTAGATCAAATAAACTGTTGAGTCTAAGAGATCGACAATGTCTTTGTGATCGTTTCACAAAGTAACCTGTCATCTGCCTTGGGAAGTTGATGTTTTTAATAATCTTGTATACATCCTGCAACCTAATAAAAAGACATCTGCTGCGAAGTGATAATAAGAGTAATTTAGCACACATCTCCTGAGTAAATGTCTTAAGGTCGGCATGTAATATTGTTCACATAGCCTGATTTTGTAGGCATTCTAAGTGTTGGGTGTTCTCCTTACTGCATTGTCGAGTGCGCCATTCTACTCAACCATAGTCAAGAACAGTCTGCTTGTGGATTCTAAGCAATATGTCATGACTAAGGAAAGATGAAATTCTGCTGAGCAATTTAAGTTTAGGATACACCATAGATTATAATGGGGTTACACGTTGTTGATTCCAGGTCAGACAATGATCAATATAAATTCCTAAGTAGTTAAAGTTATCTGACTGTTTTATTGATTTTCCATGAAGGACAATCTGTAACATATAGGTGTTATGCTTGGGTATAATCAGCATTGCTTCACGCTTTTTTTCGTTCTGATTCCACCATGTGATAACACTTGCTTACTGTAGGTCTTGGTTGACACATTTTTCCGCGACACTGACATCTTTCATGCTATCTCAGTATCATCAGCATATAGTACCACTTCGCTCTCTGTGCAGGTGTCAGTGATGCCGTTAATATGGATGTTGAACAGGTTAGGTCCAAGGACTGAACGCTGTGGGACTCTGTGCGTGATTAGACAACGTTCGGCCTTGACGCTACCACACAGCACAAATTGGCTTCTTCCCTATAGACAGCTCTTGTACCATTCAAGCTCATTTTCATTTACTCCACTTTTTGACAGCTTGTTGATCAAAATAGAATGGTCAATAGTGTAAAACGCTTTCCTTAGATCTGAGATGGTGCAGACAACTATTTTCCCTTTGTCCAGGGCATGGAGTCAACAGCAATAATGAGAGCAACTGTGATGAACAAGTACCTGGCGTACGCAAATTGGGTCTGGGTGAATCGAGGGTATTGAGGATGCCAATAGTATTCATGATCCGATAAACCAATGGAAGCACACAAAACTAATAACTCAATTATTTTTACATACCATGTCCCCAGATCTTTGATAGAGCTGACAGGAAAGCTCTCCATTGTTGACATAAAACTGAACAAATGAATGGCACGGAGGAAGAGCCATGGAAGGCAAGTCTGTCAGGAAGAATTGACAATACTGTCATGGAATATGAGGATAGTAATGTCGGTGGCAGTTACTTAGAGTAATCTTAAGATTGTAAATTTTATTTTATTCATTATTGTACCATTCCAATAGATTTCCATAATCTTTATTTAATCATGGTAAGCTGTTGTATTCAATGTTCAAATGTTGCATAAGGGAGGCGATTGAATGGAGAGACAATGGCTTCAAATAAGCTAACATATGACACTATTTAAGCCCTCTCAAGGCCCTAATGAACATGACATTTTTATTGTGGCTAATAAAGTTTGGTTGAACTGCACAGAATACTCAACTTTAAAAAGAATTAATATGTTCCAAGTAGCTCTAGGAAATAACTTTTTATTTTAATCTTGATTCCAGAGCAAGAAAATAATATTCTTGATGGCAGATTTATATTGATCATTATTAAAAATCTAGTGAAATAGTGCATAATAAGCTTGTAATATATGGCAAGATCTGTGTAGCAGCTGCAGCCCTTTGTATGAACTGCAGGCTAGTTCAAACATAGTGGCCTGTAAGACTTAACTACCAGTATCTCTACTGATTAATGTCTAGGTATAGGTAAGTTAAGTTTGCATATGAGCCAAGTGGCCCATAAGACTGAAGCACTGAAACATATCCCAGTTTCTGTAGCATAAAACAACTAGAAACATTTCTACCCCCTGGATGGGATGCTAGTCCATAGCAGGGCTACCCCCAGCATTAAATTTGCTGATCCTATTTGTACACCCGGGTGGAGAGAGGCACTGAGAGAGTTAAGTACCTCGCCAAGGAACACAACACAATGTCCCCAGCCAGGGCTGGAACCCAGACAGCTTGATCCAAAATCAGGCACACTAACCACAAGGCTACCACACCTCCATGTTAGTCTTGTTTAAGTCACTGATATTAGATGATGGTAAAGGTTTGGGAGAAATAGGGCTAGGAAAGTTGGAGAGAGACATTGAGATTAGAAACTAGGACTGGACTGATCTGTGGTCTAGTGCACTTACAGTTTGGCCTCTAGCTTACTGGTGACGATTCAAATAAGATAACATTATTACCGACAGGGTTCCAAGCAGTCATGATGATTCGCCTGTCATCAGGATTATTTTTGATCTTGTCAATCACACATGCTAACTGATCCACCCCTTGACCTTCATAGTTTGTGTGCATGTCGACATATTTAGCGCCAAAGTGACGCCACTGAAATCCATACACTGGGCCAAGATCTCCCTCCTCTCTGTGTTGCAATCCTAAATAATAATAAAAAATGGATCAACTTCTGTACATGCAAGCTCTCAGGTGAAAAATAATGAAAACAATTAACATGTTCTCTGGTTGAAATGTTAGGTTAGAATAACAGGGTTCTCAGTAGAAGCTGGGAGCCGATGGAATTCTGCCACATGAAAATATTACGTGATTCTGATTGGCTGAGAGTAGGGCAGTTCAAGTGTAACACCAGTGCAAAAAGTACAACACAAGTGCAAATTACACATCATAATTTTGGATTATGATTGTCTGAAAGACAATAGGAAATTTTTTGATATCACCTAAAATAATGATGAAAATCTTGTGCAGAAACTTTGAAAAAAATTTTCTATAATTAGAAAAAAATGGCTTCAAGATAACTCTTCCAGCACTTCCAGAGCTCGAAATTGCGACGCAATGGTCGCAAATGTGACCAAAAATTGAGCACTGGCGACTTAATTTTCAGAACTGGTCACCAGCTGGCAAATTGTAGGAACTGCAAGATAATGCAACACAACTTTTGCTTCTTTCAATCTCTCTAAGGAAATTCTTCAGATCTTAAGTGGTGTGATAATAAAGAACTGCATTTTGAAGAATGCTGCAAGTAGCAAGGGGAAAAGATGAAAGGACTTGTGTGTCTTACCACGAAAATCATGGATTGAAACTTGATCGAAGAACCCCAAAAGAAACTTGATCGAAGAACCCCAAGCGATTTTGGTCCTTCATTAAGTCTAAGACCAAGTATCAATCAGTACCTTCAACAGTACAGCTTAATGATGAAGTTGCTTCAACTGCAGCTGACAAAGCTCAATTATTCAACAATTTTTTTCTCTCCATTTTCAATGAGTCTGATACCGCTCCGCCGAGTACTGAAGCTCACACACCGCTAGAAGATGTGATCGGCGATCTTATCCGTCAGGAGTCAGATGTCACGAAGATCTTGCTCAGTTTAAATACCAATAAGGCGTGCGGTCCCGATGGGGTAACAGCTCGCTTGCTTCGTGAAGCATCTTCCTCAATCGTTCCGTCTTTGACCAGGTTATTTAATTCTTCACTTGCGTTGGGAAAGCTCCCTTGCGAATGGAAAAACGCAAATGTTTCACCGATCTTTAAGAAGGGTGACAAGGAACTCGTATGTAACTACAGGCCAATATCGCTGACTTGTCTCTTGGTAAAAGTTCTGGAAAAGCTGGTGGCCAGTCATATATCTTCCTTTATCAATTCAAAAAATTTACTCAGCGATCATCAGTTTGGTTTTCGAACAGGTTCATCATGCACCTCACAGCTAATGCATATCTTTCACTCGTGGGCCTTGGCTTTGGATTCTGGCAAACTAACTGATGTAGTCTTCTTGGATTTTGCTAAAGCCTTTGACTCTGTTTCCCACAAACATCTTTTGGCTAAGCTACAACTTTTTGGCATCAACGGCAATATCCTCCTGTGGTTGAGTGATTTCCTTTATGATCGAAAGCAGAGAGTAGTCATCGATGGTGCTTTCTCCGATTGGGGAAATGTCATCTCAGGTGTGCCTCAGGGCTCTATTTTGGGGCCCCTTCTCTTTATTTTATACGTAAATGACTTACCGCAAACTTTATCCTGTTCGAGTGAAATGTTCGCTGATGATACGCTACTGTATAACTCTGATTCTATTGACATTGTCTCTGCTCCTGTTCAACAAGGCTTACATCAAATGAGTGACTGGTGCAGTTCATGGTCTCTGAATTTAAACATTGACAAGTGCGAATTCATGAGAATTACAAGATCGAGGGCAGCAGCTACCTGCTCATATGACATCAACTCGACTCCATTGATGAAAGTCTCTTCGCACAAGCATCTTGGTGTGACCCTTTCATGTGATCTTTCATGGAAATCCCATGTCCTATCAGTTGCTGCAAAAGCAAATCGCGTTCTGGGCTTACTTAAACGCACGTTTGGCAGATGCTCCGAAGCTATAAAAATGGGGTATATATCTATGGTTCGTCCGATGATTGAATATGCGTGCCCCGCTTGGAATCCCCATCAACAATACTTGTCAGATAAACTAGAGCGAATTCAGCGTAATGCCTCTAGGTGGATTCTTAGCAAGGACATTACTTACGACGAAAGACTGTCGAAGCTAAAATGGATGCATCTCAAAACCCGTCGAAATTTTCTAAGTCTGATACAACTTTTTAAGTATATCAAGGGCTTTTGCATTGTAAATCTAGATGATTATGTGAAGTTCTCTTCTTGCCGCACAAGATGTACCAATAGATATAAGATTTGGAAACCCTATGCTCGTACAAATATTCTTAAGTATTCTTTTTGGCATAGGTATATTGATGAGTGGAATTCCTTACCGAAAGATATCGTTGAAGCAGTCAGTGTTAGTAATTTCAAGAGGCGTCTGTATAAGATGCTCATTAAGGATTCTGTATCGCACTAGGATGTTTATGTTTTCTTATGGATGTTTTATTTTGGCTGTATTTTGTACGTTTACATTATGGGTTTAAATTAATTAGTTGGTTATATATACAGATTTTAGATTGCTGGAGATTTATCTATGTCATAGGCTTTGTAGTATATATAGTTTGTACATATATTTATTTATTTATTATATAGATATTTACATATTTATATATATCTACATACAAGTACATATAGTATATATGTAGATATATCTCTCTTCTGGGGGTCAGCTTTATATGAAGATTAAGTTCTTCCCTGTTGGCACCCTATTTGCATTTGTACTTTTTGTTCCTCTAGTGTATGCAAATAAAGTTGTTATAAATTATGCTTCCAATTTTTTTTTTAAATTACTTATAACAAGATTCACTTGGATCAGACGTATCACCTGAGAACAGCAGTAGCTTTATAAGTGTTACTAATGCTGTTTGTAATATTATTGTTTTAGCTCTTCAATAATATTATGAGTTTTCTTGCATGCAAAGTAACAAACAAAAGCATGTTTGTATATGAGTTATAATTATGTAAAATAAGTTGGCAACCAAATCAGTTGCCAGCTGGCTCCCAAATGAAAAAGTTAATTTTGAGCCCAGACTTTCTCCATGCAAATTTTTCTGGTTTATATTATTAATAAGTTAATCATATGGTTTTCTTGTTCAATTTGGAATTGCTTGAGAGTTTTTCAAAAAGCTGAAATTGCACTTGCCACAGTGGCTCAGGCAATTTCAGCTTTTTGAAAAACTCACCTGTACAAATTAATTCCAAATTGAACTCGAAAGTGTATCATTACCTATACTAACATTATTTTTCTTTTGGGTGCAAGTAAATCAGATTCAGAAAACATACATGTATGCTATGTCTAATTTTATGCTCATAAACAACTCATTTTCCGTAAGTTCATAAGTGCTTAAATACAACACTGACCCCAAAATGGATGAAATTGCATCTTAGGCAACCTACTATTTCGAAATTTTCCAAGAAAGCATGCCCCTAGACCACCCTAGGTTGGGTCAGCCCTTCCTGCCTTGCTGTATTGTGCCTGTTATGTGTCATTGGCTGTCTGTGAAAAATGCTGCTGAGAACCCTGGAATAAGCTTTTGACTGTCAACCTACAGCCTTTAATGTCATTTGTCATTATCAGCTGCAATCTACAGCCTTTTTTTGCTGTAGGTTGGCAGCTGAAAGCTTATTCTAACCTTTATTTTCAACCAGAGAATGTTTTAGCTGGTTTAATACTAATAAAGCCAGTACCAGAGAATAGAAGAAAATACCTCGCTTATTAAGAAAATCTCTTGAACCGTTAGCATCCCAGATATGAATTCCTTTATTACTCAATTCTTTTGCATTAGTGCAGCCACTCACAAACCACAGCAGCTCCTCAGCTACTCCACGCCAAAACACACGCTTTGTTGTGAGGAGAGGGAAGTTGTTGTTACGCAGGCTAAATCTCATTTGAGCGCCAAAAATGGAAATTGTTCCTGTACCTACAATGAAAATTATTTACATCTTATCAATATTTAGCATGATTTTTCTTCAAAACTGAGCCTTTTGAAAAGAAAAAATCATACTCTCCAACATAAGCTTAACATTAAATAAAAACATGAACTCAAGTCAGTGCATTAGAACTTCTCAATTGCTTTTTTTTTCTCGCAATAATAAACCTCAACATTACCCAATAACAAACCCTCTTAAAATAAGCCTACAGAAAATATACTTTTGTAACAGAAAGGTACAACTGTCAGGTATGTTGATACATCTACACTATGAATTCTCATAACCTGTCTGCCTGAATGATATTAAGATTGGTAGGAGAAATTACAGCTGGATCACTTTTGCTTACATTTCTTCTTAAAAAAATAGTTAAATAATTTACCAGTCCTATCTTCTTTTCTTGTGCCATTGTCAAGGATGCTTTGGATCAACCTCAAGTATTGCAGTTCATCGTGATTGCTTGTCTTTGGTGTTCTTTCCTTGCTTTCCACTGAGCAAGTTTCAGAATTGATACTTTGCATATTATCTACAGACAACA
>CM042751.1:2811649-2832046 GCA_022496165.2 Catalaphyllia jardinei
CTTGCTACCTCATTTCGCTTGTTTAGATAGCTTCTTCCAGGCGCTTGGTTAGTTGAGGCACCAGTGGCGGATCTAGGCTAGGCTCCCCCCCCCCCCCTCCTTAGTTTGGGTAAAAAAAGAAGAAATTTGTAATAATCTATAGGAAGAATTTGAGCAGTCTAAACAAGCGAAATAAACTAGCATCTTCACCGAGACCTTCTCAAGAACTTTGTTTTAGTAACACGCGCTCTCTATAGGTTTTTTAATTTCATAAAGCGACTGTTTTACTGCTTTTAAGTCACATAGCAACCTTAAATTCCCACTTGGTTAGAGTAGCTGTGCTGTAAAAACTGCTTGCATTTTGCAATTTTCGGGTATTATAACTTCAGTTCCCGTTATGTACATGTAGTCAGACTGATCTATGCGCACTTTTGGTTCCTTGCATGGGTGAAATGAGATAAGGTTTCTGAGAAGTTACCTTGACTACAGGTAGGTTACACTTACATCCCACTTAGTCACAGTGCTTCTTTTGACTTCCTTAGATTCGTAACTGGGTTCATGAACAGAAGGGAAAGTTACTAAGAATAAGACCTCAGGATGAAGAGTACGTGAAGAAACGGACTGCAGAGCTTGCCGCAAAAGTTGAAATGGGGACAAAACAAACAGTTCAAGATGCAGAAAAGGAAACTGAAACCCTAAGGAATCAGTGAAGTGCCCAACCTTGACATCATGTCATGAATGTTCGTTCAAATGTTTGTTTTTCTGCGGTAATGGCACTTATGATCATCTTGACAGTTTTACAAGCAACTCAATGATAGCAGTCTGTTACAATCTCATGTTAAAGCTGTTTATTGTCGAAGGACAACAAGGGTGGTAGCCGCTATGTATTGTGCTGGCCCTGTCTGGCACAGGTTGACTTAACAGGCTCAGTGACATTACTCTAAGATTAGGGGACCTAATATAGGCAAAAGAGTGGAAAATACGTTGACAAGAAATGTGTTTGCTTGAAGAGTCAGGAAATAGGCTTCCTTGAGGTTTATATGAAATAGCAAATACACGACATTAGTCTCTCATTTAATTTACTTAAGTATAGTATTATTTCAGGATTTTTATGTTAGTTTGTGCATCCTTTGGCTTATCTCCAGATTACCAAAGCGACGTTTGCAGACAGTTTCAAAAGATATGTGTTATTAAAAACCTCATTTAACATCCTTTCACATTCAAGTGAATATTTCAAGGATCATATATTTGAACTGTGGAGAAAGATAAGAAGAAATGATTAATCACTACAGTTATATGCACAACCGTGTTAAGCAGCAGTTGTGAAATTAAACGGGATTTGAACCCACGGCTTCTTTAGTGTGTTTTTTGGTTTACTACGGAAGCCGATAAGGGACAATCCCGAAATATTCACAAAATCCGAAAAAATATTTTTAAAATCCGAAAAAATATTTTTAAACTCCGAAAAAATATTTACAAAATCCGAAAAAAAAATTGAAATCCGAAAAAAATATTTTAAATCGTAATGTTTTTCGGAAATCATCATTGAAGAGTTTATAAATCTGAAAAACTATTAGAAATCTTTATAAACCTATTGAATCCACAAATCATTATTTTGCAAATCCCAAAGAAGTTCGAAAATCCAAAAATTTTCGCTAAATCCAGAAAAATATTTTGCAAATCCGAAAAAAAAATTGTCACATATTAATTGCGCCAGCAGTCTGCCATCAACAGCGGTTTTCCCGCCATTTGCCGTATCCAAAATGGCGGAGTATTGTGTATCGTGTGGATCCAAAGTGAACCCTGGAGACAAATTTTGTTTTAAATGTGGTTCCAAAGTTGCAGAGATATCACATCCGAATGCATGAGTAAGTACACCCGAAGATCAACGTGCTTCGTCCTCTTCATCTACGAAGTCATTATCACAATACCTGGCCTCAAAAGCGGAAGAACGCAGAGAATATAAGCCAAACAACAAAGCCGGTTTTAAAAGGAAAGGCAACGATCCAGGATCCAGTTCCAAACGGGTTGCGAACAGTAGAGTTGTGATCAACGTTGGCTTAATAACTGAAATTGGCTATAGTGAGAGGGAGCAGAGTGGCGTTGAAAGTGGGGAAAGATTATGGTGTCGTGGAGGTGTGTCAGGCTGCCGTAAAAAAACACGCAGATCACGATCAGTTTTTCTGTGGAGAAGAAGATTACATCTTGCTTTATCCTGATCAAAAGCCGGTTCTTAAAGTACCGGGGAGTGACGAAGATTTTTCTGTAGCGAAATATAAGCAAGAACTAGCAAAGCCTAAGGTGGATCTGTATATTTGTAAAGAAATGGAGTTCAAAAAAGAGAGGGAAACAGATGACATGTCAGATGGGGACCGAAGAGCAGAGAAAAAGCCTTGCAAGGATGATCTAATTATCATACCTTCAGATGACGACTGGATGTTTGACATTCCTGTTTTTGAGAGTCCCGCAGAACCTGTTATTGATGGCAATCAGATTCCTTCTGCAGCCAGGTGTGGATCCAGTGTCAAGCAACGTGGTCCAGCAATTTCCACCAGTACTCAAGAAAACCTGGCTGCCAAGGATGGCAAAAAAAACGGAATGTCCAACTTGCCATGGCCACTTCCTTGCTGATGAAATTGCAGTACATGCAGATATATGCGCAGAAAATGCCTACAGATTTTCATTTTTGGGGCTAATGGAAACCCCACCATCAGATGACATTCCAGATGAATATGTAGCTACTTTGACTGAAACATGCACCAATACTGCAAGCAATGCTTTGCCTCTCTCTGATCTCCTTAGCCCTTTGGTGGACAAGCTTGAATCACAGTTAAGAATAAATGTAAGAAGGGGTCAGCTGTTTCTTGATTATGTAGAGGCTAGGAAAAGGTGCCAGTGGATAAAACCAGAAAACAGAAGAAGAGTTCTTCACAGAAGAGAGTTCTTCACAGGTCAGTTCTTCTATAGCTTCCATAACTTGAAAAGTAATTTAATTTACATCAATATAGAGTGTTTATTGTAACAAAAAGAATGATGTTATATCAAAGACACTAAGTTAATTTAGAAGGAGAATAACACAACCTCATTCAATGGGTTAGTATAGGTAACACCTTAAAAAAACGTATCATCAAGTAATCATGAGGCCCTTTTTTCTGGGGCTCTGATTATTCTGCAAGTAGTTTCCATGTTGCAAGTGTCTGTTCAGTAATAGATCATAAATGGCAATGATTGCCAATGTTTTTTCAGAGGTTCTCAAGGAAATAAAAGGAAGATTGTGTGCTACTGGTGTTCCAACAGCCTCAACAGCTGCATTGGCTGACAACGAATTCCTGTATGCAGGAAACCTTATGGCTGCCTCTATTCTGCAGGGTGGTACAGCACCCTGCTTCCTGAAAAAGTGGGTTTATGACTACATGATCATGGGACTCAGTGAAGAACTTGAGCTCAGTATTGAGGACATTACAGCATCAGAAATGAAAAACTTTGTTGAAAAGGTACATCTACCTAAAATCAAGTATTTGAGTATGTTGTGAAAAGACTGAAGGGATGAAATTTTCAAAATTTGTCTTCCATTGGTTTTCAATTGTATTATTCTTTAGAGCTATGACATGATCATATAACTAGGGGCTACTATAAAATCATATGTTTAAGTAAAAAGACCATATGTACCAGTCCTATAGTATAACAACAACAACAACAACAACAACAATAATAATAATAATACAAATTATCTTGCATATTTGTTCATGCCTATAACTTGGAAAGGTGTTTCAGTTAACTACAATCCTGACCAAAAATCCTTGGCTTCTTTGACAAAATGTACTGAAAGGAATGGATTAAGCACTTCCAGGTAACATAGTAATGATATTTTTATTGAACACAGCTACTGCAGTGTAAGACAGACAAAGATGTGCAAGAGTTGCTGTGTTGTGATCAAGGCCTTGATGTCTTAGACAACATTTGCTTTAGAGGGGTACCTTCAAAGTACACTGTACAATGCAGAGAAAAAATTGTGAGGTAGTCTAATCAATTTGTTTTGCCCTTATAAAGTTTAATGTCATATGTTTCATCAGATGTGATATTTCACCATGTACCAGCTTACAGTTGCCAAAACATTATTATTTTTTCCTATGTAGAGCCATCATGATAGGAAATGTTGTACAGGAGAGATTGCCTATGGTATCACAGCTAATGGAAGGCCTTGCACCCTGTGGAATTCTTGCTGCAATACAGGCAAACCCTGAAGTAATGCGGACACTCTTCTGCATGAGTCACACTTGAGAGAAGCTGGATGAGGACAGATTCATGAACCTGTTTAAAGTCAACTTTAGTCAAGGAAATTGATACCTACAAAGTCTTTTGTGATTATGTTGGTATGGTTGCCCATGGAGGTAATTGAGGGACTTAACTTTTTGTGCTTAAAGCATTACTATGTGTATTTCACATAACATGTTACATGAAAAAAAATGTTCACTGGCCAGTACTTCTTAGGCAACAAAGGAATGGCTCTTATGTCTTATGCAACCAAGGTCGTCTTCACTTAATGTAGATGCAGGTCATACAGGAAGTACCTTGAACTTACAGTACATATTCATCCCTGTAACCAAAAAGGCTCAGGGATGATGTTTTATATTTTTTCATGCAGGGGTGCCAGGTATTGAACTGAGTGAAATTATGCAATTTGTCACTGGGTCACCTACAGTTCCCGTCATTGGTTTTGAAGAGAAATTACAGCTGACATTTGTGCATGATTGTGTCTCCAACTGCAAATGCTTCCCAACAGCTTCAACATGTGATTTGGTACTTCACATACCAGTGCATTTAGTAGCCATAGAGGATTTCAAAACTTCATTCAATGGGGCTTTGAAGGATGGATTTGTCTTTGGAGTTGTTTAAATGTCATATTTTCCCTACTTCATGTAGATCATAATTGGAAATCCTTGTAGCTGTTCATTTGTTCAATGAATTTTGTTGAGTTTATGACACTGTCACTTTAAAAAGCTGGCCAAGTGCATCAAACTAAAGTATAGCCAAAACATTGTTTGAAGAAAAAATGCAGCTAAGTTTTATTTTTGCTTTATGTTGACATTGTTTGTGGAAACCCAAGGATAGATTTATCAGAAATAATGGTGTAAATGATTCCAGACTGATCAAACTCAAATACCATAGTCAACTGTAAAATAATGGTAGCTTATAATTGCCATAGAAATAACTACATAACACAAAACTGGTACTTATTAATAAAGAACTGTTCCAAGACATGTATACTAGTGTGCATTTAACACTTCATACCGTATTCAAAATGACATTCCATCATTTTTCAACACAATTGAAATATTTTTCAACAATACTGGTATTTTAAACTGCTCAGTTCATCTTTATAGTTTTAACTGCTATACTGAACTAATTGGCCTGTTTTAGAAAAAAAATACTATTTCAACTTCAGGGTTTGTCTGATATTTAGAGGGAATTAAACACAAGCTGCATGTGCTATGCGTCAAACTTTCTATTTGCCTTACAATCACATGGTAAAATTAATGAATACAGCAAATATGCTACTTTGTTCTGTGTGATCACAAGCCTACTTCTCAGTTCTTTAAAATCAGATACAAGTTTTGGGGTTCCCTTGTTTATTAACAAGCTGTGAATATATGTACAATCTGCCAAAAACATTCTTAATTCCATTCTTACAGATAGGACAAATAACCACACCCTGGCAAATGTATTGACGGTAATTTTGCAACAGGCCTTTAGGGACTGGGCAAAAAGCAAGAGGTGTGTGTATGTGGGGGGGGGGAGGGGGAGGGCGGGCTTGACTCAGAGCACGTGAAAACATGGTGGATAGGGAAAATGTGACCCACCGGCTCAAAACTTGATGACCTGCCCCCCTCCCAGTGCCATTTGAGTAGTCCCTTAGGGTGAGGTAAAATAAGCAGTTAGGACTCTGCAAGCTGTACTATTTTCTCATATATGTCCTTGGCTTGCCTCCAATCCTCTGGTGGATGTGTAAGGCCTTCCTCTCTTACAACATACTTAAAATAATCCAGAAGCTCATCGTCAACTTCCTTGGCGAGTTCTGCTTGCACATAAATGTCTCTTTGGTTAAGTAAGTTGTCTATGTCATCTGCGGATGCTTCAGATCCACAATCTTCAAATCCACGAGTGTGAGGCAAATAGTAAAGTTCATCAGGAATGCCAGAAACTGTATCATGCCTGGACTGTCTTATGTAATGCATGTTCCATTCGTGTTTCACTTTCTCCAGTTCCAGTTGAAGGAAGTCAGAAAACACAAACCAGACACATTCCATTTGCAAGTGGTTTCCTAGAGAAAGCTTTCCCTCAGCCACCAGTGCTTTGAAAAAGTCTATAACCCATGCAGTGAATCCCCTTTTACCATGTGACCACCAGTTTTCAACTCTCTGATTAGCATGTGACGATGAGTAACGATGCGCCGCCACTTCGCCCGCCAATAAACACTGTAAGGCAGCCAATATGCCATTTTCCGTTCCACAGTCTGTTTGGACTAGCATTGGCCGCACTCCGTTTTCTTCAACTGTACGGAGGAAGAAACCTGCTGGAATAATTGGGTCATTGTTGCTTTTACATACTTTGAGCCACATAATCCTCCTAGAAAGTCCATCCACACAACCATGTATTGGTAAGCCATATGGTTTTAACTTGTCATAACCATCTACAAAGTTGCGTTTGGTCCCGGTGAGACATATGATCGGCGTTGCAGCTTCCTGGCCTTTCGAAGGGCGGATGCATCTGGGTCTAACTCTCTTAAAATCCGCATGACCATGTATCGAGGAACAGTAACATTGTAGCTTGTTCTTAACTTGTTCCACATTCCACGATATCCAAGAAGGGACGAAGGGCCCTCAATTTCACGTTTAACTATTTCTCGAACAGTGTGCTCTGAATGACCTTAATTTCTTCTTCTTAGCCCATATTGATGAAGCTTTCTTTTCAAAGTCCTTACGTTCATACAGACCTCATGGTACTTTCTTTATTTATTACAATTCAATGGCATAAAAAAAAACGTTGATACAATAAACAGTGACAAAGCCATTAGGATAGTCTGCAAAAGAGTCGGAGACCCCAGAAAGTGGACAATGGTATCGTACCTAAGAATGCGAGTCGTCTCGATCGAAGGTTGTTTCGATCGAAGGTCGTTTCGATCGATAAAAGTCGATTCGATCGAAGATTGTAACTATTGCTCAAGTGTATTGAACTTACTATTTATCAAATCTGTTTGAATATATTTCCTGATACAGTTAACTTGGTTTTTTAGATTCAAGCAGCATGGTCGCCAGCCGGCTTTTCATATATTTGATAAAGGCCTAGGCTTTAGGGTAGGCTCCAGTCTCCTCCCAGGCTTACAGTGCGGTACGTTGAAGTACTCGCCTGAAGCATGTTTTCCAAGCTTCAATTTGCTTTTTATTTGATCTAAAATGGCCACATTTTGCTTGGAAACGAATTTTGTTTCTCCTTCTTCGTGTGAAGCTTAAGCGGCGTGTAAGGATTTGTATGGTGGAAGTTTGAGCTAAATACTTGGAAAGGCGAGCCATGTTTTAGCGTCATTTCATTCACATTCGATTCCAGCTGTAGTTTTAGCGGTGAAGTAGGACAAAAAGCTTCCAGGAAACTAATTTCTGTATTTTTATTGCCCGTGATGGCTTATGTGGAAAATTTGTAAATCTCTCATTCATTACAAAGATTTTCAACCGACAACCCGTCTTCAACGGCAACTTTTGGCCTGTGTGTAGCGACAGGAATCCTGAGCAATTGACATTGGATTCTACTGTAAAAAGGCTTTAAAATGATATGTTACATGTAGAATTCGGATGTGTAATAAATGTTTTATTCCTTTCTGACCAAGCGTGCTTTTAGTGTGCTTGATTGTTGTACTTTTTTTTAAAGGCAACCTCATTTTTCTTTCGAATTTAGTTTGAAGTAGTAACCCTCCAACCCTGAATTTGATTTCAACAACCAACTGAGAATTTTATTACAACCATAAAACACAAGACAGCTTTCATTCTTTTCAATTTGTTTATTTAAAAAAAAAAACGTTTTACCTCTATATCACATGAAGCGAATTCACATGAAACTGCCTATCACAAAAGTAACTATGCTACAAAAAAGATTTAATTCCTATTAATCAATTAATTCACAAAGGAGGTGTTTTCTAATTCTCTACTTAAAACTATGTGTTGATAGTTATTGAAAGGTTATTCCAAATCTGTCTGCCTTTGAATTTTATCGAGTATTTTATCGAGTTATCCTTGCAATGTGACTGGCGCTCAGCGGTGCAATTTATTCACGAATCGCACTATCTTTAGCTCTAAATCGCATCTTTTTCTCAGCCAATGAAAATGAAAGAAAAAATCCATTGCCAAATGTAAATAGTGTGATTTAAAATTTTCTGCCTATCACTTAACTAACTTACTACTCCATACGAGTGGGTCCATTAATGTAACTGCAGGTCTGAAGGAGCTGTTTCGCAGTTAGCTTGGAATTTGAGTAGTCTTCCCATGCACCCATGATCCTTCCTTGCAGTCGCCGATATGTTGTGCGCTGATGACGCTTTAGTTTCTTTTGGGAAACAAGACGGATTTGGACTAGACCAGCATGTAGAAGGGGAGGTTCTGGCGGCCACGCTTTGTCGGCGTTTAATTTACTTTAACACAGAACAAACGGGGCCATTCTCTATGTTCCACGCGCATTTGTTTTCGTAATTTGGGGTGCTGAACTTTTTTTGTGCACAAAAGATTTGCAACGATAAGAAGCTATAATTGCACGCGCAATTGTTTGCAACAGCCCAGCGTTTAATGAGGGTTTAATCTCTTCTCGCTCGGTTATCAGTGAAAGTGACAACTTGTTCGTTTCTACGTGGGCCCAGAACAAATCGTCGTTTTCACGGCATTACACAACCTTCGTTCTGGGCTTACACCCTTGCGAGTTAACTTTAGTTTTCTTTTCAAATTCTATGGATAAGTGAAAAGTTAAATCCCTTTAGTTCGTTACTTCTACTTCTGGATGAAATCATTCTCGTTCTGGACGAAAATTGCTCTATACGAACCGGCGGGGTCGAACAAGACTCGTAGCGATTTTATTCCGCACGTCACGAGCAAAAGAAATTTTAAACTCTTAAACCCCGGGTTTCAAGGATTCTTTCGATGTACGTTTCCGTTAGAAATAAAGTTAAAGTCAATAGCAAAGAGCTCACTGAGCATTGAGTTATTTTGTTTCCGATCACGAACGCCGACAAAGAAAGGCCAAAGTTCCCCGTCCGAGTTATTTTGTTTCCGATCACGAACGCCGACAAAAAAGTTCCGCGTCGCGCATATTACATCGCACAATCAATCCACAACGCAAGAACTTTTCTTATTTTTATTTATACGCTTGAAAAACTGTAGTTTTTATCATCATTTACTCTTCGATCGAACTGACTCTTGTCTTCGATCGAACTGACCTTTTGCTTCGATCGAAACGACGTTCGATCGAAACGACCGGATTCCGTACCTAAATCCCCTTACAAAGTAATGTTCTATTACCAGCCTCTCGTCTGCGGAACTGCACAGACTTTCCTGTTCACGTCTCTTTATTGTTCCACACTGCCGACAGAATACTTCACTGCTCTCAAACTCTCTGCCACATTTATGGCAGAACATCGTACTTCGTGTTATAAACGATAACAAACTCTTTACCCACACCTGCCGTTGCCGCTCCTCCGCCATTTTGGATAGCAAGTGCCGGGAAAACCGCTGTTGATGGCAGACTGCTGGCGCAATTAACACGTGACAAAATATTTTTTCGGATTTGCAAAATATTTTTCTGGATTGAGCGAAAATTTTTGGATTTTCCAACTTCTTTGGGATTTGCAAAATAATGATTTGTGGATTCAAAAGTTTTATCAAGATTTCTAATAGTTTTTCAGATTTATAAACTCTTCAATGATGATTTCCGAAAAACATTAAGATTTGAAATATTTTTTCGGATTTTAATTTTTTTTTTTCTGATTTTGTAAATATTTTTTCGGATTCTAAAAATATTTTTTCGGATTTTAAAAATATTTTTTCGGATTTTGTGAATATTTCGGGATTGTCCCTTATCGGCTTCCGTAGTTTACATATAAACATTGACCTTGTCACCGAGTTCTTGAAAATGCTGCGGCCGGCCGAGGGCGGCATTTTCAAGACCTCAGTCACAGTGTTTCACTATGCGGACCTGCCTGCCAGCATGTCTTTTTTTTCCTGCGGTAAATTGGCTTATTACAATTAGATTAGTTTACGGAACTTTGTCATTGAATCACAGGTCACCCAAACGTAATATAAGGGTTTGTATGGTGAACTGTGGCTGAAATATAAGAGTTTGAATGGAAAATAGGAAATGACATTAAAGTCATTCAATGCATGGGTTATTCACCAAATAAATACTCTTGAACATTCAATATTGTCATTTTTTCTCATCCTGGACAGTCGTCACCGCGCGGCTGGACTGGGAACGTGGTCAATTGTCACCTCACGGGTGTAGGGCAGGAGACACGTCTGCTGTTCAGTGAGAAAAGAGTATAGGATTACAGCAAAAGAAAAAAGGTTACGGTGGAGTTTCTCACCTCTGTAGGAGTGTGGTAACGTAATTATGTGCGGCAACTCTCTTGGTCTAAACACGTTGACAAGATATGCAAGAAAGCCTCTTCAGCCATTGGTGCCACCTTTTGTTCCGACGGATGTTGCATTTCAAATTTATAATGCTTTAATATTACCACATGTTAATTACTGCAGCCCGGTTTGGGATTGTATGAGTGGCTATTTAAGTGATAAATTACCAAAATTACAAACTCGCGCTGCCAGAGTAATTACCAAATCACCTTTTGATACGAGCTCCAACCTCCTTCTAGCGATGCTTAAATGGGAGAAGCTGTCTCTTCATAGTCAAAAAAGAGAGCTTTATTTATGTATAAAACATTGAATGAACTTGCCCCAGACTGTCTTCAATGTCTTTTCACTCAACCCCATGTTAATGATTATAACCTAAGAAATCTTGAAGGAAAGCTTTCGCTGCCCAAGCCAAACACTAATTACTTGAAACGAAGCTTTTGTTATAGCCTGTTTGTGGAACAACTTGCCCCAAGATTTAAAAAGCGTTGGTTCTATTGGGCAGTTTAAACGGGGTATTAAGAAGGTATCTGAGATTTCGGATTCCCACACGGCAATCATGTAAAATAGTTGTAATGAGTTTTAACTATTAGAAATGTCAAATAAAGTTAATAAGATAAAAAATTTCGTGCCCTCCACCCGTGAGGTGACAACTGACCACGTTCCCATCCCAGGCTCGGTCTGGTCCAGTCCCTGAACTCTCCTTTCTTCCCGCCCCCTATAGGGGCTGAACTCGGGCGGGCGAAAAGAGAGCCTAGGATAACTTGCATGTGCATGCTCAGAACGAACCAGTCTGAAATTATTAGGTCCCAACCACGCTGCTTGCGTCAATGTGTAGAAAAATGCCTTTTTCAGCTCGCGCTCTGGAAAAAAAAATTCTGTAAAAAACAAAGGGTGGAGGGCACGATGATCTAAAGCAGTCCAACCTTCTGACAACCAACACCCTCGAACTGACGAACCTTATCGATCTATAGGAAAACACATTGAAAGAAACACTAGAAAAGCATGCGCCTCTGAGACAACGCATGAAAACTCTCCGCCCATCGGCACCATGGTACCATGAGGGTATTGGTGATGCCAAGAGAAAACGTCGGAAGCTCGAGCGCCGATGGAGAGTGTCAAGATTGTGTGTCGACAGACAGACGTATGTTGACCAGTGTCAGATAGTGAACAAAATGCTCAAGGACGCGAAGGCTTCATATTACTCATCAATTATATCAGAGAACTCACTAGATCCCAAAATACTTTTTAACACAGTTGACAAGTTGCTACATCGTAAAGTAGAGAAACGCTATCCGACTGAGTCCTCTATGACTGAGCTTACGAATAACTTTGCTGACTTCTTTGACAAGAAGATAGCAGCCATAAGAATGCAGCTATCCAATGAACTGACTTCCACTATCCAGTCCTGCAGAGCAAATGAACAGCCATGTCATGTTGAACTCACAGAGTTCAGAGTGGTGACAGCGACAGAGGTGGAACGTTTTGTGGACAAAATCGGTAAAAAATCGTGCGATCTTGACCCTATACCAGCATCTATTTTTAAGGAATGCAAATCGACTCTTCTACCCACTCTCACTAACATGGTTAACATGTCGCTCCAATCAGCATTTTTTCTCGCTACACTGAAGGAAGCAATGATTAAACCGAAGCTGAAGAAGGACAACCTAGATTCTGAGGATTATCCAAATTTCAGACCTATCTCAAATCTGAAGGTTTTATCAAAAATAATTGAAAAGGCAGTATCTTGTCAATTGAGTGAGTACTTACGTGATAATGACCTAGAGGAATCTTTTCAGTCAGCGTATAAATGCTTTCACAGTACAGAGACTGCCCTTTTAAAGGTGCAAAATGATATTCTCTGTGAAATAGACAATCAGAAATGCGTTGTCCTACTATTGTTGGACATGTCTGCAGCATTTGATACCGTCGACCATGAGCTGCTACTGGAAAGAATGCCAAAACGCTATGGTGTCAAAGGAAATGTGCTAAAATGGTTCCGATCCTACATTCAAGATCGGAAGCAGTTTGTGATGATTAACGGAATCAAATCAAAAGTGAAAGAACTCCGCTATGGAGTTCCCCAGGGATCGGTTTTAGGGCCGATCCTATACTTGCTATACACGTCGCCCATCGGGAACATAATTAGACGGCATGGACTTAATTACCACCTCTACGCCGACGACACTCAATTATATCTCTCATTTAAGTCCACACCCGCTGAGCAAGCCGGCTCCATAACTAGGATAGAAGCATGTGTTTCCGAAATCGATTCATGGATGGTAAGAGTAGTTAATGAGAGAGGGGCACGAGCGCACAATTAAAATAAAGGAAAAGTTTTGCTATAGTGAAAAAGCTAAGTTAGAGGGGTATAAATTAAAAAATTTGATTTTCATTATACTTAAAAATAATATTATATAATATTATAAAATGGAAGCTTATGTTAACACACCAGAAATGCAAAAATTAAAGAAAGAAAATTATAAAGAATATAGAAAGAGATATCATGTATTTAGATTAAAGACAACAGAGTGGTATTGTGATATTTGTAATAATGGTAAAAACTATAGGTTAGGTGGAAAATGGACTCATTTAAGTAGTAAAAAACATGAGAGAAACCTTTTTAATAATGATAATTTGATAGAATTTTATTAAAAAATATATTTAAGAAAAATAAAAATTAAAAAAAATGACACTCAATAATATATTAACCAATGATAAAATCTCAAAAAAAAGTGATTAATTCATATAATATGGATGTAATTAATAGTTATATATTGAATCAACCAAATAAAAATATAATAATTAACCCATTATTTCAAATAGGTGGTAGACCTATTTTTAAAAGGAATAGATTACCAGAACCTTTACAACCAACTCCATATGTTCCACCAAAACCAAAACCAACACCAAAACCTAGAATAAAAACAAAGAGACCAATTCCTGCTCTGAGAAATTTTGTTCCAAAACCAATTAGATCTGATATTGCTCAATTTATAGAAAAAATAAAACCATTTTATAAACCTGAAGCAATAGCAGCATTTAGAAAAGAATTAAATGATAAAGAAAACCAGGTAAACCCAATTAAAAAATTAGATAATGCATTTGGTGATTATGCATTATCTGCACAAATAGATATTTTTGATAAAAAAGATCCAAGAAATCAATTTAGTAGAGTTTATTATTGGATTGAAAAATTATTACTTGACTATTTAAATAAAAATAGAGGACTAAAATTTAGTATTGCAATTAAAATATTATTTTATAAGAAAAAATTTGATGAAAATGGTCAAGAAATTAGAGAATATATTGAGGGTTCATTTAGTAATATTGATAAACCAGAAGTGATAACAAATAGTGAAGAGATAAAAGATAATTATAATTTTATTGTAGAGGTTATATTAGAAAAAATATCAAAATGGTTATCTCAAGGATCTGGTTTAATAATAGAGGAGATAAAGAGTAATTTTATTAATATTGCAAAATATGCACCAATTGGTGGTGGATCATATTTACAATTACCAAAAGAATTACAAAATACAAAAAAAGGTTTGATTAATATTAAAAATAATGATGAATATTGTGTGATTTGGAATTCAATAAGACAAGATAATCCAAGGGATAAAGATCCACAAAGAATTACTCTAAAAGATAGAAGTTGTTTTAAAGATTATGATTTAAAAGGAATTAATTTTCCTTGTAAAGTAACTGATATAAAGAAGTTAGAGGATAGAATAAATAAAAATATTAATATTTTTGTATATGATAATGGAGTGTACCCACTTTATATTAGTGAAAAAGATAATAAAATAATATTAAATATGTTACAAATAGGAGATGATGATAAAACTCATTATGTTTATATAAAAGATATAAATAAACTTTTGTATAATAAAAATAAAAGAAACTGTAGAATGTATTACTGTGTTCGATGTTTACATGGATTTATAAGAGAAGACCTTTTAGAAAAACATAAAAAAGATTGTAAAGATATAAATGAAGGAAACTGTGCAACAAGATTGCCAGAAATGTTTAAAGATATAAATGGTAAATGGAGAATACCAACTACTCATTTTAAAAATCATGCAAAAAAATTAAAGCAACCATTTACTATCTATGCTGATTTTGAAGCAATCTTAGAAGATTTAAAAACAGAAAAAAAAAGTCTAAATGAATCTTTTACAATAAAAGAAAAGAGACATATTCCATGTAGTTTTGGTTATAAATTAGTTTGTACTTATGATGATTATTACAGTAAACCAATTAAATTTTATAGAGGAAAAGATGTTATACAAGAGTTTTTAAATTGTATATTAGAAGAAGAGAAATACTGTAAAGATATTGTAAAAAACTATTTTAATAAACCTCTAAAGATGACTTTAGAAGATATAGAAAATTTTAAAAATGCAAAAGAATGCCATATTTGTTGTAAGAAATATAAAAAGGATGAAAAACCTGTAAGAGACCACTGTCATATTACTGGTAAATATAGAGGATCAGCACATAATGAATGTAATCTTAAATTTAGAATAAGTGCTGATAATTTAAAAATACAAGTAGTATTTCATAATTTGAGAGGTTATGATGGTCATCTAATTGTAAAAGAGATTGGTGCTATATTAAAAAATAGAAATAAGATAATAGATTCTGAAAACGAAGAAATAGAAAGATATAATGCAAAACTTAGTAAAAAAGATGAAAAGAAAAAGAAAAAACGTAACCTTAATATTGGAATAATACCCAAAACTATAGAACAATATTTAACATTTTTAATAGGTAATATATCTTTTATTGATAGTGCTCAATTTTTACTTGGTTCATTAGAGAGTTTAGCAAGTTGTTTAGCTAAGAGCGGAGATAATAAATTTGAATATCTTAGAGAATATTTTAGAGATGATGAAGAGTTTGAGTTGTCAAAGAGAAAAGGTGTATACCCATATAGTTATATAGACTCATTTAAAAAGTTTGATGAGACTAGTTTACCATAAAAGAAATACTTTTTTAATGATTTAGTAGAGAGAGATATTGAAGATAAAGATTATGAACATGCAAAAAAAGTGTGGAATAAGTTTGGTATAAAAAATATGGGAGAATACCATGATTTATATCTAAAGATTGATGTCTTATTATTAGCTGATATTTTTGAAAATTTTAGAGATACTTGCTTAAAATATTATGGATTAGATCCACAACATTATCTATCATCACCAAGTTTAGCTTGGGATTCAGCATTAAATAAAGGTGGAGTATACTTAGACAAAATAATACAAGAAAACATAAACCAACTATATTTTTTTGAAAAAGCAAAGAGAGGAGGAATATGTAATATTCCACGTAGAAATGCAATAGCAAATAATAAATATTTAAGTAATTATAATCCAAAAGAGAAAAGTACTTATATAATTTATCTTGATGCAAATAATCTTTATGGATGGGCAATGTCAGAACCACTTCCTTATAGTGGATTTAAATGGGTAAAAGATTTTCCAGAAGATAAAATGTTACCTAAAATAGAGGGAAAAGGAAGGTTTTATGAAGTAGACTTAGAATATCCAAAAGAGTTACATGATTTACATAATGACTATCCTTGTGCACCAGAGAGTATTAATATAACAAATGATATGTTATCAGACTTATGCCATGAATTAAAAGATAAGTTTAATATATCAGATACAAAAGTAAAAAAGCTAATGACAACATTAAATGATAAAAAGGAGTATGTAGTTCATGAAAGACTTTTAGAGTATTATTTAGAATTAGGTTTAAAATTAAAAAAGGTTCATAGGGTAATTGAATTTTTTGAAAAACCATGGTTGAAAGACTATATTCAATTTAATACAGATATGAGAACGAATGCTGAGACTGATTTTGAAAAAGATTTTTTTAAACTAATGAATAACAGTGTTTATGGAAAGACAATGGAAAATGTTAGAAAAAGATGTAATGTTCAACTTGTGACAGACAAAGAGGAGTTTATAAAAAAGACCAAAACACCTTATTATGCTGGTTGTAAAATATTTTCAGAAGATTTAGTTGCTGTTAGTATGAGAAAGAAAGAGGTTTTAATAGATAAGCCAATATACTGCGGTGTCGCTATTCTTGAATTAAGCAAATTACTTATGTATAAATTTCACTATGGAACTATAAAACCACTATATGGTGATAGGGCAAAACTATTGTTTACTGATACTGATTCACTTATGTATGAAATAGAGACTGAAGATGTTTATGAAGACCTTTTTCAATTTAGAGATCAATTAGATAATCATAAATATCCAAAAGATTCAAAATTTAAATTTACTGAAAATAAACAAGTGATTGGAAAGTTTAAAGATGAGACTGCTGGAATACCTATAACAAAATTTGTTGGATTAAAGAGTAAAATGTATACATTTGAAAATGAGAAAAAAATATTTGAAAATGGAGAAGAGAAGATAATACATGAACAGAAAATAAAAGCAAAAGGAATAAAGAAATATTTAATAGATAATAATCACCCAAATGAGAGATACTTTAATTATTCTCATTTTGAAGATGTCTTATTTAATAAAAAGATAATGAAAACAGAAATGAGATCAATGAGATCAGAATATCACCAAATGTATAATATATTAATGAATAAAACTAGTCTATCATGTTATGATGATAAGAGATATATGCTTGATGATATAATAAGTACTTATGCATATGGTCATTACAAAATTTAGGATAGATCTTTTAAATCTTTTATATCTATCCAACTGTTGAATTTTTCAGGGTAACCTTTCCATTTAACTAAAGCTTTGTTGCCTTTTTTTCTAATTACTTTTTCTATTCTAAAAACAGTTTGATCTGTCTTCTGCAGCTCTTCTGTATAAAAAGATCCTTTCATTTCTTCACCCTCTGAATCTTTTATTTTGTAAGTTATAGGATGTGTGGGTAAAATTCTATCTATAACGAATACTTCTTCTGTCCAATTTGGAGTGTATCCTTTATCGAAAGTTTTTCTTTTATATTTGCTTATACGAACAGTATCACCCACTTTAAATATAGGTTTACTATTGCTATTACTATTTCTATCTATTTCACTACCTACCGCATTAATTTTTAAATAAACTTTTCCATAGTTATGTTTCTTTCTAGCTTCATTTGGAGTCATACCTATGCTTCTATTTTTACTATTATTGTAAGAAGAGAGTATTTCATCCAAAATATCAATGTAAACAGTATTATTTCTGATTGTAAACATCTTGTACATTTTTTCTTTAATAGTTCTGTTCCATCGCTCACAGACAGCTGACTTTTCTTCATTTTGAGTAGAATAAATTTCTATATTATTTTTATCTAGTAAATCGAGAAAAATTTTATTGTAATACTCTTTGCCTTTATCAACCCATAACTTTTTTGGCTTAGCCTTACGTAAAATGGTTTCGAATGCTTTAGATACTTCTAAACCGGTTTTACTCTTTAAAGGTACAATCCACCCATATTTACTAAAAAGGTCTAAGACCATAAGAAGATATTTAAAACCTTTATTCCATTTACTAAGCTTTTGCATATCAACTAAATCAGAACACCAAATTTGGTCAACATTATGAACAATAACTCTTCTCTTATTAAAATTACGTCTTATAGGTTTATGTAACTCATCAGCCAATTTTTCTTGCCACCTTAAATTTTGGGCGTTTTTTTTTTATCATGAGCGCCTAAACCTAACTTTCTTTTTTTATCAATCATATTTCTAGCTAACCAATGCCCCCATTGTCTCTGATTCCAAGGAACTGCATCAAGAGCTTTAACCATCTTATTATCAGCTTTATGTTTACAAGCTTTATCATCCCCACATACACTATAGTCAACATCATGTTGCATTGCAATAGCATCTGATGCACCACTTGGTTTATCATATATCTCTAAAATTTGACCTGTATTTTTATCAAATTTAACTTGTTTATCCAAATCATTATAAGGACCAGTATATTTATGACCAGGAAGAGTCCAACCACCTTTTGGTTTTGGAAGTTTGCCAATTGCTTTATGAATATCTACTCCTTTTCCTTCTATTTTATCAGCTGCAGCATCTGCTGCTTCATCAACATATTCTTTTAATTTATCTTTGGCTTTATTAGATCTAATAAAGTCAGCTGTCTTTTTTCTTCCACTTTTAACCAATAATTTAGCATCATCAACAATACCCTCACCTTTTATCTTTTTAGATACATCATCAGTGATTGAATCAATAGCTTCATTCAAATACTTTTGACCTATTTGTTTGAATTTATCTTTAGCTGTGTCAGATTTAATTGCATTAGCTGCACCTCTCCTTCCTAAGTTTAATAATCCTTTTGCACCAGCAGTTAAACCTTTAATAAACAACTCATCAAATCCAGATCCATACATTTGTCTTAAACTATTTACTTCATTATTAGATAAGAACTTAACCTTATAAATTCCACATTCATCACATTTAACTTTAACTGCATTTCTATTATTAATAGTTTTAAAATATTGTTCTGACCCAGGTACATTTCCAGTATGTTTTCTCTGTTTAACACAATAAATATTTTTCATTTATACTATAATATTAAATTTAAAAACTTTTAATAACACTTAAAATCTTATAAATTATAAAATTGCCCCCAGAACCGGAATATTGCTGAAAGGGCTGTTTTTACCTAACAATAGTCCTGTACCCTTTTTAGGTCTACCTCGCCTTCTCTTCGTTGTTGGTTTTGCAACTCTAGGTTTTGCAACTCTTGAGATAGAAGGAGTAGCAGTTCCTTTAACAAATCTAAACTTAGTAATACCACACTCAGCACATTTACACTTCATAGCATTTCTACCATTACTTGTAACAACTCTCACCTCACTACCAGGAACACACTCAGTTTGTTTTCTTTGTTTTACACAATAAGATTTCATATATAATAATAAAATTATAATTTTTATTTAAGTATCATTACTTATATTAAAAATTTTTTAAATCATATCTATATATGGATGTTAATGAAATAATAAATGATATTCGTTCTCTAGAGATCTTATATGCAGAGGTAAAAGGTATTTATAAAAGATATAAAAAACATTGTGTATTATTATGTAATAGAAAAGAGAAGAGAGAAGCAAAAGAACATAAAGAATCAGTAAAAAAAGATTTACATAAAGCAAGAAGTAGACTAATAACTAGAGCAAGAGAATTACAAAAGGAAAGTAACAAACGAGAAGTAAGTGAGGAAAAAGATATAACAAGAGAATTACAAAAGGAAAATAAGGTAGAAAAAGTTAAAATAACATATTTAGAAAAAGAACTACAAAAATGTTTACAATTTGCAAAAAACCCACCACCTATAACTAGATTAATGCCTATTGTAATAGTTTTAAATCAACTAATTAATAATCAATTAAAAAAAATTATGTCGAAAGTGGAGAAAGCTGATGGAAGTACTGCTCTATAAATTTTTCATTATAATTTGTATCTTTTCTAAAAACACTTAACAGATCCCAATAATCTGTACCTCTATGCATTTCATTTAAAAAGTAAAGACAGAAATAACCACAAGTAGTGGTGTATAAGTTTTGAATCTGCATGTTTTGATGTAAAAGAGTTAAATTTTTCATCTTAGCATGATTTACTATTTCTTGAAAAGGTGGCATACCAAAACTATCAAAATAATTAATAACTCCATCTCTAACATAAGTTGCAACCCAATGAGATCCACTCATATAATGTGGTTCTAAATTATAGATAAATATAGCTAATTTATGATTATGTGGTATA
>CM042751.1:2832146-2869041 GCA_022496165.2 Catalaphyllia jardinei
AGTATGGTGGCCGATAACTGCCATTCGTCAAAAGCACATAAATTTGTTAATTTTAGATCGAACTTTAATTATTTTGTATTGGAAATAAAGTGAAAGTACAATGTAAAAACATTTTGTTTTTTATTGAACTGGAAATAGATTCTTTTTTATTATTATTTTCAAAACAAAACAAAATATTTTTATTATGAAATGAAAATAAAAACAAAAGTGAATAAAAACAAAAGTAAAAATAATTTGTTCACGGCCGGGAACTGCCATTCAAAACAAAAAAAAGTAAAATTAGTTTGTTCACGGCCGGGAACTGCCATCTAAAACAAAAAAAAGTAAAATTAATATGTTCATGGCCGGGAACTGCCATTCAAAAATAAAGAAATGAGACTTTTGGCGGGAGTGCGTCGCTCGCGTTTGTTTACAATCTCGTACCCAGACAAAAGCCGATACAGGATTGGGTGCTGGAGTAATACTTCAACGTGGGGAACTTACAGTACAGCGACTCAGTTCCGAAGTCTGTGGTAAGGCGCAAAAGTTTAGCAGGATTGGAGCCAGGGAATTTGTGCAATTTGCTGACTACGAGGACATAACATTACCAAACATCAAACTTGCTTGTGAGAAGCACTTCTTACCAACAGTTGGCAAAAGCGTCACGTGTGATGTTCTGGCGGGAGAGCAAGGGCCATCCTGTTCAACGCTTGAACAAATTCCTGACCTAAAACTGATCCACATTCGGTTCATTCAGCGACACGAACAAGACCACGAAAGCAACATATTTATCAATCCTGATGAACCGCCCAAGAGAAAAAGGAGACCAGCTTCGAGTGTTCCCATTGCTTCCACCTCTGTCGAAAGCGACAGCACATGGTCACCCAAGCAGATCAAGGTTTTTCCGAAGAGCCTTTCAGTATCGGAGATGCTAAAGCTTGGAAAGGTTGTTGCGAAAAAGGCCACCACTTTGATCGAGGTGAGGTCCTTTGAATTGGACCCACTCGGATGGTCCTTAACTGCAGCTACTATAGAGTTTAATATAGAGAAGGATGCTTTTGCAAAAGGCGGATTCAGAGAAGCATATAGGTAGGTGCGACTGATTAAAAAGAAAACATGGTGGCGATCATGGTATTTGTTTGTTTTTGTACCGAGCCATCACCCGCCTCGGGCAAGCTCTGTCTACGCTGAATTTAGGGTATTTGAGCTTTTAAATAGATTATTACTTTCTTAAGGGGTAAAGGTGGTTTTTGCGCCGATCACAATGGGTGTGAGCCCTTACATAGTTATGGAAACAATACCCCACCCCTTACATATATCACATTCAAGTGGTAATCACTTTTTTTTAATATGATAAAAATAATGTCAAAAATTGTAAGGGATTCTGTACATTCCCATTTCATGAAAATACAGTTCCTTTTTATTTTGTATCTTCCAGCTTTTCCAAATAATGCTTGGGTGGTAAATTTTCATCATGTCTGCCTGCCTCTCCCACCCAGGGCATTTTTCATTGGAAAGCTGCCAAAAATATTTGTGGGGCTTTGAAAATGTGAAATTCAAAGGTGAATTAGACCAGATAAAAGAGTTTGAGTCAAATTTTCTTACAGGGCAACAAGTCATAATGAAGCATTTGCTGGCAAAACATGGGTTGTGAAAAGATACTTACCAGAAGCACTAAAAGCAATACAAGACACAGGTCAGACAGCTGAAGTGCATACGAAGAAGGTTGTTCAAATGCATATGCTTGCAAAGAATTTTGCCGATCAGTTGGCTCAGAAAATAATGAAAGATGATCTTTTAGAGTTTGGCCAAGCACTACAGTATGGAAAGGTTTACTTTGGGAGAGATCTAGATAAGGGTGACTATGTCACTGTTGAGGAGTACATTGAGGGGAACTTTGTAAAATACATTAACAACACTGGCAAGGTGTGTGACAAAAGTACATTGTCAGAAAAAGCTCAGTGCCTTGCTCACTTTAGTTATGAGAAATCAAACCATAAGTTAATGGTCCTTGATATCCAGGGCACAGGCCACAAGCTGTACGATCCTGAAATAGCTTCCTCAGAATTGGTTGAAAATGATGAATTCCTGTTTTCGACAGGTAACCTTTCTCAAACAGCTATAGATTGTTTTGTTAGCTGTCATCATTGCAATATTTACTGTAAAAGCTTACATTTGCAAGAACTAATTAAGCAGTAGGCAATGTCGTAGATTCATTTTGCTGGTTTGACAGTTAAAGTTTGAAGTTTCGATAAAACTGACTGTGGTATAAACTTAAAGTTAAGGTTTCTGGCACAGACTACAGGGTATAATCATGAAATAGTGTACATGTATTTGGAATTGTTTGAAAATGATAAATTCCTGTTTTCCATGGGTAGCTTTTCTCAGACAGCTATTGTGATTGTTGTTTGTTAGCTGTCACAAGTGTAACATTTACTGTACTTTAAGGTTTGCAAGAATTTAAAGTAATAGGCAATGATTCAGTTTACTGGTTTAAAAGTTACTGTTTGAAATTTTGATAACAGAGACTAATGAATGGTATCAGCATTTTCTAGTATTTGTACTCAGTTTTACCTCACAGTTTCTTGCAGAAAAAGTTAATGGTAAATGGTCTTAACAATTTAAAGACTACATTGTTGTACCCAATGTTTGTTACAGTTAATAATGACAAGGGAGGTATGAATGAGGCCATTTATAAGTTTCAATTTTAACCAGAAAAGTTTTAGCAGCATAGCCGATAATCCACCCCCAGCCCCCTCTCTTCAAAAAAGGTCTTTTTCATTAACTTTTACTTCTAACAATTCCTCATTCTCCCTCTAACAAAAAGTCACAATACAGTTTGTAACCCCCCCTCCCCCCAAAAAAATCCTTGCCATGCAGGAGTAGGGGCAATAAAGGTATTTTTGGCTTTTCTTTACTATTGTATTTGGGGACTCCCCCTCCCCTTGGTAATAACATAAGTAGTATTTTAGTTTATTACATGGTGTATGGTCATGAAAAAAAAGAATTAATACAGCCCTAAGATAGGGTGTTAAGCTGCTGGTTACTTCTAATTGCATGCAATAAAGAATATTTGTTGAACTGCCTCTGTCTTGTCAAGTAATTTGACCTACTGCAAACTTAGCCCATTCTCACTTCAAACCCTGTACTGTCCACATGGAACTATTCCCCTTGAACCACTTACAGATGTCCTCAATTTTAAAACCTAACTTGAATTCTGCCTTCTGTGCATACCAGAACTTAAAGCACTGCCATTTGGCATCAGACACCAAACCCACTAGCATAGTGCTTAAATTGTAAATGACAATCTCAACAAATTTGCCTATTTTGGCCAGATAGTAAACTGAAAACAGTTTAAAAATAGCTTTCTAAGTTTGGGTATGTACAGAAGGCAAAATATTGTTTTGTTTCTCCTATTTGCTGCTTCTCTTGCCTTTCTGTCTTTTTTTTTTGGGGGGGGGCTGTGCTTTTACTAGGCTTCACTCCTGTTGGAAACGGTTTTACAGAGAGGAACCTGACAATATTTATCAGGAAGTATAGGTGTGTAGTGGGACAAGATAATCCATTCCAATTTTTGTTTCATACCATGTATGTATGTATGGGCTATTCGACCATATTGCACACAATGACGCATTATGTCTTCCTCTCAAAAACACAATTTTGTAAGCATACACTGGTGCAAGAGACATGGTTTACTTTTTGGAAGAAAATTTTTTGCATACAACACATCAGCAGTGCCTTATTTTGTAACTTTTCCTGTATACTCAGAATAGCACAGTAAGTACAACGGACAGAGATCAGACCATGCAACAAGTACTTACTTACAATATGTTAAAAACAGTGGAAAAGTAAAAACCAAAAAAAAAAAACAACAAACGGTGACCATGGTCACTAACATGGCTCGATGGTTTAGGACAGGTTTCAACTACAGAGCTTTATCAGAGAAAATTTGATAGCTGTTAGTAATTTTGGATATGTGGTTAACAAATTTATGTGCTTTTGATGAATGGCAGTTATTGGCCACCATACCAGTGTAGTAAGCAATAGGTTTGGTTTCTCAGTTGATTTATACATTAAACTAAAATAATAAATATTATCTTTCTGAGCTAATACTCATGAACAATTCAAAATGTGGTCACTGAAGGGAAAGGTGAACCTTCACTCTTCACAGTTCCATGAATTTTTCCTTAAGGTGCAGAAATGCATCTTTACATTCATTTGGTTGAACTTGGTTAGGATATGGAATAATTTCCTCACACTTTGATCTAAATGTAGCATCTAAAAAGTCATCTTCAACTGACAGAACACCAGAATGAAGTGCAGCCTCTTTCAGTTCATCTTCTGTTACAGGCCAACCTATTAAAAATGGCATTTTTAACAACACTCAGTTACAAAGAGGAAACAGAAAACCACAAAATGTAAACAGAAAACAACCAAAAGGTAAATGACAGAAAAGACAGCACATTAAAACTTTTCTTAACTAAAATATTGGCCAATAAAGATTCGATCCTCACTTTTCTTTGCCTACCACATCCAATGGTCAGTAACAGTAGTAGTTAGCTGTTGTTTATAGTGTTACAAGGATGTCTCTTTTCAAAATGAAAATATGCACAGTCATACCACACTCTTCTAGGCCGTATGTTTCAGGAAAGTTATAAATGTGATCAGGGATTCCATCTGGCAAAGCTGTATCTTTCTGTGTTCTTATTTTGTGACTGTTCCATACAACTGTCCTAAACAGATCTAGTTCTTTCTGCACTACTGGTATGAGAAGAAAAGCCAAGAGCATCCTAATAGGAAAAATTAACAAAGATTTAAGAAAGATTTCAAAGCTTTTACACTGTAGAGATACGTTTATTCTGACAAATATTTATTGTCAATAATTATCCTTGACACATTTTGAATTTGCCTAAAAAGTTTAGACCATGACTAGATTTCCCTTGGGGAGGGGGACTCCCATGAGTGCTAGACTCAAGCTTTACTTGATCCCTTAAATACATTTAAAAAAAGCTCGGTACCAAATAAGAGCTATATATAAATAGTAATCACTTTTAATAATGTGCGATAAAGGCATTGTCATAAAATCAGCTTTTTCTTTCGTTTTTTAGTCCTCTGGTTTCTTTATTACACACCATAAAGTAACATCCGACCAGGTGAAATAGGCATTCCATCATGAATACTCTAGACAGCTTTAAGTGTCACCAAAATAATATGCAATCTGCACCCCTAAACAAAATAACAAGCATCCCTGCCCCTTCATTATGGGATTTTCCTCCACCCCTCCACGTAGCCTCCGAGCAAGCTCTCCGGGAAAAGGAAGGAGAGCTTGCAACTACACCTCTGGAATTTGAATATCTGTATTGAAAAAGTCGATCCCAAATGCTGATTGGTGGAAATGACATTATGAAAGACATCATTACCCTTGGCGCGTGTTTGTTAGTATTTGTTTTCATTTGTGCTCATTTCCACATAGTGCTGATTGGCGGAAATATGACAGCTAAGTCAACAGGGAGCCACAGGCAAATTGGAGGTGGAATTCAAATTCCAGAGACGTAGTTGCTATCCGGCTACCTTCCCAGGATCAAGTAAATCTTTTCCTTGCTTTTAAAAAATAGACAAATAAAACAAGCAGAAATTGTGTTCACTCTAACCCCATGTCTTTATCAGGTCTATTCTATAATTATTATATGTACCTGTCTCTCTCACTATGTGGATTATAATGACCTCGGTCCTTTAACCAGTTGAGTTGCTCCTTGAAATATTTTTCCATTCTCTCGTGGAGTTCCCTCCACCATCTCTCGATCTTTAAAAAAAATGGCAAAAATGGTCAATTATGCACTATAATACAAAGAAAAACATAGAAAAAGCAACCTAATGTGACAACTCCAGTTGCATTGACACTTCTTTTTAATCGATACATAAAAAAAGTACACAAACAAATTAATAAGTGCTTACTTGATTTGATGTCGATGGCCCGTAAATGATCGATTCACATGGGTCATCCATGTTTGATCTCCAGTTTCAACGAATAATACACACCGTTTCCTCCCGTTGTCTCACGTTTATTTCGCCCGATCTAAAACGTTTCCAGCACGAAACAAGCACAACTTTGACGGCTACTACAAACTCTAGCTCACATGAAAACACTCTCGTCCAACGAGCACATGCTAGATTCCCTCTCGCTAGAGGGGGGTACAACAATTCAAGACAATGTCAAAGTCACTTCCGGTCTCCTACCGAGACACCGGTTTCCGGTTTGCTACTCGAGACTAATAACAAAACGATTAAACTAAAATGTTCAGCTTTCGACAATCCATATCATCATGGTTTCTTCGCAAGAAGGCATGTATCGTTGCCATCGTGCCGGTCTCTGTTCCTCTGTCCAGCCTTATCATTGAAGGCATAATTCTAGTCTCATATAAATACTCCAAATACCAACGGCCAATTACCTTGGGGTCGCTGTTAGTGACCCAGATCCGCAGCCATAACAGCTTTCTACTGTCATATCACGTGACTTAATTTATGCCACGAGGCATTCTGTTGTTGTTGTACATGTTACGCCGCCCGCCATGTTGGACGTGCCAATTTACTTTAGGACATTCCGATCAGTTATAGTTACATTACAGTCTACTTAGAAGGCTTGTGTGTCTGGAGAACTGCTCTGTATTTTATTACATGGTTGTCAGAAGCGGGATTTACTCCGAAAGAGAGCAAATCTAGAAGCTGTCCTTTGTGAATTTACGTACTCGCGAGCACAGTGTCACGAAACAGCAAGCAGCTATTCTTGAAGGCTTACATCCGCCAAACCCACCAAGATGAGCGACCTAGTCGGATTCGAACCTCCGAAAATGGATTGGACGACCGGGCCAGACCTCACAACCAGATTTAAGCGATTTCGACAGAAATGCGAGCTGTTGTTTGAAGGTCCACTGAAGCCACGAGCACCCGAGCAAAAATGTAGCTATCTCCTGTTATGGGCTGGAGACTACGGCCTTGACCTATACAACACGTGGAGCTTAACCACAGAACAAAAGAAAGACATCAACGAGTACTGGAAACGCTTCGAAGAACATGTCAAGCCCCAAGCATATCTTCGTAATCTCAAACAAAATGGCCGACCACTGGACGCCTTCCTTACCGAAGCAAGACTTCTCATCCAAAACTGCGGTTACCCGGACGAGATACAGGACGAAATAATGCGAGATACCCTCGTATTTGGCACAGACCACGAAGCTGTACGTAAGAAATGCATCACGAAGGGCAATGACCTTACATTCGAGAAAGCACGAGACATAGCGCGCACTGAAGAAGCTACCCAAGCACAGCTTAGGGCCATGGATGTCCCTGCACCGCCAACCCAAGTTGATAGTCTCAGTGAAAGACAAAGCAAGTCCATTAAAAGTGATACACCCCCAAACAGATCCCCCAGGGACTCAACCCGTTGTCAACGATGTGGTAATAACCAGCATCAGCGAGGCCAGCGATGCCCAGCTAGCGGTGTAGAGTGTTTTAACTGTCACAAACGAGGCCACTTCGGCAAAATGTGCAAAACCAAGAACGCAAATGTCCATGAAGTACAAGGGGGCCAGTACAATCAAGGTGCACAAGACAGCGAACACGCAGTAAATCTTCCCAGTGATGACTCATCACACAGTCTCTTCTTAGGAACACTTAGCGCAGAACACCCCAAAGGCAAGACCACTGTGGAACAGCCCGGCCGATCTAAGGTTATGACTAAGATTCAGCTCACAGCAGATCCATTTCACAAACACGTTACCACCATAGTCTGTAAGGTTGACACCGGCGCAGAGGTCAATGTCATATCAGAAGCAGACTACAAGCAAATTTTCGCCAACCCAGTAACCCGACGCCTTGGCCCAGCGCAACTTCTTACAGCCTATGGGGGCCACCAGATTAAAACTCTGGGCAGTTGCCAACTCTATGTACACCACAATGGCAATATCAAGAAGGTAACTTTCACCGTGACAGATGCTCCAGGCCCAGCAATACTTGGGTGTAAGACGTGTGAAGAGCTTGACTTAATCAAAGTAAACTGTAGCCTAGAATCAACTGAAGAGAAGCTGGCACACATCCCCCTAACCAAAGAGAGCCTTATCAGTGATTTCCAAGACTGCTTTGAGGGGCTTGGAACTTTTAACATGAAACCATATCACATAGTGTTAGACCCCAAAGCAGAACCAGTTGTTCACGCACCTCGAGCAGTACCAGTGCACCTACATAAGATGTTTAAGGATGAGCTTGACCAAATGGTAGAACTTGGTGTCATAGTCCCTGTGAAAGAACCCACAGAATGGGTCAACAGTATCGTGCTGAGTAAAACAACAAATGATGATGGCGTAGTTACTAAGCTGAGAGTTTGCCTAGACCCACGTGATCTCAACAAATGGGTCAAACGAGAACACTACTACACCAAAACCGTAGACGAAGTAGTAGCCCAGTTACCTGATGCAAAGTTCTTCAGTATCATTGATGCGAAGAAGGGGTATTGGCACGTCCCACTAGACAAACCAAGTTCGCTATTAACGACATTTAATAGCCCCTTCGGCAGGTATCGCTTTACAAGACTCCCTTTCGGTCTGATCGTGTCCCAGGATGTCTTCCAGAAGGAGTTAGACAACTCCCTAGAAGGTCTGCCAGGCGTCACAGGAATTGCAGACGACAACTTCGACTATGGATCCACAGAGAAAGAACATGATGAAAACCTACTGCGACTGATGGAGAGAGCCAGAGAGAAAGGAATTAAGTTTAATGCTGACAAGCTACAGTTGAAGTGTGTTGAAGCGAGTTTCTTCGGCCACACCTGGACACCAGAAGGTGTCAAGCCAGACAACAAGAAGGTGTCAGCCATACTTGCCATGAAACCTCCTGACAATGCCAAGGACCTACAGAGCTTCCTCGGCTTAGTGAATTACCTGACACGGTACTCAAGCCAGTTGGCAACACTCACTGCACCCCTTCGTGAGCTGACAAAGAAAGAAATAGCATTTGTGTGGGGTCCAGAACATGACATTGCATTCCAAGCAGTCAAACAGGAAATATCATCCATGAGTGTGCTGAGATACTTCGACCCGAAGGCAGATACAACCATTCAGACCGATGCATCCCAGAAGGGGCTGGGAGCTGCCCTCTTACAACACGGCCAGCCAATATGTTATGCTTCAAGGGCACTTACTGACACTGAACAGAATTACAGCAATATAGAAAGAGAGACACTGGGTGTGGTGTGGGGACTCGAGAAATTCCACTACTTCATCTATGGGAAACATTGTACCCTCCACACAGACCACAAACCCCTTGAGTCCATTTTTAAGAAGAAGCTCGCACACTGCCCACCCAGATTGCAGAGGCTTCTCATAAGAGCCCTTAAGTACGACGTCACCGTGAAATATGTCAAGGGATCAGAAGTACCCATCGCAGACGCTCTATCCAGGGTCACCCCTCAGCCCTGCATGAAAGCCGATTTGCCAAACCAAATCAATGTCCATCACATTACAAGGACACTCCCAGCGTCGCCTATCAAACTACAACAAATAAGAGAAGAAACAGCAAGGGATAACACCCTGGCACTGCTGAGAGATATCATCTACGAGGGCTGGCCAAACAGTAGAAGTGAATGTCCCCTGCCATTATGCGACTTCTGGAACTTTAGAGAAGATCTCACAATTGAAGACGGGATCATACTGAAGTGTGATCGCATCGTAGTACCGCCCAAGCTAAGACCAGACATCCTGAAGACCATCCACCAGGGCCACCTTGGGATGGAAAAATGCCTTCTCAGAGCTCGTTCCGCTGTGTATTGGCCAGGAATCACAAATGACATCACCCAATGTGTCAGCCAGTGTGAAGCTTGCCAGAAACACCAGAAGAGAATGCAAAAGGAACCGCTGCTACAGCCAGAGCTGCCATGTAGGCCGTGGGAAAGACTGAGCTCCGACTTATTTGAATACAGAGGTCACCAGTACCTATTACTATCTGACCATTATAGCAAGTTCCCGATCATTAGGAAGCTAGCTGGCACCAGTTCCCTTGCCATAATAAATCATATGAATAGCATTTTTGCTGAACATGGAATCCCCTCCCAGCTCATAACGGACAATGGGCCACAGTACGATTGCCGAGAGTTTCGCCAGTTTACAGAAGCATATGGTATAGAGCATACCACAAGCTCCCCACTGTATCCCCAGTCGAACGGTTTTGCAGAGCGCATGGTACAGACCGTCAAGAACACACTACGCAAGTGTGATGAAGAAGGAGAGGACCCATACCTTGGAGTACTGTCGTACAGAACCACACCAGTTGACCACCAATTAAAGTCACCCGCAGAATTACTCAACAACAGGAAATTCCGAACCACCCTACCAACCGCACAAAGAGCCCTCCTCGCCGGTAGTGACAGAGACCAAGTCAAAGAAAACCTTCATGAGCGACAGAAACAACAGGCGCAGTACTACAACCGCTCTGCGGGACCACCATTACCACCACTACATGACGGCCAACACATCCGCCTGTATGACTCGCGCTCCAAGACATGGCAGCCGGGGACAGTCCAGGGACAGACTTGTGCACCAAGATCTTTCACAGTTAAATCGAGCACATCTGGAACTGTGTACCGCCGCACAAGATCCCAGCTCAAACCTGATACTGCATTCAGTGACCATGCGAACACACCAGGGCCGCCAGTGAATCACCCTACAGCTAGTAACCAGGAGGGAGGACAACTTGGGCAACCGGTAGAACTGGCCAATGATGTAGCCACCACAAGGAACTCGCCGATGCCTGTCATGAGACCCTCAGAGCCCACCACCATGGCTATGGCAGGACATGAACAGGGATACGTAACCCGATCAGGAAGAGTTGTAAAACCGAACATTAAACCTAGTCTGTGAACATGCGTTACAAACAATGTTAGAGAGGGAGATGTCATATCACGTGACTTAATTTATGCCACGAGGCATTCTGTTGTTGTTGTACATGTTACGCCGCCCGCCATGTTGGACGTGCCAATTTACTTTAGGACATTCCGATCAGTTATAGTTACATTACAGTCTACTTAGAAGGCTTGTGTGTCTGGAGAACTGCTCTGTATTTTATTACATCTACTAGCAGTATCGATGCAGCCATATACTGCTAATGGGAAAGTGCTGTTTTGGTAGCCCATTAGTTTATCATGGCCATCTAGTGAATGGACCCAGTTAGGGCCTTTCTTTGTAAAACTTCCCTTGGGGTTTGTTTTCTTTTTGCCAACTGGTCCACGGGCTTCCAGACCCTTCGGGTCGAGGTCATACATTGCCGCATGAACTAAATCTCGTGGAACATTGAGATCATGAACTTGTCGGACTTTTCGGTGCATTGCTCTGTATCCTAACAGTTTTCCTGGTCCTTCAAGCTCCTTTTTTACAACATCTTTAACTTCTTCCACCGACACATTTTTGTCAGTGTACTGAATGTCAAAGTGACGAAGGCGTCTGTCGAGAGTGCGAAGGCTCCATGCATATTGGGCAAAATCCCTTTTCAAAAAATCTAACATTTCTCTCCGTTGAAGACCCTGTTTTACGTATTTAGCCATTTCCTCTTTAAGAACGACGTCTTCTTTCCAACCATCATTTCGAAAATAAGCCGCCATAATGCCCGTCACTGCGTTCCAGTCCCTCCCCAATTTTTGAATGGCAGTTCCCGGCCGTGAACAAATTTGCCTTTTTTTGTTTTGAATGGCAGTTCCCGGCCATGAACATATTTATTTTACTTTTTTCTGATTTGAATGGCAGTTCCCGGCCATGAACAAACTAATTTTACTTTTTTTTGTTTTGAATGGCAGTTCCCGGCCGTGAACAAATTATTTTTACTTTTGTTTTTATTCACTTTTGTTTTTATTTTCATTTCATAATAAAAATATTTTGTTTTGTTTTGAAAATAATAATAAAAAAGAATCTATTTCCAGTTCAATAAAAAACAAAATGTTTTTACATTGTACTTTCACTTTATTTCCAATACAAAATAATTAAAGTTCGATCTAAAATTAACAAATTTATGTGCTTTTGACGAATGGCAGTTATCGGCCACCATAGTGGAGGATAGGCAATCAGGAACAGGCTCGAACTGTGGCACATTTTCCATCCAGTGTAATGTCGACTCGATCTTGAAGCTTTTCACGGCTAAAGGAACTGGGGCAGATTCATGCCGGGTAGAAACGCCAAATGGAACAGGACATTTCCGGAATTTCAAAATTTCCAGAAAAAAGGATAACCTCGAGAGGTGAACCGAAATTTTGGAAACGAATTTCCAGAAACGTTCTGTTCCATTTGATTTTGTACCATAATTTCCGGAAATTTTGGTCAAATGGATCGCGCCCACCCTCTTGGGCCATCATTTTTTCATCCAGCGCGTTGCATTATGGGCTAGGGGACTGTCCCTTTTGATTTCCGCCGTGCTTTCAGTTTCGTGGAAGGTGCGTTATCAGCAAGAGCTAAGTACAAAATGATTAAACAGCACAATGTATGAGAACTATGTCTCGCTCCTTTTCACTTGAGGAACGGGCGTCTCTGTTTTCACGTGAAGGCTCATTTGCTCCAAGTTCTATCGGTCCACTGACAAGTGAGCTTGCTTTATTATCACACGAAGAACCCAGGTCTGAGGGCTATGACGAATACTTTGATCCGCCGTTGGAAAGCAAGTATGAATGTCCTATTTGTCTTTTGGGGCTGCGAGAACCCGTGCAAACAAGTTGCGGCCACAGATTCTGTAAAGGCTGCATTGTACGTTCTATAAGGTAAGCTTTAGCAACCCTGAATAAGTTAACAATACGTACCTAAAGTAACATGAAGGAAATTGGTAAGAGCGGACATATTATCGGACAAAATTCATGACCAATAACAGGACAGACGCATCAAAAACTAACGTCAATATGTAAGATAGGACAGAAAGTTTGTGACTCGTCTGTTTCTCAGTCTTCAGACTGGGTAACATGTAAGAAACAAAGACTTATTTTCGTCTGTTAATAATTATTATAAATTGATGTGTCAGTCTGGTTGTTGACAATGAAAACTAACCAATGAGCGCAGTTATCCTAAATACGTCTACTGTGGAGCAAGGATTGTAGAAAATTGTAAAATTAAACGAAACTTACCAGAAGTTGAAGTTTGATTGAGATTTTACGAAGTCATTGGTCTGGAGCTAAGGAGTCATGTGAGATATGCACACAAAACCAGAGCCGTCACCTACAAGTGAACCTTTGAAGTAGTTTGCACAGTAAAAATTTTCTTTATGGTGGATTCAACCAACCCTGGAGATCCCATCAAAGGAATGGCGTTTAATTCCACTGAAGCAGTCAAAGATGCCCTTCTAGACGAATCTGCCGAAAATAGGGACCTAGTATTGTGTGTACTCACTGATCAATGACTAAGTAGAATTGGGCCACTCAACTGCCACTAATGACCTGCATTACGAAATAAACTATGGGTCAGGTCGCACTAGAGGACAAAACTGTTTTCGTTGTGACAAAAATTTCAGACAAATATCTCTTTCCGGTAAATTTTCTTTTGTTATGTTTAGGGACGCACACAATCTCTATTCCTGTCATTCACGCATCAATGTGTCAACAAAAGGAAACATTCCGACTCCCCGCAGAAAGTGTCACGATATCACGCTATAGTGAACATTTAGTGAATGATAATCGAACCATGAGATATGGCTTTCGCTTTTATTGGAGTTTTACTGCTTTTGACTTGCATGCAGGCTAGAATGGCAAATCTATACAATCTGCGCCGTATTTAAAGACTATCCAGCTAGCTTTGTTGGAAAACAAGCGTTAGATGAGGCAGCATAGATGGCGTAGACAATACAATCCATACCCCTGGCGTTTGCCAAGACCGAACGGATTGAGATACACTTCAGGAATCAAGCAATTTCTGCCAACAACTTCAAAAGCCAGCTATCATCGTTCTTAACGGCATATAAAGAGCACTGGAACTCGCATATGGCCAAGAGGGATCCATCTTCGTAGCCTTCTCAACAAGAATGGTGCCAAATCATAAGAAAACTTGATTTTACCGCTTTTTTCATTGCCTATTTGAGTCATGAGTGACAGTTTAATAGCTTTTTTGATTTTTTGTGACATTTAGGCGAGGTCCAGAGCTTGGCAATTTTAAGTGGCGGCATCTTTGAACATTTGGTACATTCTGCTCATTTTTGACAGAGTCTGACAAATCGGTCGCACAGGAAAAACCGACCTGTTGACAGATTTTTTTGTAAAACAAACAACTTTTTGCACTAGTGCGACCTGGCCCTTTGTAACAATTATACATGTAACTTACCTAGTGGTTGATTTTGTTTCTATATCATTTGTTCCTAGATGTGTAATGGATATGTTGTAAAATTGCTCTGTTATTGCTTTGATAACCCCACATATATGTAGTTCATCAATCACATGCTGTAGTTATTCTTGACAGAATGACAGATTACCAAAATTCTCAGAATATTTCAGCTATTGAGCATCAAATTTAGTGTTTCTTCGTTGACTATTTTACGGCTATTTGCATGTGAAATTAGTTAAGTTGCTTAAGGACATTCGCGCTAATTGTTTCTGGGCATCCTTACTGTGCACGCAAATTCACATGCCACGTCATGCATGAGCGCGTGCGCTAAGTCATAAAATAAACAAAATGATAGGGCAAATGGCCATTACTAGAGCTTTGCCTGGATTTAACGATCTTGGACGTTCGGTGACCCCAATGTTTCTTTCAATGGATCATTTTCTCTACTGATTTTCTACGTTTAGGGAAAAAAATGAAGAAAATCTATTGAGTACAAGTTTGAATTTTTTGGCAAAATGTACCATCGAATTCCATTCTTATTACTCTTCGTACATCTGTGTGGCAGTTTCAAATGCCTCTTAAAGGATTAAATTTTGTGAAAACGTCAGTAACATTTGGAATTATTTACGGAACAGACCCCCTTCTACAAAGTATGACTAAGATCGTTTGTTTCCGTTGACTTACCTTCGATATTTTTACCGTAAAGACTCGCAGATAAGCCGCACCCCGAGTTTAGCAACTCAAATTTTGGAAAAAAAGTTTTTCATGAAAAAAACTCGAAAGAAATCCAAAGTCGAGATCATGAAGTGTTCTGTCTTGATCCAAGGCAAACTCGCCAACAATGGATCGAAAAATACTTTAAAGTCTTACCCGTAATTTTAGCTCTTTAGTAGAATAAACATCATGTCCACCACTTATGACATATGATTGATATTATTGTGGTATTTGTTCACAAGTATTTCTCCATTCGAGGCAGATTTTCCATAGAATTTTGCGCGTAAATTTGTTGTTTTCTTGCATGCACTGTGCGAAGCTGTGTAACCAGGCATAATATCGGACGATGGAAGACTGGACACCGGAAGCACTGCGAAAAAAATGTGGCAATTTTTTTATTCGTTATAAGGGGCATAACAGACACAAAGCTGTGGCTATCATATCTACAAAGATATTTGGGAGCCATCTGTTGGTGAAAAACTCATTGCACATAGAGAGTTTGGTAATCAGTTCGACAAATTTGCTATCAAAGTGCTCAACGGCGAACAAATAGTGGGTACGAATACTCGAGAATAGCGTGGTATTTTCTCGCTCGTGGAGGATCAATTACCCTTGAAGTAACAGGCCGTCGTCGACACTGTAAACAACTTTGTGGGGGAATGGAAATTTCATGCTGTGTAAGGTTCTCCTGTTCAAGAAAAGCGACCATAAACCGTTAAAAGACCTGTTGACGAGGAAGGTTTAACGGCAAGAAATGTAAGCTTGAAATAAGCTTATACTTGTCACCAACGGCTTTTTTAGGAGCCACCAAACTCGCAAAAGCAATGACCAATACTCTCTTGTTGTTGTAATGTAGCATTTATTCCAGTATTATGCCATGAAAGTGTCCATTCACGGAAATTCACAGCACCTTTCCCTAATGGTCTCGCAGATAAGCCGCACCTACGATTTTGATCGCAAATTTTTGGAAAAAAGGTGCGGTTACTCTGCGAGTTTTTACGGTAACTATAAACCCCGGTAGACCGTGCTCAATTACATGGGACAATTTCGAAATCAGCATAGTTTACCACACGCTTTATTTCTGAAACGAAGACAGTGACCCCCAATTTTTTTGGCATTTCTGACACAAGTAACTCATTATCTGCCTTGAGTGAAAATTTCAAAAAATTCTATTGACTGGAAAATTTTCGTGCGAATGTCCTTAAGATTGGTTCATAAACAGTGAAAAACTGCAAGACAATTTTGGTTTTGCAACTTCGTTGATAATGTGAATTAGCCACCGTAAAGAGATTTGGAAGCTGATGTTTCGAGCGTTAGCCCCTCATCATTGTCTTCATGCAAAACTGGTCTGTGCCAAAAAGCATGCACTGGTGAATAAATGATATAGACATGTGCTGAACTGTGAAACTCTCCCTGTAACATGTAGTAGTTTTCTGTTAAAATTGATGGAAATCAAACTCGAGCATGAAAATTCGATCAAAATTGATAATCATTAGGAATCTTATGTTCTACTTTTATCAATTTCTGATGTTTGTTAATGCAAGTATGGATTTTTTTGAACATCTCTTGATTTTGATCTTCCACTGGAATGAATGATTTGTTATGCCCTGTTTCTTATGTCACACACTTATTTGTAAGATAAAGGAATGAATGTGTTATGCTTATTTCAGCACCTTTCCTAGAAACTGAAAGGGAAAATATCATTGTATTTCAGTTTCAAGAGCCTGCCCAATGAAATTCAACTTCCTCCAGGGTTCCCATCATTATCTTAAAAATGCATTAGTTGCAGTTGTACTGTATTTACAGCTGGTATTCACAAGGGAAAACTCCCTTACAAACTGTCTGACTGTAGGGGCTATCAGATGACATTTCTTGCATACTGTATTTTTAGATGACAAGTCCTTCTTTAGTGTATTAACAGGCCCTCTGATAGGGTGCGATAAAAAACCACAAATTATGCGAAATTTGCAGGACAGATTATGTGATTAGAAAGGCCAATTATGCAATAAATAATGTAAATTGTGCAATTTTTTCTGAGGAATTTTAAGCTTGTTTTATAAGGTTTCAGGATAGGAAAAGCACTTTTTTTGCTGCCCTAAAGACATTTTGAACACAAAGGAACAGTTATTATGCATCGTGATCAATATTAGTTGGGATAAATAAAAAAAGGGATCTTTTGCACTATTGGTGCACCACATTAAGGGCTGGTTCACACTTTGACATAAACATAAGCACAAGCATAAGCATAAGCATAAGAAAAATAAGAAAAACATGTGTGAACCGGGGTTACACAAGCATAAGCACAAGCATAAGCATAAGCATAGGAAATGGAAAAAGTTCCATTCCTTGTGCTTATGCTTATGTAACCCTGGTTCACACATGTTTTTCTTATTTTTCTTATGCTTGTGCTTATGCTTCTGCTTATGTCAAAGTGTGAACCAGCCCTAAAACTTGAAAGGACACAGCTAACATGCCAACTGAATGATTCCTGATCTCATAATAGTATTATTTAACAAAACTAGCTTGAACATAACAAAACAGTCTTTCACCCTGTAGACAGTAGTTGAAAATCAAAGGGGACTCTTCGAGTCACAATGGATTTTTCACAATATTGCAGGACGAGCAAAACATCCGTCCATCCTCCACATAGAATGTACATTTGGGGTACTTTCTTGCTCGATCGTGAGCTGTCAGATTGGGCAGGTGGGAACTTCCTTCTTGGTCGAAGAAACAGCACGCATTTTCACTACAAACTTATCCATGTGTAAGGTTTTATCTGTTTTCAATGAAAAAAATACAGTTTGCCGAAAAACAGACAACTTTGCTTATTTCTCAATGTGATCATGATGTGTATACATGTATATCAGTCATTCAGATTGGCTAATCTGAACAAAGGGCGTGTTTGTGTTACACCAATAGGTAACTCTTTAAGAATGAGACTCATACCAGGGCCCCGACATGCAAAATATCGCCTTGAGCTTCAAATGTTTATGAAATCGAAGGTGACAAAGGTTTTTTAGGCTTTTTCTGGGGTAAATCATCTTAAAAGGGCGTATTTTTGCAAGAAATCTTGAGAAACTTGTTGATTTATGTTTTATTTTATGACTGTTGTGCGTTCTTTTGTGAATTATGCGATTTTTGGTGAATTGTGCGATCGGATGCGATTTGAGGTTGATTGTGTGAAATCGCAGCGTGGCATAATATCAGAGGGCCTGTATTAAGCACTGTTAACATTGTCCTCCATCAATTTTTCAGGGATGCTGGTCCAAAGTGTCCTGTAGATAATGAGCATTTGAGTGAAGCACAGGTCAGTGAATGTTTTGTGTCAATTATTGTTGAAAACAATATTATTGCTGAAATTTTTGAGGATGACTTTTGTTGTGTGAGACAAGCTATTAGAAACTTATTCCATATTTTCTCAAGTATAAGACCTCGCTCAGACATATTCTCTTGAAAAGTCATAGCGTTTAAAGGAGAATATTCAAACTTACAGCCTGCCAATACCCCTGAATAAGTCAACTTGTCTGTCTTGAAACATGTCCAGTCAAGTCAAGTTTATTGCATATATACGCTTAGCTTTTGTGTGAAAATTATAATAATATATTCTTTATATTTCATTAAAGTGTGGGTGATAATTTTGTTTCTGGCTTTTGCCAGTAGCAAACACTGGCAATAGTCATGATGCATATACAGGTGTATCTATGTCTTATTCCCTCAAGTATTCTGATGATCACCTTTCAGCATTCCAGTGTTTTGGCCAGAAAACTTTACTTGAGGGCCAAAGTGGCCCATGAAGATCTTTTTTAGGGGCCAATTTTTTAGGAAAAGAGTCGATAAACTGAAGGCTACATACAAAAGGAAAAAATGGATCAGGCTACCAAGGAAAATAAAGCAATTAACTAGAAATGAGTGATTTCAAGTGATCAATAGAAGTGCCACTATGATGAAAATCACACCATTTCTATCGAAGCCAGAGCTCCCCAATATTAAAGGCATTTCTGGCCACCTTTGGCATTCCATTTTAATATTTACAAATGGTGCCTCATCCACATGATCCAACAATCATATAAATATGTTAGCTCAAGTTTGTGGCCTTGTTTAACGTTTTTCGAGCTGAAAATCACTTACATGTACATGTTGAAATCAAGTGGGTGGGGACTAGAAAAGAGTGAGTTGTCATGGCAACAAAATGTTTTCTAGCCATAGGTGTGTTTCTGTAGAACTATTAGCCTACCAAGTTTCATTTGTCTGTGCTGCAAATTGGCCAAAGTAACTTTATTTATATACATGTAATATTGGGTTGAGTGTATGACATCATTAGTCATCTCATTTGCGTATTTTACGCATTTTTCAAACTTAAATAACTCCAGAACTAATGCAGGTATTTGCAAACGATAAACAGCGTTTTCATTCTTTCATTGAATTCGTTGTGATACGTACGGTGGCCTGGAAGGGACATCGACTTTTTTTATCCGCGACTTCTTTTTTTTTATCTGCGACTTCTTTTTTTCTATCCGCGACTTCTTTTTTTTATTCACGACTTCTTTTCTTATTCGTGACTTCTTTTTTTAATCCACGACTTCTTTTTTGCGTGTGTTAAGACTGCAGGCTCACTTACACTGAACAGAGCAGGCCTGAGAGCAGGCAATATGGCAGCAGTAATGGCGGGCGAAGAAAGGGAAGAGGAGGAACAGGGCGCCTTCAGAAAGGTAAATATGTTATCTTATTTGTAGTATCAGTTAATAGGAAAGAAGATGTCTAAACATCTCATGAGTAACCAGCTCAAAAGGTATACACAAAGTATATTTAATGTGATAAAAACATTCTCATCCATTTTAGAGAGAACTGTTGGCTACACAGGAATTTAACTTTTACAAGATTAATCACTTACAAAACATTACTGGTGGGTTACAGCTAAACAAAAGGCTAAGGCAGGTAGAAATTATAGTTCAATGCTTATTACAGTTATGATCTTAAAACAGAACAACCTCTTTCCCAGGGTCCTCTCTCTACGAGTAGAGAGACGACTCTGGGAACGAGGTTGAAAACAGAACAGCAGATGTTTGTTACAGTTAATGAACTGGAACAGTAACCTGTAACTCAGAAATGCTAAAACAAACTAAAGCAAATATATGTACGTTGGATTTCTATATTTTTTGACAGCGAAAGCGAATACGTAAAATATAACTAATCTAATTTCTCTCTTCACATTAACAAATAGATTCCATGTTGCCATGTGTCTGTTCAGTAATAGATCACAGAAGATGTCAAAATGTGGTAAGAACATCAGTGGCACACTCGGCTATCGCCTCGTGTGCCACTTTTTTGTTCTTACCACATTTTGATGTTGTCTGTGATCTATTACTAAACAGACTCACGGCAACATGGAATCTATTTGTTAAATATATAATGTGTATATACCTTTCGAGCTGGTTACTCATGAGATGTTTTGATATCTTCTTTCCTATGAACTGATACCACAAATAAGATAACATATTTACCTTTCTGTTGGTGCCCTGTTCTTCCTCTTCCCTATCTTTGCCCACCATTACTGCTGCAATATTGCCAGCTCTCAGGAATGCTTTGTTCAGTGCAAGTGAGCCTGTAGTTGTAACACATGCAAAACAGAATTCGCGGATAAAAAAAATGAAGTCACAGATAAAAAATAAGTCACGGATAAAAAAAGTAGTTGTGGATTAAAAAAAAGAGTCAATGTCCCTTCCAGGCCACCATAGATACACCTAATAAACCAATAGGTAAAAATTTGATCATACCTGTAGTAACACCTAAAGCAAATCGTCTTGTATACACATGTTTAGTGATGATGTAATTTGATTTTGCCCAGCCAAAATAGCTCACTCCAGCCTGAATTAGGACTGCGTAGTCTGTGGCTACAGTAGTTGGCTACCATTAGCCTTGAGCCCTGATTTCATTGTCATCATTCATTGTCCTGTGCTGACATACCTAATACTGTATGTTGGAATATAACGCCAATCAGGATTATTGCACTTGCTTCAAAGTTTGAAATTAAGTATACACAACTTGCAATATCCTGACTTTTTATTTTTACCCTTTTGAGTTATTTCCTGGTAAATACCAGATCTTGGTTACCTTGTATGCTGGTGAATCAAAATGGGGTATTAATAAATGGAACCCTGTGTAGCCAGTGAATTGTGTCTGGTGTCGGCTACTTGGAACTTTATGTTTCCATATAAACATGCACTTATTTTACATTTTAGTACATTGATAAAAAAAGATTAAGTTTGCGTAATGACTACAGTACCGCTCAGAAATAAGCGAACCAAAACATACGCGAAATACGCGAATGCTCATACGCGTATACGCATATGCCCATGCGCGTATACGCGTATGGCCATACGCGTATACGCGTATACAAAGTACACGCGTATGCTCATTAGTATTTATGAGCTAGCTTATTGTTGTTTTCTTTGTAATACTGTAGTTGTTGAATGTAGTTTCAATGGCCCGTAGTTGTAGTTGTTTCACTGTAGTTTCAATGGCCCGGTAATACTGGGATTATATGGGCTGACTAAATCGCTACGTTGCAAATACGGTAGCACTAGCCACAGTTTCACAAAATTTTTTATATAGAATGCGCTCTGTAGCGTTACAATAATTTTATTGCAAGAAACTCTCGTTGCACAACATATCCGGAAAAACTTGTAGTCGGGTTTCCATCAGAAAATTTTTACCGTTCGTTTTAATCATTGACTTCATCTTGCTCCAAACAGAACCATTTCACATCTTGTCGTGACGCTTCGAAAAATGGCAGAGACAAAAACAACTAGCCGTCGCCTGTCGACAAGATTCAGGGCAGTAAAGTTTCATGGTGCATCATAAATACTTCGATAAAACATTGTTTTGCAGATGGAGATCATTTCATTGTTGAAATCACCGATTTATGCTAAACAGAACCAGAGACGCCATCAAAATTTTCACTACACTTCTTGCCGCGCGACGCTTCAGTCGACAAATAAGCAAGCGACCGGCGCGTACGAAAGATAAAAGTCTTGGAAAGTTTCTATTGCAAAAATGTTAATACCTGTTCGCGGCGCATCATAAAAACTTCAATGAAACATCATTTCTGTGGATAGAGATCATTTCACCGTTTAAATCGCCGATTTATGACGAATACAACCGAAAATATCATTATTTTCACTACTTGCCGTGATGCGTAAAATCGACAGACAATTAGCAAGCGGCTCGCCGACGCGTGCTGAAAGATGAAGACTTTATATTGCAAAAAAGTTAATACCTGTTCGCGGCGCATCATAAAAACTTCAATGAAACATCGTTTCTGCGGATAGAGATCACTTTACCGTTTAAATCGCCGATTTATGCCGAATAGAACCGGAGATATCTTTATTTTCAGTACTTGCCGTGATGCTTAAATCGATAGACTATTAGCAAGCAACTCACCGACACGTACCGAAAGCAAAAACTTTATTGTGCAAAATTAAATAGTTATTTAGTTATTTGTGTTTACCGTGAATGAAAACTTTAGTCAATTTGCTTCACAATACTTAGTGATACTCTTGTTGAAGCTACGAACTTAGTGTGAAAGCAACGCTTTTTGAACTGAAAGAAAATAACGTGTTGTTTACAAACTTGCGCTATATTTAACCGGAATAGTAGCTGGCGAAATGTGTCGCGAACGTGTTCCACGAATGAACCATTTCTTTCTGAACCAAAACTCCCTGGGGTGGGAGAAAGCTTATTGTTCAAACAACATTTTGCTTGGATGTATTGCTCGCTCTTAAAGCAATAAAAAGATCGTGACGCGGCTTTTCCGCCGTGACACTATTTACATGGCATTGCTGGACTTTATCGGAGTGTCTCCCGTGAACTTCGCGGTAAAATGAAATGTATGCTTAGCAGATGAGTATTCTGCAATTTAGCCGCAGATGATATTCTTTTCCTAAACAGGGAGAAAACCAAGCAGTCATTGCAAGTAGACAGCGATAATTACTCGACCGGTGGCTAATTGGTAAATCTTCAAAGCGAACTAGATTGGAGATACGATAGCTTCATTGAAGATGTTTTTACAATATGCAAATGTGGCTGTAATCAAACGGCTCTCGCTTTTTGAGTTTTCCTAACAAAGCTAGTCATTGTTTTGTCCAACAATACTTCACAAAAGAAACAGTTAGAGGTGAATAACAAAGAAATACCTATACGCGTATACGTTTTCGCGTATACGCGTATGGTGATACGCGTATGCGCGTATTGTAATACGCGTATGCGCGTATAGACTGAGTATGCGAAGTTCGCTTATTTCTGAGCGGTACTGTAGGAGTATTTCTACTCCCCCCTGGATGGGATGCTAGTCCATCACAAGGTTATCCCCAGCATTAAATTTGTCAGTACTATTTACATGTATACACCTGAGTGGAAAGAGGCCCCATGAGAGTAAATTGACTTGCCCAGGAACACAACACAATGTCTGCGGCCAGGGCCCAAACCCAGACCACTCTCTCTGGAGTCGAGCGTACTAACCATGAGGCCACTGTGCCTCGCACATTAATATATTGTTACATGTAGCATTGCTCTGTTGATTTTAATTACTTTTGAGTCATTTTTGGTGTTTCTCTGATGTTTTCAAAAAAAATCAAATCCAAGATTACAGATCCAGGATGGTTTCTGTTGGGATATCATGGCATAATTAGCAGATGATATTAGCAGCGTACCTCAAAGGCAAGATTTTTGGATGTACTAGATATACCATCAAAGTTTTATCGTCATGGGTTAAATAGTGCTTACGTTTTGGGTGGAGCAATTACGACCCTGGCTGTGGACAATCATTGAAATAGGGTCCGACAAAGGTTAAAGTGACAATTTTTGTTGAAACCTGGGTTGTAGGGGAAGGGGGTAGGTTAGCAGAAGGGCATTGCAAGTTCACCAAATTTGGTATATTTATTTTTAAAGAAAAAAGTTGAATTGTTTCTTCTTAGATTTAAGTATTAGTCGTTTGGGCTTCTTTGCTTTATTGCGGTGGTCAAGTCACTGAAAAGAAATGTTTGTCGCTTTTAACTAAAGCCTAAAATTGAAGATGTTTCTAATCTGTAGGTCACAGGTTGCAGGTCATAGGTTGTCAATATTATCAATCATTTCTTGAAAATCTTTTCTTATTTTGTGTTCAATTCACTGGTAAAACAAAAATTTGTTTTTTGTTCAAAATACATTTCCCTGTACTGAATTCCATTTGTCTGCCACAAAGGAATGCAACAGCACATTATTTGCAACCTCACAACTCAGATACAATGCATATTCAAAAAGTACAATGTTCATGCCAACAAAAGTCTGAGTGTGTTTCCTTTTTTGTGAACTCAAGAACTCAAGGTATGACTGTTTGCATACTAGCAAAAAGAAGGGGCGTGGATGGGTGGAATAGCGGTTGCTTCTTATCAGTTATGGCAAGAAAAAGAAGCTGGATCACCTTATGGAGGTATATCTATGACAAAATTCAATAACCACGAATTGATGTCAAATTATCCAAATTGTACGTGCATCAATCCAAAGCTGAATAACAACAAGCCGATTCTATGTTTCAAATCAGGAATGCATCCAACCGAAGCTGAAAGGTAAAACTCGTTTCAGGCATAGTGGTAAAAGGCATAATGCAACTAACGTAATTTCTGGCCGTTTACCCGCACGGCACATTACCCGCATCGGTCAATTTTTGCAATAAAGGGAAAAAGTTTTCAACAGATTACCCGCACTGGCAGATAACATAACCCGCACCGAAAACAAAAGAAAATCGTGCTTTAAAAGTCCCTGCTTTACGAAGTTGTTTCGACAAGCCAATGAATTGTTTGCGTGGCCGTGGATAGATAGCACGTGCAAAAGCCGAACATTGCAAAACAAAATTTCCATCTAGCTGCCAGTTCCATGCCAGTTCAATTTGTCCAGTTAAGTATTCGATGCATTTATGTTTAGACTCGTTAGAATGTACTGCAGGAGAACATGGTTTGGTCGATCGATCGCTGAAGTCCGCCATTTTTTAAGTTGAGAGAAAGCTGGGGCGAGTGTAAAATTTCTTTTTGGGGAGGGGGTCGAAGGTGGGGCAGTCAAATCAAAACAAATCAACTGCAATTTTGAAATAAATAATACTTTTGAATCAAGAAAAAACTTCAACCATTGTTTTTGTTGACAAAATGTTCTTAAGCATGCAATTAGTAAATTTTCACACGTATTGTTTTTGATGTTTCATTGAGAATTGCACTGCTTCAGCCTTGTGAATGTCTGGTCTAAAAAAATAGATATCTCAGGATATAATGACTCTACAAAATTGCTTGAAACGGGAAAATAATCACAAAATTCAGGCAGCACTAGCGAAGAATATGGCACTGATGCGCTGTACATTCTGGTATTTTAAATTTTGTCGCTGTGAATGTTTGTTTACACGCGTGCCGACAGTTGTCTTTTTATGTCGCGCCATTAGTTATGCGGCGCCATGAAATGAACACGTCAGTGTCAATTCTTTTTGTGAATAGCTTTGAATCGTGCCTTTCACAGTTAAATTGTTTTAGTTTTAAGTTCATTAGGCCCGCTTTAAACGTCGCATTTTACATGCACCGAATCGAATTGAAATTATGTTAAATTATTTATATTTGCTCGAATGGGAATTTAAAACACGTTGATTGCGCTTAGCAATTTTATTCGGCAAAACAATGCGACGTTTAAATCAAATCAGCTGAACGTATTCATTCGAGTCGACTAAAATTAGTATTCGGCGCTTGTAAAATGCGACGTTTAAACCAGGCCTTACCTGCGTAGGTGAGAAATGTTTCTTGCTCTAAATAAAAGAAACAAGCTGTGAAATTGACAAGATAAGAAAGTGATATGACCGGTAGCACAAACGTAATAAAAGATTTGTTTGTTCGAATTATTTCAATTTGCATCGGCTGTCATCAAGAGCGAAACAATCTGTTACCGGTAAACAATCAAAGAAAAATAAATGAGACAATACACAGTTTTTCAGGAAGAGTTTCTTTAATGGCTGTTATCATTTGCTTTTTTTTCTTCTTACAGTTTTAATGTGATATGATTAAAAAATTATCACATTACCCGCACCTTCCTATAACCCGCACCAGCAACTGTTTGCAGAAAAATTAACACATTACCTGCGGGTAATCAGCCGGAAATTACGGTAGGCATACAGCGAAAATTCATAACGCAAATAGGCATAACGCAAAAAGGCATAATGCAAAGGGGTGTAATGCGAAAAGGTATAATGCAAATAGACAATAGGCTGCTATTCTTCTTTGAATTGTTTGTAAGCTTACAGACATCATTGTGGCAATGTCTGGCTTTGAAGCCAAATTCTATCGCCCTCTCTAACACCATCCTCTCAGAGCACTAACCAAAAGATACGAAGGCCCTTGTAGTTCGACTTTCACGCATGCCCAATTCCTTGCTATGGTCACTGATTATTTCGCGTGATGCCTTTTTGCGTTATGCCCTTTTGCGTTATGACTATTTGCGTTATGCCTTTTTGCGTTATGCCTTTTTGCGTTATGCCTTTTATGCCTTTTCGCATTATGCCTTTTACCACTATGCCTTTTTGCATTCTGACTAGCTGCATGATACCTGAAACAGGTTTTTGCCTTTCAGCTTCGGTTGGATGCATTTACAATTTGAATAAATGATATCAATTCCTGGTTATTAAATTTTGTCATAGATATACCTTCTTTTTTTTTTCCCTAGCATCTGAGCGGGCCGGATGCTTAAATCCTCGATTTTGATTGGCTAATCTTACACATGTAACCGGTCCGGATTTCCCGCTGCTTAAATTTCGCTCCTAAAAGTTAGTGGTAATCGTCAATCTTTTGCCTTTTTTACACATCCATCGATGATTAGTCACCGCAAGTTTATCTGTTCTCTTTAAAATGGCAAGGAGAATAACTGTAAGTAAATTCAGTTGAGTGTTTTGAAGTTGTGAGAGTTTGCTTGGTTGTTTTTAGCTTGTCGCGGTAATGGCGCTTAATCCTGTGTTTCCCTCGCAGAGAGATTAAGCTTGACGTTACGGCGAACGGCAAAAATGAGACTTTTCCCGTCTGTGTTCAGCTCTTTGAACAGTAGAATGAAATATTTGTATTTGCGGTGAATTGTAGGAGACATTTTTCTATTTTTATGTGATTTAATTAAGGATTAGAAGAAAAGAACACAAATTCAGAGGTCATCTTTGCCGTTTGCCGTCTGCTGTAAACAACATCTTTCTTTGCCTACTATCTGAATTATTCGCTGGTTGCCACTTTTTTTTTACAAATCGTTAGTAGACGGCCTGCAGGCTGATTCAATGACGAGTTGCGTAAACAAACCCATTGGTACTCTGTAAAACCAATTTACTGAAAGAAAAAAATAAACATGTTATTTACCGGGCTAGGTTGGTCCGTATGGGAAAAAACTGTGCCCTTGGTCTTGAGTACGGCCCGAGGCCTGCGTCCGCGGGCCATACTCAAGAGCTCGGGCACAGTTTTTTCCTATATGGACCTCCCGCCTGGAAATTACATATATATATCACCTGACTAAATATAATTTTTGATATCCTAATTAGAGCCCAGCTCCCCCATTCAGTGTGTGAGAACCTCGTTTCTTGCCTCTTTCACAAGCTCAGCCATAACTTTTCAGCAGTAATAAAGAATATGACAACATCTTCATAATAGTTTTGGACAACACTTGAAAGTCTGATGGCTGTCCTCACACAATGTCTGCAATTGTAATTGACTTTTCTTGACTAATATTATTGCCTTATTATTGAGAAATTCAGCATTGTTGAATTGGAGCACTAAACCACAATAGGCAATGAAAATAAAACAAAAAAGTTCCTGTAAGAAGTGCACCCAACATTGAAAACCTGTAGTTAAAAACACCAAACAACTACAATAAACCCTGTAATGAAAATAAGTTTTGTTAGAAGAGAGTACCCATTATCAATAACTTGTATCAGTTCATGTTCAAATTTAAAATAAGGAACCCAAATTCCTTCAGTAGAAGATGCCTGTGTGCCTCATTGGGGTATTGCTTAATTTTATCTTGACAATAAGCTTTCCTTCACTCACATCTTGAACAGAGTGCATATACAACTCGCAAAACAGTCAGCAGACTTGTGCATAAGTGGTAGTAAAGTAAGTGGTGCCTGAGGGAGTACAGTGTACAGTGGAAGTCCTCACAAGCAGACACCCATGGGATGTGGAAAAGCTGTCCATAACTGCCTGGAGCTGACTGCTTAGAGAATAGATCTTCTTAGCAGCCACTAGAGTTTATTGCCTTGCACAATGTCACAATAATGGCGATAAGGGACTGGTCAAAAAGTATGGGGGGGGGGGCGGCCTGAGCAGAGAGGGGGTGGGTCATCAGTTTTTGAACCCTTGGTAAGGGGTGGGTCATCCTGTTTTTTTGGGAGGGGGGAATTGGCACATTTGACACTGATCGACAACAAAGGTAAATCCCTCCAAACAATTAATGCAAGTGACATACTCAAACACCAATCCATGGTCTGGCATGCGCGCAGCCATATCACCCAGGCAGTGGCAGCCATCGACAGCTGTTTTCTGCCTTGTTAGGCCTCCTCAGCATGGCATAGTGGACAGGCAGAAATAGGACTAAGAGCCCTATGTAGTCTGCCCTTTACTGCCAAGACAGGTGCACCCCTTAAAGCCCCAACTCCACACTTTGCATAAGGCACTTGGCAGACCGTGGGTTGGTGTTTGAGTATGTCACTTGCTTTTATTGTTTGTTACAAAGGACAACAACTTTTCAAGCTGTATTTGAAAAAGGACACTTGGCTGGTGTACAATATATATAACAATTTATGTATTGTAGAATCTGTACAAAAGCTAACAGATTGAGCAGGGAGTCGCAGGGCAGAAATATTTAAAATACTGCACTCGGTTGACATACTGGTATTCAAGAATACCAAATGGCCAACTTGTGTCCACATCATTAAAAATGCAAACAGTGATGATATATTTTTAATCAAGCTACGAAGGCTGAAAAGTTGCTATGATATAGCGTCTACATACTACTTGTCCCGAAGGGTACGGAACACATGCACAAAGATCTGGGAGTTGTCTGGCTGTATTACTCCCAGGACTCACTACAGCCGTTTTCTAGATGGATCATTGCTCTACGTGCCTTCAGGCCTAGTGTGAAAAGTAAAAGGTCATGTTTTCTTAGAGTTTACAGTCATGACTTAAAGTTGCAAGGGTAATGGAAACAATTTTATTTTTCATTGATTTTGTATTATTGTTAAGAAATAAATCTAAGATGTAAATAATACTATAATTTCATCCACAAAAAGCTATTTTGATGGATTGTGCAACCAAAAATGTCATGTCTTATAGGGTGTGGGTCATGTGATTTTCAACCTTCATTAAGGGGTGGGTCACTCTGTTTTGTGCCAAATGGAAGGGGTGGGTCATTTGTTTTCTGACCACCACATTTTGAAATGCTCCAGCCCACCCACCCCTGTACTTTTTGACCAGTCTCTAACTGCTTGTACATGCCAGCAGCACCAATCATAATTGCAGCCGGCAGTAACTTGCTTAAAAAGCAGCGAAACAGTTTACAAATACAGTTGTATTTATAAGTATCTTTCAAAGTCAGGCCAATAACGTTTCTATTTGCAGGAGCTTAAAACCAGAGGAAATTTTCTAGATTGTAAGCTCTCCAAGTGTCTGCTGCCTCTTATGAGAATATTTGTTTGTGGGAGTAGAGTTGAGTTTGGGAGTTAAAACAGGGTTTTGTGAATGTGGGGCATTAGTAGAGCTTTTTGCTTATGAGAATGTCCGTTAAGAGAGCTTCCACTGTATAAACCTACACATCAAGCTTGTGAGACAAAAGGCTTATGCAATTGATGCAAGTAACATATGAGCATATCTAAACGAATGTATAGTGTTCTTGAGGTAGAGCTACTGCATCTCTAAAGAAAAACCATATCTGTGATCTTGAGAAGCAACATACTGTAATCCCCGTAAGGAAAAAGATGTTGACTGGTACATTAACGTGTACCTATAATGCTTTGTGCACAAAAACTCTAAAAGAGCTTATAAAAGCACAAAGAAAAATTGTAAGTCATTCAACCTCGGCAAGAGCAATGCTGTTAGTATAGGAATGACTGCTCTTAAACCATATCTTTTTGTATGCCCAGTTGGCTTAGTTTGGTTCGCAAGGTATTGTGGTAAAATGTACAGCTGCCATCTTTTTTCTTATGGTGGATTGCATTCATATCAAACAGGCGGGCCCAAGGTCACAATATAAAATGCAAGTAAGCAACATTTCATATTTTGTTCCTTAAAAGCGAATACTTACAGACATAATATCTTGCAGTAGACAGGGGCCTAAACAAAGAATAAGCACATGGCAAATTACAGAGGTGTCAAACTTTGAAAAGCATCATGCAGATAACAGCAGAAACTATGCAGACCTGTGACCTGTGAAAATTATTTGCTACAGCACATTCTAGCTGCTCAAGTCTACTTAAGATTCCTGCTAACAAAACAAAACATAAAGTGCCCTTCATAAACACGTGAAGCAAAGAAAGGTGGGGAGAGCAAAACAGAGAAAGGCAAATCTACAGATGTCTCAAACCCAACCCCATTTTACACACACTGGTGGCCTTGCAACCTGTGACCTGCCACCTGCGGATAAGACCAGCAGTGAAATAATATTAATCCACACTTAGTGAACTTACTTATTAAATCTAAAGTCTAAACAGGAGAGTGAGAAGCTAAATTGGGATTTCAAATGGGGAGGAGGGGGGATAAACCAAAACAACCTGTTGTACAAGTGTGGGTGGGAACATTTTCCAGAACAATGGGTTTATTTTCAAGAAATAGACCATTACAATAACATGAGAGACCTCAGCACAAGGCTCTGGGAAATAAACCCCCCAAACTCTGTAGTTGTTCCCCAGAGCCTCGTATTGAGGTCTATTATTTTAGGCTAAATTTTAATCTATCGAAATTGGTCTTTGCAAAATGTTTTGTATTTGTCAATTGCTGATTTCCTAGATAATGCATATGATTTAACTTATGTTTGATTCTATAAATATAGCTCTATCCAGACAATTTTGCAAAAAGAGAAATGTTGTCTCATGATGTTTTCTGTCGAATGAAAAAGCAGCATGGTTGCCCATGGAAGGGACCCCTTGGCAAGTTAGAGGTGTGTAGCATAAACAGAAATTAGCTCTAAGTGGAACCGATATTGATGGCAAATAAACTGACTGCTTGGTTTAAATGAAAAATTCGCCAAACAAAAATTAAGTGCATTCCAATGAAGGTGACATGCTGATAAAAGACTTCAACAGGTAGACTTTGTTCATTTTCTATTAAGTTTGTTTCTTTTCTTTTTACGAATAGTTATATGTTTGCACAGGAAAGAAGCAGTGATTGAAAGAGTTACAAACAATGCTCATGCCCAATTTGCGAACAATTAATTGCTTCACATTTTTTTTTTGTTTTGAAAATGGAATGTAAGGAAAATTGGTTGAGCTGAACTAGGGTTTGTGGTTTCAAATTGAGTGTCAGAAGGAATCAGTCAATTTCGTAGGTTTTGGTGTTGGTTTTACTCCAGTTTGAGATTGACTGAGCAGAGTTTGGTTAGAATAATGTTTATACAGGATGAGTATTTTAATAAGAATTTTAATTTTACATCTTTACTTTTACTTTTAATTTTGATTTATAGATAAGAATTTTGAACATGTACTTTTTACTATTTGTGTTCTAAATTTAATCTATTATTACAATTATTACTATTACTACAGCTATTGATTATTGTTATTAGTTTGACTGATATTATCAGCTTATATTTTCAATGCTGCTTTTTTTTAAGGATCTTATTTTTATTTCCAAATATTAATTTTTAGTCAGAATGCGGTCATGACATGATTTTTATATTACAAATAGGAGTATTATTGTAACTTTATGACATTTTTTTTCTCTGAAAAAAATCATGCATGAAAATAGCTCTATTGTGCTTTGAAAATAGTCTCATTTAATTGAAATAAATTACCTTTAAATTGAAGAAAACCCCAAATAATACATTATAAAGATGGAAAAACCCCAAAGAGATAATAGTAAATCATAAAGGAACAAGCATGGTTAAGGATGGAGAAGATTGACACGGATAACAAACAACAAAATTGAAAAATTTAGGCTAAACTTTTCAAACCGTTCAACTGTGACTGTGCTTTAATTTTTTGAATATTCCATACTACAGGAACACTTAGGTGAGTGCCCATATGTCGATGTAAATTGTCCCAAGGAGTGTGGACAACAACTACAAAGAAAAGACCTTCAACAACATTTACAAAAAGACTGCCCACTCAGGACAATACCATGCAAATACTGCAAAAAGGATGTTCTCTGGAATGCAGTGGAGGTTGTTGGTCTTTATTGTGTTTAGATGAGGAAAAAATAATTTTGCTACCTCAAGGTTGTCTTTACCCTGTCTGATGAACATGTAGCTTCTTATGTGCAATTTATGAAAAAAAAATTTTGATGTCAGGTTTTATGCCTCTGTCCAACTAATGATCATGAATATTGCCTTAACATTGTCAAAGTAGCTGTGGATCCATAGTTGAATAAATCCGCAGACTATTTAGACAATGTTATGTCAAAATTCATCGACAACAACAGGACATAAACTGTACACATGAAAAACTGATGTCAATTTGTTTTTTCAATAACAATTGTCAAATCATCTGCTCTTGCTTGTTGACGCATTGCATGAATTACCAATTCAAGTTTTTGCCTTCTTATTGACAATGCAAATTAGCCAATTATTTCTAATAATGGTATTAAATTTTCTTATTTGACAAAAATTGAGAAACAATGTTGAATTATTATAAATAACAACAATAACATAGCAGTCAACAAAATGTCAAAGTGTAAGACTTTTACAATGTACATATTTATGCAGGATGTATCAAAAGAGGAGAGAAACAAGTAAAGTAATGTTTATGTTTTTCGCTGCTCTGGGCATTGGTGGAGTCTTGTTATAGCTATTAACAATGTGAAATTACCTCACTTGTAGACATGTGACCATATATAATAAATTTTATTGCATCGCAATATCGCATTATCATCTTCAGCTATTGATATCCTTATGATGAAAATCTTGTAATGCACTGGTACATTGGTCTTATTGGTGCAGCACTAGTAATGGTAATGAAAGAGATTTTTTAAGTATAGAGGAGATACTGCATACACAGGTGCACTTTGTAATAGAAATTGTTTTTATTTGTAAAAATATTTTGTGTGTAATACAACAGAATAACAAATTTAACTGGTTCTGTTTCAGATGCACTATGAAACCTGTTCCAAATTCCCACAACAGTGTAAAAATTGCAAAAAGGAAAACATTAAAAGAGATGAGGCAAGTTGTTTTATACCAAATTTAAGTATGCTGTCCATGTCAACAGTATAGTGCTAGGTGGGAGATACCAAAATTACATCATCAAAAAATTACAGAGTTCAAAATTACATCAATGTTGTTCTTGGAGTGTGGCAGTCACTTGTCCCCTCAAATGAACAATTAAATAATCCTCAGGATTATCTGATCGGGAGATAGTGGTCCCTCTAACTTATAATTCCCTAGAAGTCGTTATGATTCATGTCATGGAATTCTTGCAATGTACAAGAAATAAATGAATTGTATTTTTCCAGTCTGGCCAGCTAGACCAAGAGACTATTTTTCAGATTTTAGACTCACTTGAAACAGCATAATTCCAAAATGAGAATTATCAGAATGATATCTTGAACTTTCAAGTGGAACATCTGAAGCAGTGACATAATCATACATGTGTAACTTGATCTTCTTAGATGCAAGAGCATTTGGATAAAGAATGCCCTGTTGTGAAAGTCGTATGTCCTTTTAGTATTGTGGGATGCAAATTTGTGGTAAGACAATTATTGCATTCAGTGTAAAATCTGTAGACTTGTTGATCATTACAATAACCAGTGTGAACAATCTGTTCCCAGTTTTCTGTTCTATAATTATGCTATTTTCCTTTGACTAAGAAGAAAGGCAACCAAGATCCAGTGGGATTTGATTTTGACTTTATACTATATAAACAGTCTCCATGGTTGCTGTTCAGTCTTTACAATTAATTATTAACTACTACTGTGCAACATATTAGAACCTGATTTGAACGGGCACCTTGCATTACGTAGTTACTAAATCAAGGAATGACCTAAAATGATCTAAAACGACCAAAAATGATCGAAAATGGCCTAAAATGACCTAAAATGATCTAAAATGGCCTAAAATGATCTAAAGTGACCTAAAAATGAACTAAAGTGACTCATTTTAGGTCATTTTAGATTATTTTAGATCATTTTAGGTCGGTTTAGGTCTTTTTAGGTCATTTTAGATCATTGTGCAGTGTAGGTCATTTTAGATCATTTTAGGCCAGTTCAGAACATTTTAGGTCATTTTAGCTCATTTTAGGACATTTTAGGTACTTTTAGATTATTTTAGGTCATTTTTAGATTGGATCATTTTAGATCACTTTTGGTCAGTTTAGGACATTTTAGGTCATTTTAGATCATGATTTAAAATGTTCTAAAATGAACTAAAATGACTTACATTTTAGTTTAATGTAGAACATTTTAAATCATTTTTGGGTATTTTAGCTCATTTTAGCCCATTTTAGACCATTTTAGCTCAGTTTAGGTCATTTTAGGTCATTTTAGCTCAGTTTAGGTCAGTTTAGGTCATTTTAGGTCATTTTAGGTCATTACTTGTTTTAGTAACCGCGCCCCGCATTAAGAGGACAATAGTGAGATTCCCAAGGTTGTCTGCTAAATAAAGGTTTCACAGTAAAACATAATGTCAGCATACTTTGGCGGAATATTGTTTCTTTCTGCAAGATCTCTTCTAAGTTTGATCGTTGCAGGCTGTTTTCTAATAATTCAAGCCGTCCCGTTTCAGGGTAAACGATCTGAGGTGAATCAGCATGTTAATGAACAGATGGCGAGCCATGTAATGGACATGGCCAAGAAAATTGGTCAAATTATATCAGAAGGTACTCGAGCTGAGGTGCACAGAAGTGCCTCAATAAGGCTTGCCAGGGGTGGAATGGAATCTTTTCCTCAAGAACAAGCCAGCCAGGAAGGATTTTTCAATGAGTTGTCAACCAGGACCCAGCATCAGCGAAACGAAATAGATGAGATGAGCCGTACGATTGCTATTCTTAATAATACAGTTAATCATCTGGAGCGCCAGCTGGAGGAAGCACGTATCAGGCAGGAGAGACCAGTGCAAGAGTTGACCCTTCGGTAAGTAGTGATATAAATTTGGCTGTCAGAAGGCAATTAGTTATTTTAACCGATCTCTCCTTTTCAGTTATTATTTGGGTCATTTCCCAGTGCTTCTCCCCACTAACAGCTGGTCAAACACAAACCACTATCCCTTCCTTTTGTTTAAACCACAACCACAGGGCTGAGGCTTGGCGGTCGCCAGGTCGTCATTGATGACTTAAAACATAGCTGGGCGACTAAAAATCAGGGTTGAATTGCCCGACGTATGTATTGCGATAGCATGCACGAACTTGAAATGAAAATAATTTACAGTATCTACATATACATTTAATAATTGATAACGCTTTCGCATTCAAGCGGTAACAAGTAGCTTAGTGGGACTATTTATTTTGTTACCCCTGACATATCCGAGTTACCCCTAATATATCCGAGTTCTATGAACTTTTAGAACCGATACGTGAGACGCCATTTTGATTTTTCTGTTTCGACTTGGCTCCATTCTTACCCAGAGGACGTTGGTGTCTGTTTCCGACATTGTCGCTTCCATGTGCACAACAGTTTTGGAAAACTAAATCAGCCGGAAAATAATGGCAAAATGTGGAGATTTCTCTCTCTGGTTGTGGGCCGCCTCCAATGAAAAAACGAGGAAAAATGAAGATTGCCAGGAATCCAACAGAAATTGCGAAAAAAAAAATAAATAAAGGATCGCGAACATCAAGAGTTAGTCGAAATGTGTTGCAAAATATACAAGTCAGTGACAAAAAACAACACCTTTTATCGACATTCCAAACCATCTGGACGAAAGGGGGACCGTGGCTGGTTTTCGAAGAAGATGCAATGTTTTGTATTTGCAAGGAAGCGGCAGCTGTGCACGTTCCTTTTTTTGGTTCTTTTACCCTTTTACAATTGAAATCCGTAAACGTACATTCCTGTTAAGTTTTACCTGGGCGACTAAGAAGGTAAGGAAACTGTCACGGCTGGGCACCAAGCACCACAGTTTGTTTTCAGCCTTGCAACCTGAGTTATTTGAGGAGTCGCGTGTAGGGAGCAGGAAAGTTTAAACTGAACGCACGATAATAGCGGTGACGATCGCACGAGAAGGAGAAACCAAGGCACACAACAATACCAAGTCCATTCTAATGATAAGGGTAGCAATATATTCGCATCTGGTTGTGTAGGTACTTTATGTACAGTCAACTCTCTCGTAAGCGGACACCCTCGGGAATTGAAAAACGTGTCCGTTAGTAGAGCTGTCCGCTTAGGAGAATTATTCCCGTAAGCGGACACCAAAGAAAAATAGGGTGGATGTCCGCTTACGGGAGAGTTAATTAGCGGGTGTTAATTGTGTTTTATTGCGTAGACAAAAATAGCAATTGAAGATATAAAGCGAAACTCTTTATTGATGTCAAATGTTAAAACTCGAAAAAATATATATACGGTATTTCTTCTACATTTAACAAACCGTTCAACGGGACTTATTGCTGCCGTCCATATATGTAACTCTGGTGCTTCTTAAAAACATATTTCTTCTAACAAAACATTCAACGGGACTTATTGTTGCCGTCTATAAATGTAACTTTGGTGCTT
>CM042751.1:2869051-2884356 GCA_022496165.2 Catalaphyllia jardinei
TCTTAAAAACATAACTCTTCTTATAAAACGTTCAACGGGACTTATTGCTGTCGCCCAAAAGGTATATCGTGACCAGAGAAGGTTTGCTTGGTCCTATGACAGTTAGGAGAAATAGTCCGTTATGGTTGACTGCCTCCTTGCCAATAGAGACTTCAGTCGCATGTCTACTAAGACATCATTGACCTTGGTAATTGCCTGGACTAGCGGCTCGTTTCCTTGCCAGTCAGAAAATGCCGCTAGCTTCCCAACAAGTTCCAGCGCCTGTTCCGCAGATGTAATTTCCGGAAGTTGCAGGGGCTGGTCTAATGTTTCGTCGGACTCTTGTTAATGTCAAACGAACGGACAGCTTGCTTTGCCGCGGACAAATTGAAATTTGTAAAAAGCGATCCCCGCTGTTCTGTTGCTCTGTTAAAGGTCATATTTTTGTTGATTTATTGCAAATTAAAGACAAATTTCATTGCCAAGAGTCAATTACGTACATGGTGTGTCCGCTTACGAGAGAGCGTAAACAAAAGAAAAATCCAATTTTCATTTTCAAAAGTGTCCGCGTCCGCATACGAGAGAGTGTCCGTTTACGGGAATGTGTAAATAGAACGTTTGACTGGGAGGTAAAAACGGGGATTTAAAAAGCCGTCCGTAAGTAGAGCTGTCCGCTTACGAGAGTGTCCGTTAGCGGAGAGTTGACTGTACTTTGCTTGAGGTAGCTAGCAACGCGTGGTTCGAACTAAAAAGCAATTAAGAAATAAACTCTTATGTAACATACATCGTTACATCAGTACCGAAAATGAAACTAACTAAGAGTAACTTCAGATGAAAACGAAAATTAGAGAAACAATATGCCAAAAAATTATAATTGACTTACTTTGGTCTAGCTCCTAGCTTAGGTTGCGTATAATCCAATGGTAGCGGTGGTAGATAGCGAGGAGATTACTGGTAGCGAACGTACAAGTAGCTTACCGCCATAGCATGTGTCGTCTTTTTCCCAACAAGATAAGCAAGTAAACTGATATCTACGTTTATTACTCGGGCTTTCCAAAGGAAACGCCCGAGTTGAAATTTCGGCTTCGTTTTTTTTTTCGTTCAGCCACAGTTTGCAATTCTTTAATTAATACGCATGCGCGAAGATTACTGATGAGCACATGGCATGGTGTAATGGCGGACGGAGAAGAGTTTATGCGGTGGAAGCCGAATACCGGTCGTTTCGCCAACGACCAGTTCGCCAACGTATGAAGTCGATTCGCCAATGTCGAATGTCTGTTCGCCAATGCTTATATACCAGTTACTTCGGGAGCCAACGTCCAAAATACTTTTTCGTTTAGCTCGGCAGTGGATGAAAGGAGGAATAAGTTGTGTGGCGTGAAGTGTTGGGTTCACATATTTAGCGGCTTGTTTGGCTCGGCAGTGGATAAAAGAACGAGGAATAATTGATATGCGTGTAGGCAAAAAGTGGCCCTGCATTCTGTAGTTTAGCTGCGTTGGCGAACTGACATTCGACGTTGGCGAATCGACTTCATACGTTGGCGAACTGGTCGTTGGCGAAACGACCGGTTAAAGACCGTGGAAGCCGGATCGGCACAAATGCTGCGTACGGATACAAAACGGATACAAAATGTGCTCACAGCGTTCGCGGTAGACCCACACTAAAAGATGAGGAACGCTTTCGGAACGGGTTGGTCCGCAAACCTTACGAGAGATCTCTTTATGAGCGAACATTTATGAGTGAACCTTTCATCGAGAAACATGCTATATCAACTGAGTTATGTTATGTTAATCGAGAGAAGCATAAACTAAAGTCTCATCGTGTATGAAACCAGATGTTTTAGAATTAGACGAGGATACATTGGCAGAACATTTGCTATTTATAAACAATGTTACATTAACATATGAGAAAGATACTTTCTTAGTAACAACTGTTTGTTAATTGGTAGCGCATTAGTGACAGTGATGAGTATTCACTTTGATTACTAATCTTTCGCTTAATTCGTCAAGTGGTTTATCTTTCATGTTCAAGTTACTGTTGTCAATTTTTTATACGAAGATAAATGTTGTAACATTTGCAATTAATCAATGATGTAAAGTGAAATTCACAAAAGGATACTTTCTTAGCAACATGTATTTCTTAATTTGTCAGTATATTAAGTGATAAATTAAGTATTTTGATTTCTCAACTTTCGTGTTAAGTTCCTGTTACAGTTGTAAATTTTTATAACATGAAATGATTCACAAAAGATAATTTGAAATTTAACAAACTATTAATTCTTTACAAATAAAAATATTTTTATCATTCATGATGGATGACAATTTCTTCTATGCCCATACAAGAAAAACACTATTCACTCTGCAGTAGTTGATAAAGAACAAAAGAAGACAAAAGGCTCTAAGTTCACAGCCAACTAGTACACACAATCACTCTAACCAATAAAAACGTCTTAAACTGACGTATACTAGCCCTGTAACTCCAAATCCAAACAACCAAATTGGAGACTAATTGTACAAAATAGGCCATAATATATTACAAGGGATCATGAAAAACATCCTCAACCCAAAATATTCATAGTTCAAATGCTAATAACCTTGACCAATGACTTTTACAATTCTTTTCCTGATAAGAAATAACAGCATTCGGTTTTCAAAGTTAGAAAGTGTAATCTCCCTAACACTTTATATTAAACCTGTTGATGATTACCAGCAACCTTAACCTGGAACCATCTGTTAACCCGCTACAACTCTCTAAGCCAGCCAAAACATTTTTACTCAAGTAGAAACTCAAAAAAAATAATAATGAAATAAATGGTTGCTAGTAAAATGTTTGAAACAATAGCCCTTAATATATGGGGGGGCATTATCTCCCCCCAACCAGCCCAGGAACATGTCTTCAGCCTACATAACAACTATCAGTTTCAACTTGTATACATAAGTAATAACCCTGCATTTTCAACATACCGATACAGAAACAGTTACAAGATAAACCATCATTACAAAAAAAAAACCTTGCGAAACTACGTACAACAAAACCAGAGTTTCTCTCCAACATAAAGCCCGAGTGAACGCAAATATGCGTCTAGTTATATAACAGCTATGATAACCGGAATACATGATCAGAAATATAAATAATCAGTTAATGTTTAATCGAGTAACCTACTTGGTACCTATTGGCAAAATAGTGACAGTTGCTATTTGCTGAAACGCCGTTAGGTCGCTTCAGTTCTAAACTTCTGGTAAAGTAAGTCAGTTGCCTGAGTTTCAGGCAAAATTATTTTAGACGCGAAATTAGCCTCTTCCAGGTGTCCAGTTAGTTGGGGCACAGTGCGAAAAACGGCGCGCGAAAAATTAGAAAAGGCGCAGCGAGTGGGAGCGAAAGAACGCCTGTGGGCAAACGTGACAAAGGTCCTTCCGCTTGTCATAGACCGACTACAGGGACCCGTAACGTGACCGCTGGGTTTGTGGTTTTTTACTAGTCAGCAGATGTGCTGAAAAATAATTCTCTGGGATTGTGAAAGAAAATCGCTGAAAGCGCCAAAACTGCAAACTAACGCTAAATGGCTGACTGGAGATACTAATTACGCGTACCGTAGTACACGAGTACCGCAGTAGTACACCTACTCAGGAAATCACGGCGTTTTTTTCTCGAAGTAAAGCTACTGCAGTCTCTGAAGAAAAATCGGACGAAGATAAATATGATATCTGTGAAAATAAGCAACATACAGTACTGTACTTGGAAACACTTCTAATCTAAAGTGCTCTTCGTAAACACGAGTTCAGCAGAAAAAAAGGTCGTCGAAAGAACCGTGGTAGTTGTGTAGGCCCGTCAACTTCATTTTACACTGACCGCCGCCGTATCGCATTTCTCATGTGCGTCAGTAACGCACGAGTGTTGGCAAGACCTGTCAAAATTGACCAGTCAGAGGGTGTACAGAGACCTTTCGATACGGACACCTCTTTTGATACAGACAGTTTCTTTGTACCGCCAAATTCTCATACACTTCCTCTAAAAATCCTCTCTAATAAGGACCCTCTCTAAAACGGACACTAAATCTCGGCCGTAAGGAACCATTTCATACAAATTTAACCTTTTTCATTATGGACACTTTGGGAACCAGGGGCCGTTTCTTGAAAGCCCCGGGACCTTTTCGGGACCGTTAAGCCATTTTAGTTCATCATCGAAAAAGGGAGAAGTGTTTATGCTTGAAACTTCTTGTATGAAGGGAACCTCTGTTTGTTCATGTCAAGGTTATACAGTATACCTTCAGGGGTGTCTCGCGTGCAATCGATATAGCGCGTCCGGTTTAAACTGTACAAACCTAAACCCCTATATCGAATTAAAGCCTAGAGGACTGGCTGTCGGACTATACCAAAAGTTTTTAGATAAAATACATTTTTGCAATTTTCACCACTTCTAAATGCAAGCGCCCAAATCACCATTTGAACGGTACCTGTCAAAGCGAATTTTTTTTTTCGCTTATTTTAATTTCTGTGTGCCCTCAGTTTCTGGGCCCAAAGCGCTTAATGTCTGCGGTTTTCCATATTAAATTTCAGTGAAAAGTTACAGAACATTTTCGAAGTAGGATTTAAAAAAATATGGAGTGATGGTACAAAAGTCGCTCTTGGAAGAAAGAGCTTTAGAAATAAAATATTTGTGTCGACGGTAAACCAATTGATATCGACCTTTTCAAGCAATGCCGGAACGTCTAATTCGACTTTTCTTCGAGACTTTCAATCGGTGCTCCTCGCGACAGCACATGCACATGTAACTGAGTCGAAGCTTGTTGAAAGACTAAGGGTGTGACTGAATGCTGAATGCGAAGAGTCTTGAAAAAGCCGCCTAAGGTACGCAAGCTATTGTTAACGAAGGACACTTAGACTAGGTTTACACAAGAGGAAGTTGTTCCGGATTCGTGATGAATCCGGAACGTTTTAGTACCGGATTGGTACGCGTACTAGTACGCGTGATGCGCGTGAGAAAATAGCATTCTTTGCATTCCATGCGTTCGTGGTGGAATCTTCAAGATTTCAGCAAAATCGACTCAGGGCCAAACTATACAACTGCGGCGCATGCGTTTGTAAAAGCAACGTTGAGATAAGGATTGCGGGCTCCTTTTGTCGCCCGCAACAAGTTAAAGTTTGTTTTGGTTCAAGGTTCACTTCCGCTGCGGAAGACCGAAGATTTAATTGGTTTATTCATAACAGCGTGACATCTCACTTTGCATGTGGGTGGGGTTTGTCTGCAAGCGTTTCCTTCCTTCCTTCCCCCCCCCCCCCTCCCCTTTTACTCGCATCAATTCTTTGCTCCTGAAACGCTTGCTACGCAGGCTACGCGTTTACCGGCCGGTAACGTTCGTCGCGCAATCCAGTTGGCTATTGAGAATTTGAGGAGAACCCTGAATATCAAGAGGTTTGCAATGTATCGCTGCTCGGTCGAACTTTCAGTTCAATATGATGGGCAAAGTGAAAGTGACCACGCTAGTTTGATTGATGAACACGCTCGTTTAATTCTGTGGCAAACAGGTCCGATTTGTGATTTGAACACTCGATTCGTTCAGTTCTGTTCGGAAACGCTGCCTACTGAACACTGGATTTGCTCTAGTGGTTGGACTGGTGAACACACTCTTTCAAAAAAACGCTGCCCGATGGAACTTTCAATTCGATATAGGTAAACATAGAAAGAATACACTGTTTCGATTCATGAACACGCACGCTCAATTCTGTGGTGAACACGCTGGTTCGGTTTCTTGTCGATTTTGTATCTTGGCTTTGCTCTTGTCTAACAGTTTTCCTCAATATTCGAATTAGAAGAAGAGTTTTGTAAAGAGCACGCTCCCCAATTGAACTTTCAGTTCGATAAAGTGAGAGAGGAAACACGCTAGTTCTATATGTTTTGAGACTGAAATTGCTCACAGTTAGATAAACACAACAGCAAAGAAAATAATCACCTTCCACGAGACAAGTCTAGATGTAATGTGCCTCCTGATTCGCTAAAAACTAGAATGGTTCGAATAGTTCCTTCCTTGCAATTGGCTTAAACTGAGCCATTGTTACATCTTACACTTACACTTACACTTTCAAAGGCCGATTGAGAATTTTTTCGCATAAGCCATTCTTCGCACGGCACTATTCTCTGCCGCCTCGCCAGCCGAGCGTCTTCGCTCGGCTGGCTCGTTGGCAATAAAAAGGAATTTGCATAGCGCTAAAACTATAGAAGAATATTCAAAAGCGCTTTACATTCAGTTTAATTAATGAATAAATAATAAAACTAAATTAAAATTAAACATAAGAACTATTCTAACAAATTCTAATTAAAAGCTTTCTTAAAAAGAAATGTTTTAAGTTGCTTTTTGAAAATGGCGAGGCTGCTACTTGTTCTTATTGTTAATGGCAGCGAGTTCCTTAAAACAGTGACCTAACACTTCTAATATGGATACTTCACTCTGTCCCTTCGCTTGCCCTTTAAGAGAGGTTTGACCATATCAGATCCTGGTATACCGGAACGACCTTTATTCAAATTTGCTATAGGCGTTCTTTCGCTTCCTCTCTCCCTACGTCTCCCCCATTTTTTTCGCTCGATGTTTAACTAACTAAACACCTGGAAGAGGCTGATACGGAATTGATTGGTTGGTTTTTACAAAGACAGCTTGACATTTCAGTCAGGATCATCATCGTATTCTTCAACCAATGCCCTTATCCCTGGCAGGTTTGGTTTGACAGTGGAGGTAGTGACTGGCATTTGAGGTTACAACATGAAAGTTATTGCTCCCCAAATTAAAAAAAAGACAAATTTGGACCCTGTTTCCGGCTTTTTTTCGCAGATTTAACCGTTATGAAACAAAATTGCTAGAGTACGAGGGACGTGTCTGTAATGGATCGTACATATGGAGGATAGAGAATTATCGTCAGTGCCGCCAGGATGCTATCAATGGAGTCATGACAGCAATACATAGCCCTGCCTTTTACACCAATCTGTATGGGTACAAGCTTTGTATGAGGATCAATCTGAATGGCGTGGACAGCGGAGTGGGCAAACATGTGGCGCTGTTTGTTCACATGATGCAGGGTGATTACGATACCATCTTGGAATGGCCTTTTACTGGAAGGATTGCTCTGTCCATCATGGATCAGTCCGATGGTGCTGAGTACCGCCAACACATCAGTGAAACCCTTGTAGCTAAACCCAACCTCTTGGCATTTCAAAGGCCAACAGCCCCACGTAATTACAAAGGTTATGGGTATGTAGAATTTGCTCCGATAGAGCAGATTCGTGACCCGCAGTATGTCAAGAACAATACTATGCTCGTTCGCATACAGATTTTTCATTAATTATGTTCTGGTGCGGATGCAGAGAGGACCCTTCATGACAAGGATGGCGTCCTATCCACGTTTGTTATCACAACATGTTTACTAGTGGATTTCCTCGTCCTGGTGTACATTCTACTCTTTTTGTCATAAATGATCATTTCTCCATCCACAGAAGAATACAATTAATTTAAGGTTTGTTTATGAAGATGTTCTGTGGTGGAATTATAATGCTTGTTATGTTTTGACTTGTAGCTAGTTATATTACGTTAAAAAGCAGCGATGGCCTGGGACTAGCGAGAATGCACGAGCGACTTTTGTAGGTGACGAGAACGTGAAGTACAGGTCGCTAATAAGAGATTTTTTAAAAAAATCTAAATCGAAGAGGTTAACGCAAACATTTACAATGAAAGAGGTCGGGAAAGTGTTCCCTTTAAGCGGCAGAAGTTGCGTTAGGTGTCATTAAAACGAGGGGCCGGGGCCGGGGTCTCTTGGTTTAGATATATTTTTTCGCCTTTTTTCGTTCTTTCTTTAAGTTTCTTTTCTTAAGCCCAAACTCTGTTTTTTTGCGATTCACATCCGCGGTGCGTCATTTCTATATCTTTGCATATAACGGAAATGAGAAGCGTGCTATGGAGGTTCAGATGCATCAGCGCAAACAATCCATGTGACATTTATATACATATATACATAATTTTTTTAAACACGGCATTTTTAGATCAGTGCTGATTTCTGCAATGGAAGTCCATGAGGTTTTCGACAATTAATAGGGCCACCATCTAAGTATGGAAAATAAGTCTCGAAAGATTTATACAGAGGGTTTTCACGTGACGTCAGGAAGGTCTCGGATCCAAAAAATTAAGAGCCAGTCAACAGAGTTTCTATTCATAAGGCATATGAGGTACAAAATTTATATATGTTGACAACTTTTCAACTCAATAGCGTCCTTCATTTGGAAACCAGCGCGTTTTGAACTTCAGACTTGTGGCGGTGCATGACATATATCAGCATCGACTCCACTGTCAGAATCATGCGAGTGACAATCACAGGCTGTATCAACCACGTGCATGTCAACATTCTCTTCAGCTCTACCAATGGCAACAGCTTCCTCGTCATCCAGGGCTCTGTTTACGTTTCCAGGTCAGGTTCGACTTCACTGACAACAGAGTCCACGGCCTCTGTATCACCACCGTCATCTCTGCCAACCAACTGTGCTTCTGTTTAAGTTTCACTTTTAGTTTTTTTTCTTTTTCGCCGGAGGCTGTGACAAATCTTCAACAAAACGCCACATCTTGGATCCGCCCCTGCAGCCGTCTGTGCTGACCGTACGACTGCGAATGTAGATCCCTGGCTATATGGTTCGTATTATCCGGAATCAGATTCAGATATTCAGCCTTTAATTTATTGCAGTTGGTCGGCAAAATGTTCTTGTTTTTTTAATATTGTTAACCTTATTTTTTTTCTTTCCTTTTAGTAATTTGAAAAATCTTACCTGTAATGTGGCGTAATGGAAAGTGAAATTTACATGTACTGTAGTGTAGCGTTGTGCTGTCGAATTAATATAAGTCCCCCAAAATAAGAGAAGAGCCGTAGTATAGCAGAATTTCCCCTTAGTGTAGCCTGTTTTGGGTTTATTGTTAACATCAAAAAGGGCGATTTATGTGAACATCATCTATGAAACACAGTTTTAGTGGTCTAATTGGTAATTGAACTGAGTGAAGTGCAGTTTGGTCTGAAATCATACGCGTGATTTCAAAATCGAACGAGAGCGCAGCGCTCGTTCGATTTGAAATCGCAAGTATGATTTCCATAAAATTGCACTCCCGAAGTTCAATTACCACTTTATTAGATTCATTTTGAAATCGCACAATTTAATAGCATACAGAGTAAATACAAGAACTACAACAGGGTTCCAGATATGTTTTCAAGGCTGGGTGTCAATAACGAATTCCAACGGGTCAATTCTCACTATTTCCACCAAATCATCATTAATTTTCTATCAGTTTGTCGGGTCATGTAGGTGATTTTGTCGGGTTTTGACCTGAGACCCCTTGCTTATCTGGAACACTGCTACAAGATTTTGGTCAGTACCAATATTTATTAAGTTTGTCGTTAGAGAATTTCAGGTTCGTGCAAAATCCAAGCACGTACCAATCGCAAAATGGAGACTTTACTTCACTTTACTAATGTTGCGCAAATATTAGCACAAGATATTCCTGTTGTCGATGCTAATCCTGAGTCTTATTTAGAGCCCACTGACCATTCGTTTTCTCTGCAAATTCCGAGTGTTGATATTGTTTCTAACTTATTGTCGAAAATTGATGAAAAGAAAGCCACCGGTCTTGATATGATTCCGAGTAAACTGTTGAAAATGGCTGCTAATATCGTCGCACCCTCTCTTACCTCAATATTCTCAAAGTCTATTCTAACTGGGATATATCCAAACGATTGGAAAACGGCCAAAGTGACTCCACTTTTTAAAAAGGGCATTAAATCTGACCCTAACAACTACAGGCCAATATCTGTAATCCCTATAATTTCGAAAGTTTTCGAAAGAATTGTTTATAATCAACTTTTCCATTATCTAGATGATAATAAATTGCTACTGGGTTGCCAATCAGGGTTCCGTTCTCTACACAGTACGCTCACGGCTTTGCTTGAGGCAACAAATGCTTGGTCAGTAAACATCGACAATGGCCTTTTAAATGGCGTTGTCTTTATTGACCTTACTAAGGCATTCGATACCATTGATCATGAGATCATCTTGCGTAAAATGTCATATTTGGGTGTCGATCAGGCGGCCATAAAATGGTTCTCGTCGTACTTAAGTGGCCGAACCCAAAGATGTAATGTCAGTGGCAAACTATCATCTGCTCGTACCCTTAGTTGCGGCGTGCCCCAGGGTAGCATATTAGGTCCTTTGCTATTTTTAATTTACATTAATGATCTTCCCAACTCCCTGCGGGGCGCCGTACCAAGAATGTTTGCCGATGACACCAACCTTACGTTATCTGCTAAAACGTTAACAGAACTTAAGCTAGCTCTAACGCCTGAATTAAATAACCTTAGCCGTTGGCTGAAAGCTAACAAGCTCAGTCTAAATGTTGCTAAAACCGAGCTAATGATTATTGGATCAAGACAAAGGCTATCTGCCCAATGTGACGATGTAGAAATCAGAATTGATGACCAAATTATCAAGAGAGTCGTTCATACCAAATCTTTGGGTCTTACCATAGATGCTCACCTCTCTTGGGGTAAACATGTTGAAGAGATTTGCAAGAAAGTCTCTTCAGCTATAGGCGCCCTAAAACGCGTGCGGCCGTTTATATCCAAAGAAACTGCAATTCTAATTTATAACACCTTAATTATGCCTTATTTTGATTACTGCAGCCCCGTCTGGGACTGTTTGAGTGCTTACTTGAGTGATAAGCTCCAAAAATTACAGAATCGCGCAGCCAGAGTTATTACTAAATCATCCTTTGATGCGAGCTCAAACCACCTTCTTTCCACCCTCAACTGGGAGAAGCTATCTCTTCGCCGAAAGAAACAAAAAGCCTTAATGATGTATAAAACTATGAATGACCTTGCTCCGGAATATCTACAAAGTCTTTTCTCTCAGCGTCACTCTGCTTACAACTTAAGAAACTCTGAGGGAAGGCTGACCCTGTCCAAACCAAGCACCAATTATTTGAAACGAAGCTTCTCTTACAGCGGGGCCATGCTATGGAATAACTTGCCCAAAAACTTAAAAAATGCTGCATCCGTTGAGCATTTTAAGCGAAATATCAAGAAGGTAGCTGATATATCGGATTCCCACACGGCAATCATGTAAAGCAGTTGTAATTAGTCTTAGTTTTTAACTTAGCTTAACTGATGATTTTCCGTGAATAAATAAAGATTTACATACATACATACATACATACTCGCACAGAACACTCTGATATATCACACGCTACACAACTGGGCCGGGTTGTTCAAAGCCCGATTAAGCTAACCCAGGGTTAGCGAGAATTTTGATTTCAGTTTTATAATTTTTCGGTGAAGTGTTCTGTTTATATATTTTGCCCTTCCGTTTTGAGCTGTAGTAATCTCAAACTGCACCAAACATTAGAGGTGAAAAACATTTTTAAACAAGAAAAAATAATGCTTCAGTTAACGTTTAACCCTGGGTTAACCTTAACCGGCTTTCGAACAACCCGGCCCAGTAGTGTTAAAGATCATTGTGTTATGAACCTGTGTATTAGTGTTGTGCTATAGAAATAAGTAAACTGATGCTAGGTGCTATTGCGTGCATTTAATTTATTAGTTACAATATATATAGCTAAGAAATCTAATGTGAAGTCTAAAAGAGAATTCTACTCCATCGCAGGATTACCCCCAGCATATAATTCGCCGGTACCCAGTTATATATACATCACGTAGAGAGCCACGGAAAGTTTTGGAGATGACTTCCCAAGAACAGAGTGCAATGACCGAGCCAGGGCTTTAACCCGGACCGCTCAATCCGGTGTTCAGTGCTCTGACCATTAGGGAACTTAAGCAAACCACGACGGCAACGGCAACGGGAATGTCGCCAAACAAAAGGCCCAATGAGCAGGGCCGGGTTGTTCAAAGCCTGATCAAGCTAATCCAGGGTTAGCGAGGATTTTTGTCAGTTTTGTAACTTTTTTGGTGAGATGTTCTGTTTGTATTGCTTGCCCTGCAGTTTTAAGCGTGAGGAATCTCAAACTTCACCAAGCGTTAGATTTAAAAAAAAAACATTTTTAAACAAGAAAAAATAATGCTGCAGTTAACTTTTAATCCTGGGTTAACGTTAGCCGGCTTTCGAACAACCCGGCCCAGGGCCCCGTTTGTCGAAGCTCCCGGTAATTACCGGGTCCGTTAAGCTGTTTTGTTTTCCATCCCAGATGGAAGTTTCAAACGCTTTGAATATTATACAGTAAAGTTATTAGCGTAAGTTACAAAATGGACTTTATTAGAATTCAGAACACATCCTACTTTTCTTGAGATTTTGAGTTCAAAATCTGATTTCGGGCCCGTTAAGTTACCGGGTCTTTCGAGAAACGGGCCCCAGAACAGTAGCTGTGCACGTGCGTTATATATCTTTGTACATTTCGTTGCCGATTCCTGCCAAACAACAACGTGAAATGACCAAGTTCTGCTGGAGAACCTAGGCCTCGACGGCAATTTTTTTGTATTTTATCATGGAATTAATCGCTAGCATTACATATTGTAAATAATCTTATTGTTAATTTTAAGCGCCTGAGATCATTTATTTATGGATCATGCGCTATATAAGTACTTAATTTATTATTATTATTATTATTATTATTATTATTATTATTATTATTATTATTAGTATTATTATTATTATTATTATTAGTTAGTTTGAGCAGGTTTTTAGACAGTTGAGTTCTGAACGGGTTTAGTTACATTCGAAATTCAAGAGTAAAATTTAAATCCATTTTTTGTTAGGCTTCGTCCCTGGCGTCGCCGTCGTCAGAGCTTAAGTTCCCTATTAACCCCTGCGCGTCCTGAAGATCCTGCGATGAGATGTAGATTCAGAACTTTTTTGTAGATGTACTATTTTTGGAAGAGTCTTTATTGTCGTTATAAATATAAGTGAACTTTTTTCTTGTTTTATAAAAGATTGTTTGGTAGTTTGTCACGATATAATATTTAATCCTTTTGATATGGAGAAAAGTTGTCCTTGGTGGAGGGAATATACACAGCCTCCCCGAACAAAAAATATGTTATTCATATCCGTATACGATGTATATGAATCTGCAGACTTTGACAATGTTATATTCATGATCAATAACAGAACAGACGCTTGAAAAACGGACGTCAATTTGTTTTTCAGCTTACGACAACCAAGTGTCAAATTGTCCGCTCTCGTTGCTTCATCGCTTAAAGTATAAATTCATGTCTGTCCACTTATTGAGAAGGAAAATTAGCCAATGATCGCGCGAGAATTTCTGCAGCCATAGTAAAACCTAGTTTTGAAGGCAGGTGACCTCGGAGGTAATGCGAAAGTTCTTCCCATGTAAGCACTCTTCATCGCTTACCAGTTCCAAGTGGGGACAACAGCGCGAACTCGGTCCTGACGACAAGGGTTTCGGTCAAATAAACGCTCGGCCAAACATAGGTCACGGGACGTGGATAACCGTCCTACCAGGAGGAACGTTTCTCCATATTTCACTATATTTTGTGTAGAGAGCGGAGTAACGCATTTTAACGATATTGTGGTATGCAAATTACTGGTTGGTATGGAAGCATATGTGTTAAACATTGTAATTATATATTGTGCAGAATCTTTGTCTTTAACCTTCAACCTACGGTAGACCTTAAGTGACCTTAGTCTGTAAACGGTTCTTTATTTTTCCGACCACACTCTTTATTGGCTTGTAGTTTAGTGTTATAAAATACAATGCACTGTCAGTTTACTTGGTGTACTTCTTTCACATTGCTGTTTACTGCCGTTTCGAGAAAGGTTGTCTTACAAACGGGGAAAAGCTTACGCGACAATGTCGAAAGTTTTTTTTGGGTAATGGTGGCTTTTACGGTTGCTTGAGTGAATTTTAACGTGTTTCGGCGTGGTGGAAAGAAACAGCACAAACACATTTATTCGTTCTTTCCCGTTCCTTGTTACTGAATCACCTTGAACCTCAAGCAAAACCAAACTCCTACTACCCATAATGCCAATCGGCATTGTCGCGTACGCTTTTACACTTTTGCGGGGCAACCTTTGTCGAAACAGCTGTATACTTGGACCACTCCCTGCCTTTCCTCGTCTTCGAGCGAGAAATGGCAAGGCCTTTAAGGATAACTACCGACCCAAATCTGGTGCTTCTCCGACTGCCTGCCTCCCAAATTTCACTCACTGGACTATCTGGAGCTATCGGAGTAATTTCGTAAAGACCGTGAAAATGCAAGTGACTCGGCGTGAGATATTTCATCGTATACCACTCGGAAGCGTTGTATAACAAGTGTGTATTTTAGTTTTGTCCTAGGTAGACGACACAATCAAGGCTGGTTTTAACTACTGTGACTGAAATGAAGAGACTTATTGTAGGGAAAAATGGAACCAGGTATTTGGGTTATTGTAGAAAAAAATTAAAAAGCTCGTTCCAGCGCTTGCGAGTATTAATTTAACAGTTGCAGTAGTCTTGAAACAGTAACAACACTTGTTTGCCCTACACATACGGGTAGTAGTTTATTTTGAACACCTGCTATTTCGAGCTATTCGTTGTTTTCCCTGAGAGTTGTTGGAAATGGAGGGGTTCAACTGCATCTGTTCTTATTTGCTTTCAGCACTAACAACTCTTATCACACTGTTATGTGAACCACTGAGTCATCAGTAATCAATGTTACCCTCATAAATTGAGGTGGCTGGCTACCTTTATACTTAACCTACTATAACAAATAAAGTATTATCTAGGTAGGTGTAAAGTGTGACTCGATCTTCGTCGAACAGTACTCAGTACATAGGAGTAGAGCCCTGATGAGTGGGCGACCACGAAACAGGCTTCTAGGGGTGAAGTTGTAGTTATTTTGTTTTTTTCTTCCCCAATATATATCTAGGGAGGCATGTATGTAATTACAAGTACAACGTAAACCTGCTATGTTTTATTCTTGGTAAAAAAATGTTTTATTATAAAAAGAATGGCCTGAAAACGTTTTAGAATCCGCACGAGACCGGTTGTCGATAAAAGCTCTGTAGAAATTATTTCGCGTGGTATGAAATCATCAACAAGACAAAAAATATTCGTTACCCTTACTCTGCATCATGACTAAGAAAGTGTGCTAAGCATAGAAAGTACTGCACATTTTGTATCAGGATAAATATTCTTCTGAAAGCATATAAATGCAAATTTGTTGCATGGAGCGTATGGCTTACAGGAACGTGTCGCTGAAATGCAGGGGCAGAATTTCATACTACAGTAGTTCTAAACCAAATTGTGACTAAAGCAAACATCTTATATCAATTTTTACCTGTAGGTGATATTTTAGGCCAC
>CM042751.1:2894414-2904414 GCA_022496165.2 Catalaphyllia jardinei
TGGATCAACTCTTCCTTCCCAGGTCAGAACAGGTAGCACAGCAACCATTGTACCAGCCTGTCCAGTCTTCAAACACAGGCTATTTGCAGCAGATCATGCCACCTGCCTTGGTCCCTATGGAAGGATGCATTTATCCAGGAGGGTCTCCAAACACGTAGTTACATGTAACTGTCTAGTTGATCCCCCCCCCCCTCTAATAAAAAATACATATATATGAAAGTGAAGAATGAATACATAAATATACAAACAATAGCCTCCATCTGGTGCAAAAATATGCTAGGATATTTGTCCGCGGACATTATCTGTTCTGAAAAGAGAACAGTTTCTGAGAGCGCAGCTTGAGGAAAACTGTGAGCTTTGAGGAACAGATAATGTCCAAGGACAAATGTCCGAGCATATTTTCACCCCAAATGGAGGCTATTGTATTTATTATCCTTCAAATATTTTTCACAACGCGCGCAGTTTTAAAAGTTGGGGTATATTCTCAAATATTCCCCAGTTTTTGTTGGGGAATATTCGGTCATGTGACGTGTTTAGACCAATTGCGCGCGAGCAAAAATATTTGATAGATTATAAGTAAATATATACACATGAAAGATTAAAAAGGACTGCACGTTTGCCTTAATTTATGCTTATAGCAAATTTACCTTGTCTACTTTGATAATTTGACAAGTCACAGCCAGTGGCTTTAAGAAAACCATGGCATAACAGCAATCCATTACCCTGGTTCCAGAGGTTTTTCTTGATTTTTCACCGCAGGAGGGAGAGAGAGAGAGAGAGAGAGAGAGAGAGAGAGAGAGAGAGAGAGCCGCGAAGCGGCAAACACGAGTAGCGATGCGGCGAGAACGAAAAACCTCTGGTTACCTTGGACTTGAATCTCACTTTCATGCAGACGCCAGCTGTCAAACGCGTCAATTTGATAATTCAAAAAGCGACCAATGGAAGCTTAGCAATCACGTGCTTATTAGCCGCTAATGTTTCCACTCGGGTGGTGAAGAGTGGTATCTTTTGACCTACTTGGCCGGGGTCAATGTGCGTGTTTGCGAGAATGTTTTCATCCGCTACGATCGCGAAGGTTCTGCTGTTAAACATATTACGAAGCAAATATCTCCACTTTTCATTTTGTAAGAAGGCCTCGGGACTTCCGAATAGAATAGCGCAAGCTTCTTTGAGCAGATGGTGCTTGTCGACGTCTTCGTTAAAATGGAAATGAAATGGTTTTGCAGTTTGCGAATATGAGAGTCAACCACCAGAAACTTCATAGTACACAACCACTTATATGACATGGTGAGGGTATGAATAGCCTGTCAGGCTCAGGTATTTGCCGACATCAGTGATCAACCGAATTATAATCAATTGACTTTCTATTTCCAGTTGGCAGAATGGCGAACACATCTTTGCGATTTATGACTGCGAGCAAGGCTTTGATATTTCAGTCTCTGGAAAACGCTCCTCAAAGGCACTGTCGGAAACAAAATCAATTTAGAACATAGACGAATCTTGAACGTTTATATAAACTGAGAATCGCAGTACTTTGCAAACAAATTATTTCCCTGGTAGAGATCGATATAGGTAAAAGTTTACACACAAGAAGTGCAGTAACAAATATCCCCGCCTTCCCCTCGGTATTGCCAATCAAACAGACCAATCGTATTTATTTGCGTGTTTTGTAAAAATATCAACCAATCCGAGCTCGAGGGTCAGATCCTGACCCTGGCGTCTGCATGAAAGTGAGATTCAAGTCCAAGGTAACAAGAGGTTTTTCGTTCTCGCCGCTTCGCGGCTCTCTCGCAGCTCACTCGTGGGTGAAAAATCAAGAAAAACCTCTGGGACCAGGGTAGCAATCCATTTACTATTATGAAAATCAACCGAAGGATCAGCAGGTGTACTGGATGTCGTGGTTCATTGCCCAAAAATGCAGACAACAGCCCTTGCCCTCCTCCTTTTGACCTTGTGGTACAGCATGTTGAAAAAGATGAGTACCCCTACAAGGATCCCCTTACTGGGGCGGTACAAAACAGGATATCCGCAGAGAAGCCAAAGTACTATCACCCCATGCCGAGCTGCATCCTGCTGAGGCACCCGTACTTCAACGAAAGTATGCTATGTTTTCAGGAGGGCTTGAACATTGATTTGCAACACAAACAGTACTTGGCAAGTGTACTCAGTACCAGTATGTAGTTTCACTTACATGTGTAAGCACCAGTACATGCAGGGAAAAGGGTTTTGGTGTCAGCATACACCCCCCTTAATTAATGTTCAAATGTCGGGATGAAGGAAAAAAGAAAGCAAAACAGCCAAATCTGAAAGAATCAGACATGTGTAGTATTGATACAATGAAATTATGCGGTAATTGTTGGTCACTGCATCTGTTCGGTATTGCAATAAGATTAGAGGCAAGCCCCAAAGTCCACAATTTTTTTTTCTTGGAACTAACCAGTTTCATCCTGCATTAAAATTAACCATGCCGGGAATAGCTTGAGGTTTTAAGTATGGAAATATTTAGTCCTACCTCCCACTGGAAGACGGATTAGCACTTGTTACTAAATTGTGTTATTTTGCATGCCCGTGAAGCTGAGTATGTTAGTATGTCATATAATTTTCTTGTGAAGATTAGATTTTCAAGCTAAGTAATTATATAATTGGGACTTTTAAAACACTGAAAAGTGTAGATTTGGGGTTGAATAATTTTGTACTTGCTTTGTTTTTATCTAAATGTTTTCTCTCCATTATCCTATTTTCCCAACTGGAGGATTCTGATTTGCATGTTTCATCCTAATCTCCTACACTATTCAACCCTCAGCCACAGAAAACTTGAAATCATTGGTTTGTTTTAGCCTAATAAAGTCAATAACCATCTTAGACTAAATTCCATGGACTCCATAAATCATTATCAAAAGTGGCTGCTTATGGTTGTAAAAGACTAATGAAATAATATTCTAAATTAATGCGTTGAATTATTGCATTTAAACAAGTTTTCAATTGATGTTTCATTTGCGTTTTGTCCAGACAGTCTAAAATATGGTTGGGTTGTTATAGATATTTGTTTACTTAAAGCTGATCACATTGACAGATTCCAGGAGGCTCAGTATCTTTCGTGTTTTGTTTAATAGGGCATATTACAAAGAAGCTGTACATCATGGCAGTGCTTTCAGCAAGATTTGAAGTAGGTGTCTCCCTTTTGCTAGCACCCGCCGGAACTGATAAAAGAGGCCCCAAGGCCCCTTTTCCTCTAGTGTAAAATGCAGGAGTAGAGCCGGCAATTCGCAAGAGAGTACCCACCAGAGCTCCGGTGGGAGCCGGGTCTTAGTAACTGAAAGCACTGCATGGGTAGCTTCTCTGTAATATTAAGTTAAGTGTTACCCCTATTGAGGCACTGTTTGTCTTTAATGCCTTCGAAAGAATGTAAGTTTGTTCAAATTATATAAAGATTAGGCCACGTTATTGTTTTACAATTCAATTATTACATTGGAGAAATCACTCTATGGCAATTTTGTTGAAACTTTTACTGCCCATCTAAGACGCTAAGCCAAAGAAACCAGATAAAACGCAGCAGTTTACACTGTTTATCTAGGTTAGAATTGATTTAAGATTATTGTTCTATTGTTGTTTGTTTCATTATTTTTATGCCCTTGTCAAATCAACTCGTAGACCAGCAATTTTAGTATCTTAGGTCGAGAAGAGCATCTGCAGAGGGGCACTGAATTTATGACTGACTCTATCAGGCCACTGCAAGACACGATGCTGACATTTTTTCAGTTCCTTAAATCCTCAGATTACATGTGCAACTTCTGTTGTCAAAATGACACCTCGTATTTCGTAAGCCACACACGTACACATTGCGGACCTATTTTTATGTCCGCATGCGCCTGTTCCTGCAGCGTGGGGCTCTTTTTCCTCCCCGGTCCCACCCTGTCTTTTCACTGTTTTATTAGCGTGAATAAGGCTGTACCAAAGATGCTCAAAAATTGCTCAGAATTCTTCAAGCTGATACACTGTCTTATTTTGAGTAGAACAAGTTGACCTATATACATAGCAGAAAATATCAGATAATTATTATTAATCGCTTTTCTAGGGCTACTAAGGTTCTCATTTTCGTTAAATATTACTTAACGCTATGGTTGCTACCTCCAAAACGATCTTCTGAGGTCAGGCGCGAAACGTGTGCTAAATATTTGACTTCGTGACACAATTTTGTTCACAATCTCATAACACCTGAGTGAATTTGTGACCAAAGAGTGCATAACACGCTTGTTGGGTTTGTTTTCATTTATTGTCTGAAGAGCTTGGCTGGCAACAATAGAAGATCCTGGCCGCATTACTCAAGCATACAACCCTAACTTTGCGAGGCAGTTGTGAACAAAATGTCTCAAGGTGATAACGTTTAATTTCAAGAAGGCTAAGAAAGAAGAGGAGGTAAAATAGAGGGAGAGCGGAGAACTTGACGGAGCTTTTACGGTGATTGTGATGAGACTGATTCAAAGATGAATGAAAGGATCATTTATTTCGTGCAAATTTTAAAGCCACATAACCCAATGATGCGTAGGTTTGATACAACAATAAAGCTTGAAGTCGACAAAAGGCAAAAAATAAGATATCATTAATACAATTTGCAATTTGTATAGGTAATGGTATGAATGCGAGTGCACACTACGAGTGATATTTGAAAATTGTCTCAAAATAAATATCACACTTAGTGTAAATCTTTAATTGCTCGAGCCTTCAGACGATTACTACTGCAGTGCATATTTAACACTTAATGACTGGTCCCTTGGGGAACAGTGAATTTTGTTTCCCGAGACGAAGTCGAGGGAAACATTGAGATTCGAGAGAAACAAAATTCACTGTTCCCCAAGGGACCAGTCATTAAGTGATTTGTTATGTAACAAAACAAAACAAAAGCAAATTTTGAAAAACGCGCTGAGATTCCAACAGCTGTCAACATTTCGCGGGTAACAATGAACTGTTTCCCGTTTGACGTCATAGTTTTCCCAAACTAGCCAATTAGCAATTATTGAATGAGGCTGAGTAGGAGGATATGAAGAATTCTGCAGATTAAGGGGGTGTTATCCACAGAGGCCGACACCCACTCAAACCCCTGTTGCCTAAATGTTTGGAATATCATTTTCCAGGTCTCTCCCCTCCGTCTTCTGTTCACGTCATTCTTATTCCATGTTTCATCCTCTCGCGGGTTAAGATGAACTCAATAAACTAGCCTGCTCCCAAGGCATGGGTCTTAGCTCAGTTGGTAGAACACTGCCACGTAACGCACAGGTCACGAGTTCGAATCCCGTTGAAGCACCATCTATTTCCCGCGTGATCACATGCATTCATTTCACCTCGTTGTAACCAATATACCCTGCTCACTGGATTCACAAACAATACGAGAAAATGGAGAACGTGATGTGGTAAAATATGGATTTTGTAGCTAGGCTGTCCGGTAATTACTTTTACCTGAAGTCGTAACTGTATTGGTATTTCTCATTCTACAATATTGACGACATAGCTGAATTATTCTATTTTACAGATTACTCAAGGAGGAATGAGTACCATACCAGGTTGATTTTCAATATACTCAAATTTCGCGAGACCAAAAAAATTAAAGCTATCACTTGGGAAGTCCAGAATAGGTCGTGTAAGAGTTCCCGGGGGTTGTCTGAAGAAAGCAAGACTTAAGCCTGCGCGTAGTTTGTAATTTTATTGTTTTGTTTCAGTAAACGTCCCTTAAAAGTTCACGAAAATAGCTTTTGGTATAGGTTATGTTTAGTCTAGGAACTGAGAGATCCACTGTACAACAAACAATGCTTCGGCGTTCGGATAAAGGTTTACTTAACGAGTTAACAATACATTTGAAAATAAGGGTGTAGGCTAAATTAGTTTATGTACTAGAGAGTTTAAGCAAACCACGACGCCAACTGCGACGAGAAGGCCACCAAACAAGGTTTAATGAGTGATAAATACAACGACAACGTGAAATGACTATGTTCTGGGTATTGGTTAACGCAAACGACAGCAGTTACTTTCATTTGGAATCGAACTCAAGCGTTCCATAGCTTGGGCAAGTTCTGAGACCAATGGCAGCACTGAACAGGTTTAGACAATTAAAAAATTCGAAGGTAAAATATATTATCTTCTTTTACTAGGCGTTCTCAGGGTCGTTGTCATCATTGTTTAATAAGCTCTCTATTAGGAAATAATTAGCGAGTAGCGTTGAAAGAAAAATCATCGAAATTATAGAACATGCTGTTGATTGCCACTAGATTCCTGCTGTTCCTGTTGCTCAGATCAGGAATTACTCACACGCAATTACTCAGTTAAATTCACAGATAGAAAATAGTTCTCTTCGCTAATTTTGGACGAAAGGAATAATCAGAATAATCACTTCACAAAAGGGAGAGTTTGCTATACTTGATGTACCAAACACTCAGCCCAGACCCTGAATGTTCTCTCTTTGGCGAGCAAGATCCTGGGAAGAAGTCAGCCGTGCACCACATGATGCTTGTAAGAGTAAAGCACAGCACAGAGGCAGTAAGTTAATTGTAAAAAGGGTTACTCACGACGAGAACGGATTTAACGCTTTTCTACTTCTTTACAGCCATACACGGCCAAAAACAAAATAACTTCCATGTCTGTTATGCGGCAACAGTCAAATTTCCCCATATTTCCTTTCCCATCCCTAATAAACAATCTCAAATTATATCTTCTCGTAACCAATGGAGCGGAACAGACAAATGGCAAACACAACACCAAGAATCTGCAAAGTTAAGAAAGGAAAAACTGTCAAAGAAGTGACCAATGTCTAGTTTTTTTTTAGTCTTTAAATCAATTTGCAATTTGACTTCGCAGACTCTCGGTTAAAGCTGCAGTATTGCAACTGCTAAGATGTCACGGAAAACAGGCTTTGATTCCAAATAACTGCGTTATTATCATGAATTACAAAATGAGATATTAGGGAAATTAATTTAATCTTGTAGCTCCTGTATAGTATCTGGCCAATTTTTTCACTTTTCAATAGATCCCTCTGTACATGTCTCTTAAAATCGTCATCACCAATTTTTTACTCATGTTTGAAAAAGTTAAACGATATCAGGTTTCCCTTTTCTATCCTCAGATGTATGCCACAGAATCTTTTCATTGTTTCGAGGTCCTCTCAGGGGAATACCATTGCATATACCCTTGATTTCTTTAAAATTTAATATATATTTTTCTTTGTTCCCTATTAATAAATTCCATTCTTCCTTAAAGTGTTTTGTGATAGAGATCTCCCTTATTTCCTCAAATTAATCCCAAAAGTATCCGGCCCTTCTGTTGAAATAAACGATCATGTTCCCTTGTTTCCCAAAACACCTGGAAAGCTCTCCATATACTCAGTCAAAAACTACTGCAAAATTTTAGATTTTACGTAAATCGTTTAATTTTGACATTTTGACATCAAAATGTGACATTGTGTTATTCTCAGTCTAGGTCTCAACCATATTCTCAGGTTCAGTCCCAGTCTCATTCTCATTCTTAGTCACAGTCTTAGTTTTAGTCCCAGTCTTAATCTCATTCTTAGTCAAAGCCTCAGTTCCTGCCCCAGTCCCAGTCTCATTTCCATTCTTAGTCAGTCTCAGGTTCAGTCCCAGTCTCATTGTCATTCTGAGTCAAAGTCTCAGTTTCAGCCCCAGTCTTATTCTCAATTTTAGTCCCAGTCTCATTCTCGTTCTTAGTCACAGTCTCAGTTTCAGTCCCAGTCCTATTCTCAATTTTGGTCCCAGTCTCATTCTCAACCCCAGTCTCATTATCAGTCTCATTCTCATTTTCAGCCTTGGTCTGGATGTAATTCTCGTGCTCAGGTAAATTAATGGTCTCAGCCTTATTCCCAGTCTTACTTTCAGTTCTTTATCTCGTTCTCAGTTTCAGCCTCGTTTTCAGGCTCAGTCCCATTTTCATTGTTGTTCCATTCTCATTCTCAGTCTCTTTTTTATTCTCATTTTTATTATTGGCTCCTTATCTACAATGCAACTGATTTGATTTCAGCTTGCAGCTTATTGAAATAGAAAAATTAAAATGGTAGTTGGGCTAAAAATAATAGCAAAACGTACCTGCAAAATGGCGATTCCAACACCTATTCCTCCAATGACAGCCATTTTCCCTTTCACGAAATCTTGTAGTGCTTTCGAACAACCCTAAAAACAAACAGAAATACGAGTTTGGTCTTGGGTTTTATGCCGTACCTTAGGTTGATAACATTCTTTCTCTTACGTCGAAGAAATGTTAACGGAATAGATCTTAACACAACCCTTTACCAAGGGCTTCTTATGTAAACAGACAAAAACAGATAACGCTGTAGATGACAGACCAGGTCACGATTTGCGCGCTGACCACGCGCTATTTCCATTATGTGCGCCCTTATAAACCATAGAGCCAGGTTTTTTTCAAGTTATGTAACAGAGAATTAACTCTGAAGTGTACATTTTAGTGCTAATTTAACCCATGAATAACCCACTGGGCGTTAGCCCTAGTAAAGGGAATCAGGGAACCACACGAGGTAAAGAAAAAATCTTTTGACCTCGGTGGGAATCGAACCCACGACCTCCGGAATAGATCTACCGTTACTAGGCCGACTGAGCTACGAGGTCGGACAGAGAAAGTCGGGGTCGGTTTAGATGGTGAATCGCGGCGAAGAGAAAGTAAGGGTACATATGAATGATGTAACGTGAATGAATGAATGTTGTGCCGCATATGTACCTTTTTTTCAAATTAGCCTCCTTAGGTTCTTCTATAAATAGTACTTACTCTGAAATTAGGCTACCTAGGTTTATAATCGGGTTCTTAATTTTTGTTTAAAAAGCAATTATTCACGCATTTTTCCTGATATACAGAAGCCACAGACAAAGAAAATAACTCCACCCTGATGCCTCATAATTAACAGCTATCTGAGTTATGTATTATATTTGAGACTCTATATTTTGAAAATAGGTACTTGTATTGAAATTTTCCCTAGAGTGGGACTTATCTGAGGGATTCTAGCTAGGAAATATTAGCCTAACAGGTTCTTATAGGCAGGTTTTAACTGTAACACTCTTTACATATCTTATGATATCATTTCTATGTTCTGTAGGAGTGTAGACCTTGTAAGCAGCTTTCACGGATGACCGTTTCACCGTAGTCTGCACCGGAGGAAATAATTGTCATACTCACGTCTTGGTAGATGTCTTCCTTTTTGGCCGACTTACTGCATTTAGGAGCTCGGTTTTTGCAGCAGGACTCGGGGTAAGGTTCGGATTTGTCGCTGTTCTTGTACCATGATGAGTTCTTCCAGTCAGACGGACCCGAAACACCACAGCACTTCAACTGTCCAGCAAAGAATAAAAAATCTCATCACCTTGGAAAAAAACACATCTTTCTGCTTTGTGAAATTTAAGGGCGGGTTTCTTCGGTTTTGCAATGGTCCAGAATTCTTTTTCAAATCGGATTATCGTATTTCAATGTCAAGAATTAACGAAACTATTGGCCACAGGGGTAAGAAATGAAATAAAAGGAGTAATGTTATAGTAAGGTAAACGTAAAGTGTACGTAAACTGTCTTTCCCAAGACCACATCACAATGTCCCCGGCCTAGGGCCTATTTCTCGAAGGTCCCAGAAACGTTTTCGCCCCCGGAAAGCCGAAGCAAAATCTCAAACCTTATGATAACATAGCTGTTTTATTTACATCTTTATAATACGACCAGAAGTTCCCTTTATACAAGAAGTTTCACTTCTCTTATTTTAGACACATATTAACTAGAAATGGCTTTGCGAGCCCGAAAAGTATCCGGGGCTTTCGATAAATAGGCCCCAGGTCTCTAACCCGGACCACTAGATCCAGGGGGGCGCTTCTTGAAAGCTCGGGAATCCTTTCGGGCCCTAAAAGCCATTTTTAGTTGGTATTTAAAGAGAGGTGTATCCGCCTGAAACGTCTTGTATGAAGAGAAACTCTGTTCATATTAAGAATATATGAATAACACAGCTCTGTAG
>CM042751.1:2909438-2925074 GCA_022496165.2 Catalaphyllia jardinei
TTATTATTATTATTATTATTATTATTATTATTATTATTATTATTATTTTTACGATTACCCGTTCTGAATTTTTTTCTTGCCCCTTGCCTTTCCCTTTTCTCAGCCATTTTGCTGTTGCTACCTTTTTCGTTTCCTGTTCTTTCTGGCTGCTGTAAAAAGTTGTTACGTCAAAATGCCGTCTATATCCAAAACCGCCTATTGGGCACTATGGGCTGATGGTGTCTCTTCGCGGACGATGATTACCACGCCACGTGATCAGATTAAACCAATAAGAATCGGAGAAAATTTAGTAGTTAACTAAAAGGCATGGTATAAATGTTGGTATTTTATAGACACTTTGTTTGACAATCTTGGATTTTTGATTCAAAGCTAAACTTAGCACTAAGGATGGGCTAGGTCCGAAATGTCTACTGTAAGAATTTTTAGGATAATTTGGCAATAAATTATTACTATTTACAACTTTAGAACTGCTTACTGTGCCACGGAGCAACTGATCCTTTCGGGTTCGAAATTTGTACATTAATTTTCGAAAAGACGTCGGCAGAGCTTCGGATATATATCTATAAATGCTTATCAGAAACCATTTATTGTTTAGAAATCTTCTGTGAATGCCGGAGCCGCGCCATTCGAACTTGTTTCGAAAATTTAAAAGACGATTGAAAACATTAAAATGACCCTCGAATACTGAAAAGTCTGGAAATTCCAGAGGCAAACTCAAATGGGACGGATTTTTCATTATCGAGCGAACTGCACTCGGAAGATATCGCTATCTCTTGATATGACTTGATCTATATGCTAGTGGAAATCACTTTTTGGTTTTGAAAGTTAAAAGATGCACCTAGGGTTTGTGATTACCTCGTCTCTTTGAGCATAGGCCATGATTCCAGACGCGATCTCCAAAATGAAAATCACCAGCACCAGGAACGAATACTGCGTTAAAAATTAGAGCAAAAAAACGTAAAGAATCAAAGAAGGACAACAAAACAAGAAACCCGACAATTTTATAAACAGTAGTTCGTCTTGTGTTATCGTTTCGATCCGTGCGTTATTAAGTCAAATCAGAACTTCTGGTCAAATCTAGACTTGGGCGACTTATTTACACCTTACCAAAAGAAGCAGCCATTTCTTCTCCTTCATCACTCCACAACACCCGATAGCTCCGATGATCATTACCAGGGCTCCCGCGGCTATCAGAATGTTCGCGGCAGACTTAAAACCAGTCTCGTCCATGAGACCCTCGTAGTTATTGGCACTTACTCGTGCAAAGATCCCCACGGACATGACTGCAATACCTGCGGCCTGGAAACAAGAATAACCAAAGAGTTTTATCGTCAATAACCTGGGCCCTTGTTTGCTTGGATGTACTCTGTACAAAATAGTCGTTTTTTAGGCGAAGTTTTCACTTTTGTATTTGTGAATTTGACGTAACTCTGTCCCTATTGCCAGCTCGGTAACTTTTGAGCAACCTTTTTGAGTTTGGATCAACTTTTTGCGGTTTCAGCAACCTCGAGCAAGTTTTGCCTTTCTGAGCAACTTTTGAGTAAAATAGAGTTTTAGAACATATATCAAGCACGAAAAAGTCAACGAATTCATAGAAAACTTAATTTTTTCTTCAAATTTCTTGACTGTTACTCAACTTTTTGAAGTTTAAACACATAACCTGTCACTTAAAGTCAAATGAACCATGGGTTTTGTCCCGTTAAATTTCAACCATATTTGCGAGCAACTCTTTAAAGCTAAGTTTCAAGCTATTTTTCTTTTTTCATTAAGAAAACGTTTATATAAAAAACATCAAGAAATTTAGGTAGCAACTTTTTGGATTTTTGGCAATGTTTTAGCAACGTTTTGGCGTTCCAGTGAGCACCTTTCTAAGATTTTCAGAGCACAATCGGGCCTCGCGTAATTTGCATTGTTAAGTATCCGGGATCATTAGTGGCGACATTATCGTCGATAAATTTGTTCCACTTAAAATTTAGAAAAGTGGGCCAAAAACACGACCTCGAAATCTTGAAATAATAGTTTAAGATAAGATGGCTAAATGCCGAGGACGGGTTGTTCGAAATTTGGTAAAATTCCAAAACGGTATTAACCGCGTTTATGTTCTGTTCTCTTCAGTTGGTTTTTAAGGCTAGTTACAGTTTAAAATACGTAAATGCACAAAATCAAAGAAAATATCTTCGAGAGAAATAAAATTAAATTTTGAGCAGGATTCCGAGATCACAATACAATACACACTCACAATTATATTCTCTCTCCAACCGCAAGCCAAATTGACGATAAAATAAAACAGACATTGTGTTTGCTCGGTAGATTCACTCTTACTACTTACAAAGTTTAATGTGAGCTTTACCCATTTCTCCATTCGACGGAAAGAATCGCGTTCCCAACCCTACGAGCGAGATAGTGGATGACAAAAGACTTTAAGCCACTGACGGCACGAAAAGTCGCTAATATCGTCTTTTCAGCAAATCCATATCTGAAAAATCTATCTTTTGATGCAATCAATGACAATAGTGTTTAAGGATACTGAGCTTTAGGATTGATACAAAACTTTGCGGCCGGTAAAATAATATATAGATTTAGGCCAGCCTAAAAGCGTAGCTTCTTGGCCGGGTCTTTCCGTCCAGCTAACCCTGGAAAAGGTAGAATGTTGATTTGAGTTTTGTAACTTTGCGGTGAGGTTTTCTGTTTACTCTTTGACTTTCTGTTTTGAGTTTTATAATTGCCATGTACCAGGAGCCCATTACTAGGAGCCTGCAACTCCCATAATAAGCCAATGCAACGGCATTTTTACAGACCAGTCTATTTTTAGATATTTTTCTAGCAAAATAGGCCGGTTCCAGTTTACATGAGCGCGCTTCGATAAGAATAACACAATGGGGCCTCACGTGAACATGTGGACATCATGTCGACATATCAACATTAGTCCGTGCATGTGATTGCACTTGGTCACCGAGGTTCCAATGGGGATCTGAATTCAAACTAAATTCAAACTAAATTCAGACTAAAAATAGATCGGTCTGTGAAAACGCCGTGACAGGAATATGGGGTAGTTGCAGGCTCCAAGTGATGGGCATCTAGGCCACAATAGGGGCACAAGAGTATTATTGCTAATCATTCTAATGTCGAAACGCTGAGCAAATTCAGCCTTGTCTGTGATTTCTTATAGCTCATTTTCTCGACCACCGATATCAAATAAAATACAAAATATGGATATAATTATACAACAATAAAGTGATCTGTTACTAATTTTCAGTGCAATTTACCGTTGTTACTGAAATATTTCCATCTATTTTGATTCATGTAAACGAATCTAAAATGATCATAAATACAGAAATTAAAAAGTTAAAGGTTTCATTGGTTTTTCCAACTGAGAAACCAACTGAGCGCTCCGCCAAAATTTGAAACCGTTTGCGACTTCTCATTGACTCCAAAAGAATATCTCGACAGTAGACAGTGAAGAAAAAGATACTAAAAAACCCAACCATTTAAAAAAAATTGAGGTAATAAAGAAGAAATGATTTTTTCGAGTGTAACTGAAGTTTACATTTTTCTTGAAGTACCTCGCTGTCCTGGTAACTACCGCTAGCGGGATAACTAAGGAAATATCTTGACCACTGAATATACGCGCTGTTAATGTGCAATATCGAATTTGTCTACTCGGTCGCGACCTTTCAGGTTTTTTCGTTAGATGCTGAAAGATTCTTTTATAGTCTCGTCCTCTTGCGTGTGTTCTCCGTCAGTACCTATTTTTAAAAGACAAAAGGATGCCTCCATGACACTTCCCCATTCTTCGCCGCTCGCACTTGTCAGAAAGCTTAAAATGAAAGGTTTCGAGAATCCACTTTATTTCCTTGAGAAAATTGCACCTTTTTAAACGGACAAGACGATTCGTCCCTTTTTTATTGACATTCATCGCTGATGAAATTTTAAACGTATTTTTTTTCTTGAAAAAAAAAAAAGAAATTTAAATTCTGTTCAAGGCCGGAAATAAAAACACATGTCGTTTCTTGAAAGAAGGAAGCAAAAATTAAATATGGCGGCTAAGTTTCCTCTTCTTTATTTTTGCGTGTGGTAGCAAAGCGGCAAGGTACTTCTCTGTAATAAAATTAAAATGGGAAGCAAAAATTTACGGCTTAACATCATGAATTTGCAAATCACCTAAGTATAATTTACTTTTTTAAGCCACAAATTTGCCCATAAGTTCTCTCCAAGGTAAAAGGTAAAAGTCACCGCCGAGCTTGTTCTTGTCTGATTAAAAGCAGAAAATTACTCCAGAAGAAATGAAATGCCAAATTTTGTATATGTGAACTACTGTAATTTAGCAATGAAGCAAATCACAATACTGAGAAATAATTGTTTTCTCAGAAAAAATATTGTAGAAATTTTTAAGAATAGTTATGCCTTCATTCATGTTGCCGTTGAAATACAGACACAGAGTTGATCTCAAGTAAGTAGACGCCGTGGAAATTCATGTCGGGTGACAAGACGCTTAAACATTAATGAGCGGTTAGTGCCGCATACAGCGATGCATAAGCCGAAACCAGGTTTTTTTGTTCGATTTTCAAAAATGAAGACAAAACGTTATTACTTAGACAAAAAGTAAAGCCGGTTAAAAAGTGTAAAAAGGTCCAAAAAATCAGACGCTTGACTTACCCAAAATACCAAGTTAAAGACACATAGCAGGAACTTCAAACACTTCATGCCGCAATCGAGCCCCGCCATTTTAAGACGGTTCTTTTTTAGCCCTTAAACAAAATAAAGATCAAATGAGATACAAGCGACCGATCTCTCCCAATCGGACCACAGATGGCATAAATGATATGTAATGTTTTACCTTTCAACTAACTCTAAATACCACAAACGCAATCTCTCTCACTCGCAGTCTCTCGCTTTCTCGTCGCGGCCACCTCCCAGCTTCAGATAAAGATTATGTTCAGTGAATGTTTTCTTTTTTTTTCGTTACGAACCTGCATAAATTTTCTTCTCCTGTGCAGAGTGGAAATTAACATACAATTTGATTGACAATCGACTGATCTTAATATTTGGTTTACTTCTCGGCCAATCAGAACACTTCATGACAATAATGTGTTGACAGCAGGGCTGCTTCAACTCTTTTCTTATTTGACAGATGGCCAACTATTAGTGAGTCGAATGGCCAGAACAGGTGAAACTGAACTCAGGTTCAAAGCACTCTGTGGGCATGCTACGATTTTTTCTTTAACAGCAGTTTTAATCCGAAGATTTATTAACAGAAAAGAAAAAACACGTGGACAGAAAAAGCATTGATTTTCAATCACTAATTATCTTTTTAAGTGGTCGCAAGGTTTCATGTGTTTGCACAGCGCGATTCAAGCCACATGGAGACGTGTCTTTTAATCATATCAGAAATATAACATGTGGGTTAATTCACCTTAAGAGAATTTTGCTTTAATTTTATCAGCGTTACGGATAGAGATAAACTTGTGGCTCGATTAGTAGCTAGCTAGCAAGCAAGAACGTAAACATTGCCCGAACACTCTTCTGCTGAACAAGGAAATTCTATGATAAGAATTCGTTGTTCATCTGTCTATTATTTCTCGCGCAGGAATCCTGTGCTAGCTTATTTCAGGCAAGGTGAAAAAACTGGAAAGAACAATGACTGAATTCATAGTCTTCTTTGACACAAACATCTGATTCTCGTTCAAAAAGTACACAATATCGGAGGAAATAAAGCCGGAGTTTTGGTATTGTACTGATAGCGACTGCAAAAATACATGTAAACATATAACTATTATAGTTCGCCGAATATTATATTTCTATTTTTAAAGCTATTTCTAAAAATTTGTCGGTACGTGAGGAAAGTTTCCTTTAGTTGATGGGTTTCTTCTTCCTCTCACCGCCTGTTTGTTTGAATATATTGGTTTTGTCTGACTGTTGTCTAGTCGGGATTATCCGATCTTACCACTAAAAAGGTTGTTCGAAAGTAATTCCTGAACGTACAAGCAAGAAGTGAAACTTGTACAAGGAGAGTAAATTAAATGCCATAATTGAAACTGCCATCATAGGCAATAATATCCCTTTAGAGTTCGACTTTCTCTGATTGCTTATTCATCTAGGTCCCAGAAAAAATGGCTTCAAATACCCTGCATTAGTGATGTTTTATCCTTTAAATAAAACATAATTTGGATAATTTGGCTCTATTGGGCCCGTTACATCTCTATCTGTAGCAAAAGTAACCATAGATTTCTGCCAAATTTTTTTCTCAGTTATTGCGAATATTGTTCTCATTGAATTTATGAAATAAAAAGTGGGGGTCACCGTGCTCGTTTAAGAGAAAAGGAGCTTTTATCTCGCTATCGAGCTTAGTTTGAGGGAAATCTCTTATGTTTTGTACGCGCGCGCTCTCATGTGCGCGCGCTGATGACGCAAAAATCGTGCGCAGTAGGAATGCGCAATGCAAAACTTGGGAATCACCTTAAGACCCTTTCATTTTCTGCCCCGGGAAAATAATGTATCACGTGGTCTCAGAGGGCTCGTCCCAGTCCTAACAAACCAAACAATCTAAATTCAGGCACCGTTTGGTGGGTCGATCATACATAAACGCCTTAGGAAGGAAGGTACTTAGGAAGATTTGTATTGCAAACCGAAATATAGGACAATTTTTAAAATAATTTAGTCCAAATTGTAGACGCTCTTATTCTTCGGCCACTTCAACTTGAGTAAAAAGATCAAACAGACTGCGGTTATAAACATAACGAGACAACGCATGTTGTGAAATTCTTCATTTATGGACTTGACGTTTCGTTTACATCTTCAGAAGTAACGGTTACCTAAACTACAATTAAATTTAAACAAGACTAATACCAAATAAGGAAAGTAATGACAATAAAAAAGTAAATGAAAATAAACAGACCTAGTTAAGTCTGCTGGGAAAAATATAAATGGCTAGTAGAGAAGAAGTTTCTCACTGCCAATATTTTCATTAAGCGCTGGTTTTAAATCGCGAATCAGCAACGCTTCCTTAATTTTACAATGAATATCGGACTGTCCAGTCCGTTTTATTTCATTTTGGTCACATCCGCCGTTGGGATCAGTGTGCAGTCTATATTTTGTATTTTAAAATTTCTACTGATCCAGGTCTACTCAAGATCCGGCAATCTCATCGGTTTTTTGCTGTGGTTTACAGTTTTTAATTCCATTTAATTATGTTGGCCATTGTATTTTCTAAGGCATGGTGTAAAATAGATATGCAACGCTGTCTCGTGGTGTACCATGAAGCATCCCTTGTATTTTCTTGGTATACAGTGGTGCGTCTACCGAGAAAAATACAAGTGACCCGTGGGATATTTAGCAATTATTGAATGAGGCTGAGTAGGATATGAAGAATTCTACAGATCAAGGAGGGTGTTATCCACAGAGTAACTCACAGAGGCCGAAGGCTGAGGTGAATAACACCCTCCGAGATCTGCAGATTTCTTCATATCCTACGAAAGCCGAATCAATAATTACTTTATTATTCATTCAAAATATTTCCCCGTTCATAAAAGAGCTTCTCCCGTGATTAAATAACACAACCTTGTCCCCAGGTTTTCTCGGCCAACGGTTCAATAATCTGCAGCGGGCTGCACTTTTGACGTCATTTTGACGTCATCCGTTCAATAATTTGTCGCAGGCTGCACTTTTGACGTCATTGGTTCAATATTTGGTCAGCAGCAGCTGAAACAACAGCTGGTTATGGTGAATTATGCGTGCGGTTTTAACCAATCACAAACGGGGAAATATTTTGAATAAATAATACTCAATGTTCTAAAATGTGTGCACGTGACGTCATCAATTTTTCAAATTTCCTAAAGAGCCAGTAAAGGTTGTATCCTCATCAGGCATAAAACTCTATATCTTTTTTCAACTTTCCAGCTCAATAGCGTCCTTCGTTTGGAAACCAGCGCATTTTGAATTTCGGAATTTCGGTGCGTGACATGAAGCTAAGATCGCGTTTGTCGAAAACACACTTATCATGTGATTTTTAGCCTTTTCAGGAGTTTGAGGACGTTCGCGCAAAAATTTTCCAGTTGGTAGAATTTTTAAGTTTTTACTATAGAGTTACTTATTTTTTTATTTTTTTTTTATTTAATAGTTTTTATTGATTTTCGATATTAGATATCTAAATTACAAATTACAATTGTTACAACTTCACAGACAATAACAGCAACGAGTACTCAGAAGAAAACTAAATAACTAAATAAATAAATGATAAATAATGAGATATGAGTGAAAAACAACAACAAAGAAAGGAAATAAAAACAAAACAAATGCGATGCTACTGTATAAAATTAAATGAATATAAGGCTTTGCTGGTCGAGACTATCTAATTATCATTGTATTATTGCATTGATTAACTTCTCCCATTTTTTAAAATGCACAAGGAGCTTGTTTTTCTCCCTAGCGATATGGAGCTCGATATTGTAAACACGCCTTGTTCTCGCTATAAAGCCTCTAAGTGTAGGTACGCTATTCAGACATCTCCTACTGTAGATATAATACTTCCCTAATAACAGAATGTGATTGATTAAAATGAAGTCATTTACAATGTTGAACTTTCCAAAGATCAAATCTGACTCATCCATTGTTCCAACAAGGACGTTGTTATCTCTTAGCCAGGACAAGACGTGTTTCCAAAAATCTGAGAATATCTTACAGGAGAACAATAAATGCTCGACGGATTCCGCAGCCTCCTGACAGAAAGTACAGCTTGGTGATTCAACCAGACCAATGCGACTAAGTTTTTCATTCGTAAAGACAATGCAATTTAGGATCTTGTATTGAAATTCCCTGATCTTAGATTCTAAAGTGGTTTGAAAGGCTAAGGAATAAACTTTCTGCCAACTGATTACAGTATTTGGGTACTTGTTGGTTAATTTTTGTTTAGCAGTGGGTGGAATCTGTTTTTTCCGCAGAAAAAATTGATAGATCTGTTTAGAAGAGGCGTCAGAAATTGGTACTAAATTGTCACTTTCCATCCTTATAGTTGGGATATTTGGAAGAGGGTCACTCACTGACGCATCCACAGAGGCTTTTACAACAGAACGCCATTCTGCAGGAATTGAGTTGATAATACTCATGAGAAAAAATCTTTGTTCTGGATTTACAAGTGGGTTGGTACCATACGAGAAGGAATGGTTTTCCGTTATCAAATCTCCTATCTTTACAAAGCCTAAATTTACTATGTCCCTTCTGTACATTGATTTTTTGTCATAACAGAGAAATTGGTTATTCCAGATGAGCTCATTAATTATTTCTCGGTAACTACTTGGTGTTATCCCGTTTAAATCTGACCACGCATCAAAGCATTCCTTGTAATAATCCGGCAGGCTGATTTTCAATTTAGAAGTGTGAAAATTACAATGTAAAACAAAACGTCCTCCAACTGGTGAAAGAAGCTTATCTAGAATTGTTTTCCAAGTGCTTTGATAATCTTCCAAAAATTTCTTTAAACACATTATTCGTTTTGCACCAATCATCGAGTCAATGTCCAGCATCTTGAGTCCACCCATTCCAATGTCAGAAATTAGTGCATGGCGCTTCAATTTATCTTTTCCGTTCCAAATAAAACTGTAAAGAATTGAGTTCACCTCCTTAATTAATTCCTTAGATGTCGGTATAACAGATGCTCTAAACATGAACTTCGGGATAGCAAAAGATTTGACTATTTGTATTCTTCCTAAAAGGGAGAGGCCTCTCCATTTCCATAGACTGACTGATTTTTTTATACTTTTCAAAGTTTCCCTAAAATTAAGGTTGTCCCTTTGTCTTACGTCATAACCAAAATATATTCCCAAAATTTTGATAACTACGCAAAAATTGTGTTTAGGAAAGTCTGATTCTTGCAAGGAATTATTCCCTAAAGCTAAGATTTCAGTTTTTTCATCGTTCACTTTTAATCCAGAACACTCACCAAAAGATTCAAGAACGCAGAACAAATTTAAATAGGATGTTTTGTCTTTTAAGATGCAGGTCATGTCATCTGCAAACAGGGATAGTTTGATAACTTCGTCTCCTATTTTAAGTCCCTGTATACTGCTATCCTCTCTTATTCTAATAGCTAAAGTCTCAAGCGTTAATATAAAAAGGTAAGGAGAGAGTGGGTCTCCTTGTCTGACTCCTCTCCCTAATGGAAAAGGACCAGTCGTAAAACCATTATTCATTACACAGCTGGATGAATGCTTGTAAAGAACACGTATCCACTGAATAAAAGATGGACCAAAATTAAATTTATGCAGAGTCCTAATTAAGAAATTGAAATTCACTGTATCGAACGCTTTTTCAAAGTCAATTGCTACCAAAATTCCCGACCATCCATTTCGTTTAGAATAATCAAAAATATCGTCGACTGATCTAACTGCATCAAAAATGGACCTACCTTTGACAAATGCATTTTGATTTGAATGAATTAAATTAGGCAAAACTTTTTCTAGGCGATTTGCCAAAACTTTGGAAATTATTTTGGTATCGACATTTATTAGCGATATAGGTCGCCAATTTTTAATTAATCTCTTATCTTTTCCTTTTTTTTCAATTAGTGTAATTATAGCCTGTTTTTGGGAATTGGAGAGTTCTCCAAACTCGAAAGAATAGTTAACACAATCTACAAGATGTTTTCCGATCAAAGGCCAAAAAGCCACGTAAAATTCAATTGTTAGTCCATCGTTACCAGGAGTTTTATTCTTTTGAAAGGATTGGAGAACTTTAAAACATTCATTATACTCTATCTTCCCTTCACATACGTTACGTAATTCTTCAGTCAAAGTTGGAAATTCTTTTAGGTCGTCTAAAAAGGATGACGAATGACCGCTATTTTCCTCACTATAGAGATTGGAGTAAAACAATTCTAGCTCATTCATAATTGTTTTGGGATTAGTTGTAGTTGTTCCGTCACCTGTAACAATGTTCCGTACACAGCTTTTTTTCTTATTTGATTTTTCTAAATTGAAGAAATACTTGTTATTTTTTTCACCTTTTTCATACCAATTTGCACGGGAACGGATAATAGCACCCTGAGTTATATAGTCATAGAGATCATCGTATTCTGCTTGTAAACATTCTAGTTCTTGAACGTTTTCTTTCGACGGGTCATCTTCACAATTTTTGGTACAGTTCTGTAATTTTTCTTCCAAATCTTTGACCTTGGCTTTCCTACTGTGAGCTTTTTCTTTGCTATACTTGATAGTGAACTGTCGAATTTTATATTTTAACAAATCCCAAAGAACGCGCTTATCAACAACCTCTTTAAATTCTTCAAGCCATTTTTTAATATTTTCATCGAGAAGAAAACGATAATCACTGTCATTCACTAAGGTAGAATTAAATTTCCAAAAACTTGGACCGCGTTCACCATCCCCCACGCCATTAATTAGTAATGTTATCGCAGAGTGATCCGATTTAATAGATGGTTTTATATCCACAGAGACGACATCATCCTGTAAACCATCGCTTATCAACCAAAAGTCTAAACGTCTCTGGATAACTGGAGTTTTTTGACGCCAAGTAAAACGCTTCTCTTTGGGATGCCTGACACGCCATATATCTAACAAATCGTGCTCCAAACAAATATCTTCTAAGACTTTGACAGAATCTTTCACTTTCTTAAGACCACCACTCCCGTCTAATTCTTGATCAAAAATCACATTGAAATCTCCACCAATGATCACAGAAAAGTCCGAGAGAGTAAACGAACTATTAAGCTCCTCCGAAATTGTTTTGAAAAAATCGCACTGCTCAGAACATTTATTTGGTGCATAGATGTTTAAAAGTAAAAAAGGAGAATCCTGGATCATAGCCTCAAGAAGAATATAGCGGCCTTGTGAATCAACCTTGATCGATTGCAATTGGAAGTCCAACTGTTCTTTTACAAGAATAAGAACGCCCTTGCTATGACCAGTTCCGTGCGAAAAAAACATATCACCTTTCCATTGTTTTTTCCAAATATTTTCCACTTCTGAGGTACTATATGTTTCTTGAAGGAAACAGATATCCGCTGAAGATCTCGCCAACCAATTGAAAAAAGCCTTCCTTCTATCAAAAGTGCGAAGACCACGAGCATTTAAAGACAAAAGGTTAAAATTTATGTTTTTTCGCCCCATATCCCAAGAGATAAAGCCATCCAAGTCAAGTGAGAAAAGCAAATGTTATCACTCCTTGAAAGCGCGAACGGCAAGTAGAATTTACCGATAGCAGCATGCGTATACAAAGAATAAGAATAAGAAACGAAAAGAAAAACACCAACTATAAACATTAAACTAAACAAACACATACTTCTTTAAGAGGCCGTAGAACAAAATATGTAAATTACGACCTTTGAGACTTGGGACTAAGTAAGGAAACGGAATTTGAATAAATTCTTCTTTGCTCCTGAAAAGTAACCATAGCCTTAACGGATTGCAAAATTTACCTCAAAGAAAATGCAGACCGATACTAGGATACGTTACACATCAAAATAAATAAGTTTTCCTTTAAATATGAACAAAAATCTGTCTTTCATCAGAACTCAGTGTGAGACTCAGGGTAATGTTAAAGTATTATACGTCAAATCCTAAACAAATATATATATTGACCGTCAATGATTTACAACGGAACGAACACTCCATCAATATAAAGTTTATCCGGCTCGCGCCAGCTAAAATATCCAGTCTTGCCTTCTTCCCTGGCCTTCTTCAGCTTGGGCCACTGCGCCTTTCTTCTGTCCCTAATTTCCTTTGGTAAATCCACGAGCACCTTGAAATCTAGCGAGCGGCTCATTTCTTTCGCTCTTTTAAAGATATATTCTCTATCTTGGAAACGTAGAAAACGGGCTATGATAGGTCTTGTCTGGTTTGACTTCTTACCTACGCTATGAATTCTTTGGAACTCAATTTTCCTCACCTCCTCAATGTTAAGCTTCTTCTCCAGGAGTTGATAAATCACTTCTTTCGTATCTTCCTCGTCTGCCATCGATTCTGGAACTCCAAGAAAGCGAAGATTCTCACGCCGGTTATATAACTCTTGGTACATAATTTGGTCTTCCAAGCCCTTAATTCTCTCCAAGTGAACTCTTTCTTTGCTTCTTAACTCCTGCACTTCGCTGTTAAGATAGGATACTCCTTTATCCATCGCATAGATGTCATCTCTAAGCTTCTTGGCGTCCCCTTGTACTTTATCGACCACATTCTCAAGCTTATTAACCGTAGTCTTCAGGTTGTTTACAGTCTCTATCACTGTTTCAAGTTTAGACTCTAAACTTTCTAGCTTACATAGAATGAGCTTCAGTTGCTTTGTAACATCTTCCATGTTTCTCGACTCTACGAGCACTTGGGCTTCTTGGTTCTCGTCAGCGATGGCGTCGCCTTGAAAGGCGTCAACCAAATTTTGTTCGTTACAGATTCTCTTTCCTTCAGGTGAATTCGTTTCGCTGTCTGAGTTACTGGTTCTTGTCTTCCTTTTCGGCCAGTTAAAGAGGTCTCCCATGTACAGAAAATCTTGCAATAAAGTCAAAATTTCGGGAGCGAGAAGAAACACGTCCTCACATGTTGAAAGCTCGACCCAATCTCCCTATAGAGTTACTTATGCCAGAAATGAAAAAAAATTGGGGGGTCACCGTCTTCGTTTCAGAGATAAAGCGTGTAGTAAACGATACTAATTTCGAAAATTGTCTCATCTAATTGAGCACGGTCTACAGGGGTTTATAGTTAAAATTATCGAAGGTGAGTCAACGCAGGCAAACGATCTTAGTCATATTTTGTAGAAGTGGGTCTGTTGCGTAATTCCAAATGTTACTAACGTTTTCACAAAATTTAACCCTTTAAGAGGCATTTGAAACCGTCGCACAGATGCACGAAGAGCTAATAAGAACGGAATTCGATGGTGCATTTTGCCAAAAATTCAAACTTCTGGTCGATAGATTTTCATTTTTTCCCTAAACGTAGAAAATCAGTGGAGAAAATGATCCATCGAAAGAAAAATTGGGATCACCGAACGTCCAAGATCGTTAAATCCAGGCAAAGCTCTAGCAATGGCCATCTGCCCTATCATTTGTTTATTTTGACTTAAGGCGCTCGTGCATGACGTGGCATGTGAATTTGCCTGCGCAGTAAGAATGCGCAGAAACAATTAGCGCGAACGTCCTTAAGTTTAGGGAAACATGCTTGTGTAAATGTTTGTTGGTTCAGTTCAGATAATCACTCGACTAAATGGCCAAAGAAAGTTCCAGATGTTTACACAATTTTTCGCCCGCCATATAGGAGCATAAAGGAAGTCCTCCAACTTGGCGGCTCCAAACTAAGCTCTATAATTTTGCGCGGAACATTTCCACGAATATCTCAACTTTGGGATAACGCACATAACTTAAACTTGGAGAACTGTTTTCTTTATTTACTTAAAAATTTCCTGACTTTGTCCACTGTATGTTCTTTTTTTTATTTTACTTTTCATTGCGTGAAAATGAACACACGCTTTACTCCTCGAAAGCGTTGTATGACGAGGATGTATATAGATCACACTCCAGGACAAATACAAAATCCACATTTTATTCACAAACCCTGCTGCATAAATTATTTTTAAAAGATTTTTTCTACTTAGTTCCCTTTTAATCCAGACGAATGGTCGAAGCGTCTCAGCTATTTTACGTAAAATTTAGTTTCTGTTTCTATATTAACTTAAATTTCGCTTCACTACGTGCAGCAAATAAATAAGGCGTTTTATATTACTTTCGTTATAGTGCAATTGACTTTATCGTGTTATGCACTAAAATTACTCCCACTAGCGAACTGCCAACGCCGTCCCTTTACGTAAACAATAAATTTGGCTGCTTAGGACAAAAGTTATTTTCAAGTTTGCTCATGAAAACATTAAGAAGCCGAATTGGAGTGTGTATGTCTGTTCATTCCAGTTACGAATTAAATAATTCAATTTTGTCAGTGACAACAGGACGGTTTTGCGCCTGCATCGTGTTAAACACGGTAGATATAATTCAATTCCAACGGCACAAATCAGTGCGGTTTCTAAAGTAGAGGGGCTTAATCACACGACTAAATAGAGAGTCATGGTTTAAAGGAGCTACGTCAAGGTGTGCGCATGTTGAAAAGTTCAGCCTAAATTTTTCAAGTTCGTGGTTTGCCGTAATCCAACGTAATCTTCTCCATCCTTAACCATCCTTGTTCCTTTATGGTTTATTAATATCTCTTTGGTGTTTCTTTATCTTAGTAAACTACTATTTTCAGGTTTCCACAGAGAGCCCTCGCATCCGTTTTAGAATATGAATAAAAGATCAAACCACATTTGATTTTGTCGGGCTTGTTTTGTGGCGGCCATTTTGAATTTTAAATACGCGCGCGTGGTCCGCTAGTGCAAGGCCTGAAACCTAAATTCTATAAGTCTGGGACTTGCAAATTCTCGGAGGATCTGATCGCTCACCCAAAATAGCAGGCCCCGAACGATTTCCGCAATTTCGGTGCCAGAACTCGCACTAGCAGACCGCTCGCGCGTATTAAAAATTCAAAATGGCCGCCACAAAACACGCGCGATAAAGGTACTTTGATCATTTATTCACTGGAACGGATGTGAGGACTCTCTGTGGGTTTCCTTCAGTTTAAAGGTAATTTTTTACGTGGCCAAAATAACTCAAAA
>CM042751.1:2925174-2936188 GCA_022496165.2 Catalaphyllia jardinei
AAACCCCCCCCCCCCCCCCCCTCTATAGCAATGGATACAATATCATACAAGAAACATAGGAAAACCCAAGGATAGGACTCATCTATGAGAAGAGAATTGATGAAGTATCTTCCTTTGCTAAAATATTTCTCATATTTTATAGGAAAATCTTTTCCAGACAATGTCTTTATTGCCATTCTTCTTTCAAAGATATGTGGACTTCAAATTTCCCTGAAGTGGGAAATATTTTAATTTTCAGTGCAGTGGTTCTTCCATGGGACATACATGAATGGGACCTATCCTTTCTACAAATAACTTTTCCTTTGTTTATGGTTTGTATAAATTTAAATATTTAACATGAAACAACTCAACTGCCAAGTGCCCAGCATCCAGTCATTTCATTTTTGTAATTCAATTGTACATGTAATGACTAGTAATGAGTAGAGGCAAATGTGACAAGTCAAAATAGTCTCTGAATAAAGCAAAGGTTCAATTATTGAACCTTTGCTTTATTCAGCTTTGAAGTCAGTAGAGGGAAGTGGGATTTAGCTGATGTAAAGTTTCAAACAAAACCCAACTCAAAAAGCTTTTCAATATGTGACAACCCCTGTAATTTGCCGACCCCCCCCCCCATGCGCTAATAAATGAAAGCCCCCTTAGTTTAAACAGAGTATTTACATTGATGAAAGGTTTTGCTTAAGAATGCGTTCTCTTGAATGTTCTAGGCTCTTTCTGGTCACGCTTAAAACTACAGGCGTATAAAATGGTAGCTTAGTAATTAAACATTTGTTGGTACAATTTCAAGAGATTTATCAAGAAAAGATTTGGTATATCGTTTAAAAAGGAGAACACTCGATCAATACACCCGTGCACTATCGCTTGCAATTTAGCATTTCTAGCCATTGTGACATGTTGTCTCTCTTGACCATAGAGGACGGGTGATGGAGGAAGCCTGGTGTGCAGTCTCGTCCACAGCCGCTGAGAGGGGCTTGGTGTCGAGACTGTCATCTTCACTGTCTTAGGCATGCACATGACTGGACCATGATTTCTCAGCCAGTGCTGTTTGAATTCTGTGATGCAGCCACATAAGAAAACAGGCACAGCACTGCATAGCAGATTTGATTACACTGAAACAAATCCATAGAGATACGTTCAGTGGAAGAAATAATGGCTAGAAGTTGGCTCACAAGTGCAATTAAACGCAGACGCTTGCATAGATGTCTCATGTCTACTTAGTGAAAGCAGCTACCACTGACCCAAGGCAGAGAGGTCAGCAACTGGAACTAAAAGGCAAGCGCAGATAGTCGTGCGTTGCATGCGTGACCCTGCGTTATCTGGGTGAGCGTGCGTTACATGCGTGAACATGCGTTACCTGCGTGAGCGTGCGTTACATGTGTGAAACCGCGTTGCCTGCGTGAGCGTGCGTTATATGCGTGAACCTGCGCTATTTGCGTGAGAGTGCACTACATGTGTGAATATGCGTTATTAACTTATATTCCAGGTATTTACTTTCGATGCACATGCAAACTTGCGATAGATGTTTGAACTTGCGTTACATGATTGACCATTGCTCGGTTGGGTTCGCACGTGCAAGTCTGGTTTGCAGCTGAGTAACGACATTGCAACTCCGATCCAACGAGCTCGCAAGTATTAGTAACGGACAATAAAGAGCTTATTCTGAAATGGCCTACCATTTGTGAAGCAAATCTGTGCTGGATTGTTCCTTGTGTTGCTGGCACTAGAACGGAGCAAGGAGACTGTTAATTTATCATTCCACAACCAAGTTATCAAAACTTGTCTATTCTAGTTACCGGCGACCAAAGTACTCTAGGACGGTAAATTATAGGAAATCTGTAAAGGGCAGTAAAAGGATCTTCCATCTTCTAACCAGTATCGCAGAAGTCATGGATTCGAATCCCGTTCTTTTCACAACTGCTTAAGTTGAGTGAAGTTCGAATATATGATCTATCATATATCCAATTGCAATCTTCTGTTTTTTTTGCAAACTCGGTCCCTGGGATCGTTCCTCTCTTCCACTGAAGCGAGAACTCTCAGGGGAATGAAGTCGGGCTTATAATTGTTAAGGCAGGTTGCGCTGGGTCAGAAACAGACTAAAATAGGCTTCACACTCACCAAATTCCTCCAAGAGAAACACACCTCCTTGTGTTGAACAATTTCTGATATGACACAAGTCAATGTGAACCTACCAACAAAAAAGAAAAATAACCAAAATCAAATAAAGAAAAAATATTAAATATCTAGATGAATAAACCCAACGAACGATACAAATATTGGTAGTCAATCATCTTGTGTCTCTGTTCGTGTCAACATGAAATTCAGGGCCGAGTCGTTCGATTAAACAAACCTAGGAATTTGGATTTCAATTTTGTAACTTTGCGGTGAGGTTTTCTGCTTATGTTGTTTGTCCTTCAGTTTTGAGCTTGATTTTAAAATCTTAAAAAACTCGAAACATAAGAAGTGAAAACCATTTTTATGCAAGAATGATTAATACTTCGGTTAACGGTCAATCCTCCCTGGATTAGCGTTAACCGGCTTTCGGACAGCCCGGCCCTGAAAAGAGTGCCTAGATGCACAACTCACCCTTCGTGTGGCAAACTTCAAACCAATTCCCTCGAGTGTCACTTGTAACAGACCGTTTTCGTTAGTACTGAGATCCTGAGAAAGGATAAAACGACAGTTCAGAGAACTGTTAATGTAATATATCAAACATGAGGAACAGTGTTTCATCGCGATATCCAAACACCGAAATGAGGGTTGAAAATACGACGCTCAATCAAAACAAAAACTAAGAAGTAAAGTGAAGAGTAAACTCGTCAAAATCTATGCTAATTAAGACCGGGTACCCAAACCTCCTTCACGGTTCTGCTCTTCTTTGTTTTAACTTGATGAATTACTAATGCTTTTTGGAAGTAAACAAAAAAATTGATGCTTCAACAGCGCTCTTTTTGCAGTTAGAAAGAGACGGAATCACAAAAGAAGTGAAAATATTGAAGACAATTATAATCTCTATCGGAAAATCTGCGAATATGACTGGTTCCCTCATCGTTGATTATTCCCCGAGGGACCATGATATAAATAATAGGACATACAAAAAGCACGAGATAACTAGTGATAAATGAAAATGAAGCTAACCTTGACTGGAAATTCTCCCCCGAGTTGAACTCCTGTAAAAATTTACAGCCGAAATAAAGAACACGTAAGTACACAAAAAGGTCAAGTTTGAGCGTTTTTGTTTTAGAACCTCTTAACAAATCAATACGATATAAATCTAATAAAAGATAAATCTGACAATATAAAACGTCCTTGACCTGCAAAAATGTCGGTCGCCAAGGTAAGCTTAAAATTAGAAGATCATTTCATTTTGGTGTGGAAGTGTCGCATGAGACTGCACAACTTTATCCCATGCGATAAGTTAACGAAAAGTCAATAACTCGAAATTGTTTGGTGTAAATTAAGGCTACTAGCTTCTTGACACGGAAAATATTTTGGGATCTTGAGACATTTTATAAATCCTGTTAACAACAGTAGCGCCAGACAGTGTTCAAGGACGAAGGTTGAATGCGATCTTTGCATGCTTTGAGCGCGCTGCAAAAGTCGCATCTGACAAAGTTGTATAGTCTAGACCTTCTAATATCATCTACGGTCAACAATAAACAAAAGACTAAAGGTTATGGTACTTAGACACATGGTCAGTAAGGCATGTATTAATTTAGACATCAGCCACAAGTCATGACACAAGACACAGGACACTGCAAATAGCATCACGTTTAGCTGAAAGTTCAAAACATGAACACAACTTGAACAGATACAAAGACACTAGTTACACATGTATCGGACACACAGGAGACACCTGCCAACAAACACAAGAAAAAAACAACTTAGTGTACAGTAAAGGAACACAAACAATCACAAAGTAACAAGTTAAGACTGGGCAATACTGACACGACTTTTGTTTCTTTCACGCTAAACTTGATAATACAAATAACAATTTTATTTTCGTAAAGGAAGTCAAATGTCGATAAACAAATATTATAATTTAACAGCAATAAAAATCAACGTCTGTACTTAGAGCAGTTTGTTAATCGTGCTTAAAACAACACGGATTTCCAACTGCATGTGCATGTACGTTAGATCTTGTACCAAGTATCTCCCTAAACCCAATATCTTTTTTTTTTTGACAGATTTTCACTTGAATATTCAAATGAGGAAGGAATTGAAAATCATAGAATTGTTTAAAATGCACTGAAAATCAACAACTCGGGCCGTGCTGCCGTATTGCATGCAATATCGCCTGCATTATCAATTGCACTTATTGACTAACCTGTTCCCTTGTCACTGAGTCTGTCTGCGGCTCTCTGTAAACTTTCCTTGATGCAGTAGTACAAAGCTTTACACTGTTACAGAAAGAAAATAATCAACTTTAACATCCCTTCAGTTGTTGTCTATTGCCTGTCACGCCATCACTCCAATCATCTTGTATACGAGATCGTCAGGCAACGCGTTGTGTGACTACCAATAGAGCGAATGCAAAGAACACCACCAATCTCGTGGCATAACAGAACAACTGATTTGCTAAAGAGCTAAACGTAGCAAAGTTATTCTAGTTAGAAATTATTTACCTTTTTGGTGCAAAACTTGTTTAGAATCGTCTCATCTTTCTGTCTGCACCAGAGACACAGTACTTTTGTCTTCGGAGCGTACGTAATGTTCACCAGTTTCTCGTACCACCATCTTTCCACGATGGCGCCCATTCCGGTTCGTAGAAGAATACAGTCATCGCACACCTGAACATTACAAGATATATACGCACCTTCTATTCAAATGTGATTTTTGACACTTGACAGATTCTAGCAACCTTCACTTGGTTTGCTCCGGTACTATAATAAGAAAGAACTACGAAGGGGAACAGAGAAAAACAAAATGACGAGACACATTACGAAAATAGGCCGCCATTAACAGGGATAGGTCACATGGGAATAAAATTATATTCATTCAGCGATGAATAGCAAGCCAGTGAGATTATTCAATATTGCAGAACACGATCCCAATTAAATCTACACTAAAGTAGACTTGGCCTCTGTTCCTAAACAGAGCTTATTTTGTAGGGTTCATTTGATATCAAGACTTAACCATCACACGTATTAGTAGTTGTTCAATTTAGAAATCACGGATGCCACCGACGACGTCGGTTTACTTTCCCACTAACCTCCATGAAAAACACATCTCCATTCATTGAATCTCCAGAATGGACAACGAAAGAATGTTTCAACATCTGGCGACTCCCAGCTGGCTTGAGATCAATATCATTGCCATTCTAACAAAGATAAAAAGCAAAAAAAAAAAACATTTAACACTTCATACCTAGCACCTGTGTATACTAAGAAGTCCAGAGCGGTGCCAAGTACGTCAGCATGACGTCATGAGGCTAAATCCAGTTGCTAAGCAACTGCATTAAAAAATCGCGGGCGCGTTAGAATTCTTTTCGATTATTTCCGACCAAAAAAGTATCCAACCAAACTATGCTTTCTGAGTCAAGCTTAATTGCATTGAAACAACAATTGAAGGAGGAGAGAAAGCAATCTTAGCTAACAGATAATATTCGCTTTTGCTCGTTGACATGCCAACAGCCTGTTGGAATAGGAAAAAATCTGAGAGAGGAAATTACACAGCCCAGCTCATTGACGATGTACTGAACAATTCAACAAGGGCTAGCTGTAATTCTAAAGTTAACTTTACTTTATAACGCTGAATTAGTCTTGATGTTGTGCAGAAATATTGATGATACTAATCTGAATTCTCCTCAAACAAAGTTTTCTTTACAGTGGTATTTTTAGCTGGGGATTTCAAGGCAAGATATTTTATGGTTACAGATATAGATGAGTTCGGTTTGAGCCCAATCCCCGGGGGGAGAGGGGAATAGCATATGAAAGGGGTAGAGATGTTCGTGGTCTCGTTGCGCCAGCCCATCCGATCATATGGCGAAGATGTGGCTTCAACAAGTTCAAGTACGAGAAATGCATTACATGTGGAACAACGACTCGTCTTCGCATTAATTAGCTTTTAAAATAATGTACAAATTTTAAGACCCCCTGTTAGGTAGTTAAATAGAGTTGGTGCGAAATTAGCTTGGCTCTATTTGATTGCAGTTTTTCTGAAAACAAAAATATCAATAATTTCGCTTTTCTGGCATCGCTTGCTTCATAGACATTGTTGAAACCTGGGAATGTCTGAATTACTCAGATCTAACAGGAACACAAACAATGGACTGAAAGCGGAAACTTTAATAAAATTCTCCATATCTAGTGCTGAACAAGAAAAATTAAACCCTCGTAGATAAAAGGCAAAATCTAAGGCTTCAAATTGTTAGCTCTAAAAACAGCAGCAGAACAGCCCAGCTTAAGTAGACACAACATTACTAACCTCACTGGTGTGCAGCCGACGAGATCCACCAGAGTTCAAAATTAAACTCAAACACGACCACATGGATATCAGTTAAATCAACAGGTACTAATTTTCTGATTGTTCCTGGCTGTTTTAAGTTCAATTTTAACTCTCTATAGCCGCCATACAACCCTGCTTGTTCTTTATTTAACGCTTTCTCTGTTTCTGTATTGTTCAGCAGCAGCGACGAACAATACTCACCAAACATACTCGCCAAAAAGAGAAGTTTCTATAGCGATGCCATTTCCGTTTACTAATGAAATAATTTTAAAAGGAATTGGACAGGTATTGCGTGTATGTGAACGCAAAGAAAATAAAAACGTCAGAAACTTTCATTTACGATGATTTTCGAATGGCAAGTTTGTCTGAGAGCTAATCCGTTTTTCGTGACAAATTAATATTTAATTCTTTGATCAGCCAGTTCTTAAAAGGTTCTTTTCAGACACAGCTGCCATTAATTGATTTTGCATCAACATCTTCAACAGCAAAATTATGCTTTTTAAAACTTACGGGTAATGGACCTGAAAATGTGTTTAACTGGTAGAAAAACACTACAATGTCCCAGAACCAAGCAGCTTCTTCTTTGATGTTTTTTAAACTCAGTTGAAAGCTAATTATAGGGATATGGAGATGCACCATCGCGGCTTTTTTGTACAAAATTAAACCTGAACATAGTGGATATTGCTATGGCAATGTCACATAATACATTTATGGTCATTTACATTTACGTCAAGGTTCCACAAGGAGTTTTATTCTTTTAAAAAAATATATGAAGAAAAAAAATCAACCAGCTACTTCCTCTCGAAGAGGAAGTTCTCTGCGTTTCTGTTTGAATAGAGAAATAGGAAAAGGCACTGCATTACGGCCACAGATCTCGTCCCTCTCTTACTAAAATCACTTGCAAAAATAGCTACAGTAACGTCATTGTTCCGCTTTTATTTGTTTCCTTGTTTCCGTTAGGAGAGAAAGAGTGGGCAAATCTCCGTTGAAACATTCGGAGTTTCCGATTATTACCATCCAATCAAACACTTGCACGAACACTCACGACTACTCCGGTTATTGCCACGCTAGCGTGAGGGGATGAGGAGACAAAAACGCTGGCTGACAAAAACAGTAAGCTCGGCCGATATTTGTTGAAGGGATTTAGTCCGCGAGAGAGCTGTGTTCTTTCGTTTGATATCTTATTGTTACTTTACATGGTTGCTGCAGACACCACTTTTCACAACTCCCTGACTTTTTCCTGTTAAAAATAGCATTTCCCTGCCCAAAAAATTACAGAATGTCACATCTAGTAGCGACTTTTAGCGTGAACTTATAGCTGTCCATTTAACTCGTTCATTAAGACGATAAGTTTTCAACAAATTTTCCTTTTTCATTAAGGAAAACATCGGTAAGATCAAATTGACTCCAAACGTTTCTTCCAGACTTCAATCAGTCGTGTCAAATTATTTCAGTTTTTCGACTTTTCTATAAAATATCGATTTTCCTTGACTCCTAATGAAATTCCCTGACCTTTCCCTGGCCTTGAAGATTATTATTCTCCTGATCATTTCCTGGCCCATGGCAACCCTGTTATAGTTAAGCGAGTTCTTGTTCATCACCTAACACCAGCTACCGTAAAAGTTATGATATCCTTCCAAAAGCAAAGTCAATATCATGACAGTATGTCTTTCCCTCCTCTATCAGTCAGCAAACACTGGCGGATTTTCGTCAGGCGATTCAAGCGGCTAAACCAATGGACAGAAATTCGACTGTAGTCCCAAAAAAGTTTCCGACGTTTAAATTTCGGACATTAAATTTTCGGCCACTTTTTATCTCATTTCGGACAAATTTCGGACACGTTGTTGAAACGTCCCATAACCTAAATGTAAATTTGCGCCAACAAAACTCGAATTAGACTGAGACAGCCTCTATGAAAATGATGCTTTTACTGCGCCCTTAAGGTTTACAGAGACACCGACGAGAAAATAACACAAATTCTATTAAGCCTTTACGTATCTCCATCAAGTAACTTCGAGTTTTGCAGCTACTTACAGACTGTAAAAATTTCACACTGTACTGTAAATTCGGACATTTTTGCGTCCGAAATTCAAGTCGTGCGAAAGTTTTTGCAAGTAATGTACTAGCCTATAAGAGATATTTCCTCTTACCAGATTGTTGAGGTTATCAAGCAGATCATTGACTTGCTGGCTTTGTAAGAGCCCGATGTGCGATTTTCCCAACAGCCTTCGTACTTTCTTCTTCACCGCCTCCTTGTCGACATTCAAGGCAATCATAAACGCCACTAAATTATACAACATGGTCGCCAGAAGCCTGTCCTCGTCTTCTTCCAGACGTTTCCTCTCTGCAGGACCCAAAGAGCTGTACCTGAGGAAAAATGAAGGACCAAATTAAAATCAGCACTTGAAACTTAAAAATAGTAATTTATTAAGATAGTAAAACATCAAAAAGATGATATTAAGCCGTAAAGGAACATGACTCGTTGAGGATGGGGAAGATTAACACGGATTACAAACGACAAACACGCTTAACTTTTGAAGATCCGCAGACCGTGACATGGGTCCTTTGACGTCCCATAGTAGATAGATAGATAGATAGAAACTTTATTAAAGTGGTACTATGACGAAAATCGCACCTTTCCTATTTAAGCCATTTTGAAACATAAAAAAGTGGACTGCACGAGAAGAAAAATGCCGTTTACTATTTTCAAATATCTCTTTTCGTTCCAAGATATTCAAGTTTTTAAAATATGCAAATTAGCCAAGTGATGACGTCATACACTCAACCAAATTTTGTTCAAATATGATGAAAAGAGATATCCCATTTTTCAAACTTAAATGTCTCCGGAACTAATGCAGATATTTGCAAACAGTAAACGGCGTTTTGATTATTTCATTGAATTCTATGTGATACACTCAAAAAAACAAGGGGTAAAAATTTGATCATAGTACCACTTTAAAGTGTCAAAAGCCGTCTAGCCGGGGAAAAAAGAATCCCTTGCTAATTTGGGGACACCAATTAGGGAGAATATACAAACTAAAAACTATATACTGTAGTAGGTAAAATATCTATAGTTATCTAAGTTAATCGTTTATCATTAATTTACTTGTATTGAGTTATGCCGATCTGCTTAAAACTGGCTAACCTGTCAATCATTTCTGCCGGTCCTTGATCCATTCCGACTGCGTCTCTTTCTGCAGCTACGGCATCGAGGAAAATGTTTTCCCAGAAGTCCATGTTGTCCCAAACAGGTGATCTCTCATTCAGCAGTCCCTCAAATAGGTAACGCCGGCCTGTAGTTCTTTTTCCTTCATCCCCTTCCACGGGAAAAATGTCTCCATTGTAATAACGATAGCCTGCAAACAAGAAATAAAAATACAGTAAATAATCAGCACGATTTCAGGTATAGAGACTGCAAATCACTTCACCCTTAAAGTGACTTTGTCAACCAGTTATTAAATAATGACATGCAAATTTTGAGTGGAGAAAAACCTGCAATGCACCAAATTTGTGGCTTTCCTGTGGTTTTACCGAGAGCCTGGAGCAGGCTACGATACATGTACCCTTGCTTTTAAAATAGTTTCAAACCATACATATATCTTATTAACCAAGCGACGGGGCCGTCAAGGGAGAAAATCGGCCCAAGGTCTTGGCAATGCGGACCGAGCCCAGCGAGGTCCGTACAAAAACGATATTCTCCCATTACGGTCTCCAGCAAGCTTGGTTAATAAGAGATTTATTACATGACGAAAACTACCCGAAGATCTTCAGTGCACGGTCCAATAGTTAAAGAATATCGGACCAGCAATGGAGCAATATGATTGGTTAAATTTAGTTACTGCCCTTTCATGTATGAACTGTGTGATAAAACGATTAATTCATCATAATTTTCAAATGTTACCTTTGTTTAAGTTGCTTTTTCTTAGCAAGGGACTGGGAGGAATGGAAGATGACGTTTGACTCAGGCGTTCAAACGAGTTACGGCGTGTCAATGTGTTATTTAACTTCATGTGAGCCAAAGCTGGACTTTTAGATCTGTCTTGCCTGAGTTTCTCTTCTCTGCTAGTTCTTGCTAGGTCCTACACAAACATGACATTACACGCAATGAGAAATTATTAATAAGCTGCTACAAACCAACATCATGACATTTTCGGTTCTCAGTTTTACGTCTGTGGACAAAATCCAAGTGTGTGACAATTTAAATGAAAGCTATTGAGCCGTACTTTCATGTGATACTTTTTATTAAGCTGTACAAGGTGGTTCTAATTTTCAAGTCTGTGGATAAATAACTTAGTGTGTGACCATTCAAATGGAAGCTATTGAGCAGTACTTTCATGTGGTACTGTTTATTAAGCTGTACAAGGTGGTTCTAATTTTCAAGTCTGTGGATAAATACCTTAGTGTGTGACCATTCAAATGAAAGCTATTGAGCAGTACTTTCATGTGGTACTGTTTATTATGCTATACAAGGTTTCAGTTAAACGTGCCTGGTACTATTTGTTATGCTGAACTACAAGTGCTAAACCCTGGCGTGTTCCGATTCAAATGAAGCAACAGTACGTTGCTGTGCCAG
>CM042751.1:2936588-2952784 GCA_022496165.2 Catalaphyllia jardinei
ATTAGGAAACAGAAATGCAACTACCAGGAGATTATAAGATTGTGACATCTCTCACAACTGTTGACAGGTGGTACTAAACACCACAGTTAACAATACAACTAGGCTGTGTAGAAACTGAAACTTGTAAATGGGAAGGAACACTCCACATGATTATTTTAAGACGTTCAGCAGACTGTTGTTTACGATTCACTCATTTAAATTGCTCCTTTTGAAAATGGGCTCAAGGGGAATAGTGCCAACCTGTTTAATCATAACGCCAAAATTTAAAACCCTATTATTCTTGTCAAACACAAAATGGGCTGGTAGCATTTAAAGGAACATTTTAAGGTGTTTAACAAATTTTAATCATTTTGCATTTGTTAACCATTTTGCATTTGTTACTTTATTGCTATTCTTCATTTATTGTTAACACAATACAATGACATTTTTAATTTGACATTCTATATGTTTAAGATCAGTAGCCCTGTAATGAGTAGTAATTATGTACATGTAGAGCAAGAACCCAAAGAAAAATCTGAAGTATTTTAAAATGAAGTTCCCTCATGGTGACCGAGCAAGAAGATTGGTCACCTACCTTGGCTTCAGGGCTAGCTGGAGGCTGGGTTGAGTCAGCCCCCCAAGTAGAAGAAGAAGGAGAAGGTGCAGACCATCCAAGAGAGAGTGAGGACAAGGTACTCCACCAGAGTTTAGGCTGTAGCATGTATGGAAGAGCCAGAGCTTAGTAACAACATAGTGCATAAAGACAGCATGCAGACTCACAAAACAGTGTACACAACACAAACTTTGTTATCTAGGGGTGTAGAGTGGTACAGTCCAAGACTTTTGTGTTTAAAAAAACTGACAAAGACTTAGCATCCTTACACTCAATGCCACAAATCCTGACAAGGTCCTAAAACAGGTCTTATGCATGATTACATCACATGCTCAACATTCACCACCAAGCCTCATTTGTGAGAAATATTCTCAGATACCTTCGTGTTGTTTTCATGAGAGAATTCCTTTCATCTTTGCTGCCTAGGGAATTTTTCCAGGATCAAATTTTGCAATCTACAATTTAAACGCAAGGCACACAAGGCTTGGTGGTGAAATTTGTTTGTCCAATGTCACCATGCATAAGGGCTATTTCATCACAAAAATTAAAAAATACTATGTTCTGGTTCTTTCTTAGAGATTTAAATAAGACAGCTTCATTAAAACGTCATCAAAAAATCCAGTACCAGGTTCTATGCATTGTGAGGTTTGAATTAAGCCTTGGATGGGGTAATACAAAAATTTTAAGAAGACATGCTTTGATGACTCGACAATTCTGACATCAGACCACTATATACCCTTAGGGCTATAACCTTTAAACTTGTTTTTACTTATGACATGTCAAACAATCTCACATTTTCTGGTTTAATTTTTACTGATGTTTACTTTTTGACTTTTTATTGGTTTCAGTGAACAACTTCAATTGCTCTTTTTCATTCACCCTTCTATGTTGTCCAAGTATTTATCTTTCAAACAAATTATAGTATAAATTTAATAAATTAAAGTAAATCAAAGCTGCCGACACTACACAAGAACCACACAAATAGCCACACAGAAAACAGCCCTGATTAAAACCAAATCACAAAGCAAGCAAAAGAAAAAGTACAATAAAGAACGCAAACCAGTAGCGAAGATCAAACAGAGAGAATTAGTAAAGGCCCCAACAGGATTTATAATATTACATGTGCTACCCAAATGACAGGAATGTTCTTGATTAATATTATTAATTTACTATTATAGGCATACCATAAACTTCCTGAAGTTATGTAACATACCCTTCTTGCAAAGATAACCCTTTTGCCATTATCTAAGGTACAAAACCGAGCTGGTATAAAAGAACCCCAATAATAACTCAATAACAGTTTCTTCCAATCATGATCTTCCTACTATATGACTGTCAAGTGTAGAGGCAATTTTAGCTTGTTTTCTAAGACATCTTTTACTCTATTTGAAATTTTATTACTTTTAATTTGTATAATATGTTCGAAGGCCTTTTAAAAAAGGAAGTTTACAGCATTCCATAAATATTACTGATTTATTTTAAATGCATGTAATACAATGCAGCATTAATAATATATTACTTATTAATATCAGTTTAAGAGTTTATTAAATTAAAGCATATTAAATTAAAAAATTACTAACAACAGCATTATAAGCATCTTGTTTTGTGTCTACATTCGTCTTAGCAGTGAACCCTGCACTATGCCCCTGTGTATACTGCATCAGGATGGATGAAGGAATTATGCTACTGACGAGCTGCACAGTGAGAAAACATTATAGAAACACACAAACAACATACAAATTAACGTCATTGTCCATTTTAAATAATTAAAGTACCCTTGCTATACAATCAATTTTGTACTTAAACAGACCAAGGTTGCACTGTCTAATAGGATACTGATTTACAGTTGATATCCCAGTCACAAAGGACCTCCAGGGCAATCATTGAGGCCTGTATCCCGTAACACCTGTTCCCCGGGGGGGGTACTCCCATATATGGGCTATATAGGTATGTGCAGTGGAATAGGGTATGGTTTTTGAGGTTCTCGGTCCTTAAATAGGGTATCTTTTTTAACCCTTTTGTTACTGTGTTCCCGGTGTGGTCCTTAGATAGGGTAGCTAAATTGTATTATATATTAGAAAACAGTCCTAAGAAAGCACGCTCGCTGATTGGTTAAAAATCCTGTTTGTATAACTCGATGGAGACACAGAACTAGCGCGCGCTGTTGACGTAGTGATGGCGCCAGCAAAGAGAATTTACATTATGATAATCAAAGTTAACAAGTTGTTTTCCGTTTTTCTCGTCATGGTGTTTTCTAAGAGAAATAGAAAACATGTACTCCGTGTTTGTATCGACTTATACAAACACTCGTGAAAGTTTGGGAGAACTCGAAAAAGCTGTGGAAACACTCGCCTGCGGCTCGTGTTCCCACAGCATTTCTCGTTCTCCCAAACTTCCACTCGTGTTTGTATAACTCGATACAAACATGGTACATGTTTTCTATTTCTTAAATACTGGAGTGTGAAAACACCATCCTAAACGAGTGTTTGTTCTTAAATTTGATGTACCCGTTTAAGTATTAACAAAATAATTGCGCAACAGCTCATGGGAACACAATCACAGAAATACTACTCATACAACTCTTGGACATTGATTTTAACCTAACTTCAAGGCACCACACCTCATCATTAATATCATTAAAATTCTTCTTTAGTTTATCATGAGAAGACCACATCTTGAAGGGCTCTTTGTAGCCCCATACAGTGTATATCACAGCCTCTCTCTCTGCTCAACCTCTCTCTTGTTCTGCATTACATTAAAAAAAATAACTGCTGCCCCTTTACACAATGGTAATTTTAAATAGTAATTTTAAGTTATGCATTGATGTAAATAGTTTTAGGAATAAGCTCAGAGGGGCACTTTTAGATAAATTTAAGAGGAAGGAATGATACTTTAATTATTTTAAATTGTTATTTCACAATTTCTATATGTTTCTTTTGTAATTGACCCTGAAAAGACCTTTGGGGAAGTGGTCCATTAACATGTATGTATGTATGTATGTAATGGGAAATGGGTCATCATGCACATTTTATTTCTAATATCATCAACATTCACACAATGTTAAGTTAATATAAATTATACATGTAAGGCTCATGATACATGTATGCTTGAATATGGAGTGGAGTAAGAAGCTGACTTCAGGCTATAAGTAAAAAAGTGTGTATAGAATGTTTTCTTTTTTGCAAATAGGGGACCAATATAATATTATTGGACAATGGTGCGGGAAGATCTCTATTATCAATGACCAGAGATCATCTTTTGAGAGTCTGTAATCAATCAGTATTTTTCACTAACAGTTTTGATATCAAAATCCGCAATGGAAGTTGTTTGATGTAATACTCTCTACTCTACTTAACTTCTGGATAGGGTAACTCAAGATTTAAACTCAGGTCTGAAATAGACAAATAAAAGTCTGCTTGGAATGAAGCTGAACCAGCTATCTGTTACATTCACTTTATAACTGTGAATGATTCTGATTTTAAGCCAATTATCAATCATCCTGTTCACGAAATAATGATGGTTGTAACATACCATGTCATCCACAGCATCTGTGTGCCTGTCAGCTGAGGGAGCGCTGTAAAGACGGTTGGCGGTCATAGCTCTTAATGCCTCATCTGTCATCATCTTACGTAGTTTCTTTGATACAAGCCAGCCAACACCATCACCTTTTAGTACACTGCGAATAACTTCCTTCAGAAACTGTTGATTTTCACTGCAAGAAAATTGCTAAAGCTTATGAATTTCTTATTTTACCTTTTTTCATCCTTAAAGGAATTGATAATGAGAATTTCAGAGGATAGTGGTTTTTGCAGGATGCACATTTTTCAGCAATTCATTTCTCTTCAAGACTATTCACAACTCCCTTTGTTAAAGCAAGTACTATTTAGGTGGTATAAACACACCCTTTTGCATTTTCTTCACTGTACCACCCCTTCCGATGCACCCCCACCCCCTCTCCCTAATGCCAATGGCTGTCAACACATCAACCATCAATTTCTTTGATTAAAGATATCAAGACAGACTATAAGACTGGTAAATAAATGATTTTACCTGTGCAAAGCTTTTTCTGTTGAGGTTTGTTTTGGCAAAAAAGGTCTTCCTGGGACTCTTTCAACAGGCACAGGTGTCTTTTGCCTCATTCCTGACATGAGAATAAATAAGTTTATTACATGTAGCTCTTCTTTCAAAGTTCCCATTAATGCACAGTTTTTTGGCACAGTGCACAGTCTCTTGGAATGCAGGAAAAAAAATCCAAAACTTTTTTGTACTAAGCAAAGAACCTCTGAAAAACAAAAAGAACCTGCAACACTTTGGAACTAGGGGTCCCAAGGTCCCTTAACTATAAAACCTAGTGGGAACTCTGAGTTTATTTTACTTTCAATAAATAAATCTTCACAGTCATAAATGAACTTTAACACAACATATCAATATCAGTTTCAGTATATGTAGACTATGGTCATGCAAGGTGAAGTCAGTGTTTGGTGTACTACGATTATCAGTTGAATAAGGCAAGACAGAGCTTTGGTGACAAAGTTTTGCACTTAAAATACAGTATTGCCACAGGCAACTTTCCTCATTTCCAAAGATAACAACATCATTGCCAGCAATTGTGCATGCTTTGCTGCCAGTGATGTCAAAGGCCGACAAGATGGAACCAGTTGCCTGTGGCAACAACACAAGTTGAACACTAAAACTTAATCAACAAACTTTCGTTGTGCCTTACTTAACTCACAATCATAGTAAGAAGCCCAAGAAGCAAGGGCTTAGTCATGATCATGTATCCCAGTTTTATGAAGTATTTTTCTCTATCCCCCCTCTCCTACATGGGATGTTGGTCCACCCCAGGGTATTCTCCCAGCTCTATGTTCAGGTGCATCCTCTTGGGCAGGGAGAGTCCACCATTTTAACAGGCCTAAGTAAAATGTTAGCATCAATTACCTGGAAAAGGGAAGAAAGGTTTTTCGTCTTGTGGAGACAGCTTGTTTGGTGGGGGGCTTGTAGGAATTTTCTTTGCAAAGCCATTGACTGGGGGCTTTTCAGCATTTTCCTGCTGTACTGGTTTGGTTGCATTGAATGTGGATTTTTTAAAACTGTTCCACAAACCTGAAAACATTATCATTAAATAAAACAAGGAATTTCAGGTATTTTATTCTAACCATGCTAAATGTATAATTTGCAGTAACACTAGTACAAATGAAATAAATAAAACATTAACACAATGTTATAATAACAATAAAGAATTAGAGATGCTCCCAGCTTAAGTCTGACACATCCCAGCCACTAAACTTAATACACAATTTATTATTCATACTGTATCACTAGATTCTTACTTCAACAGAATAAATGTAAGACAACAGCGAAAAAGAGAGATATGAGTTACACACACTTTTAACTTTATTCCAGTTTACAACAAACCAACTGGCTTTTATGAAAGCACTGCCCATTACTACCTTTAAAAACTTTATTCTATCAGAGTTTAAACTATCAAGCTAATTTGAGAACTCTTGGATTTAGCAGGGTCTGAAATTAACTTTTTAGGCAGGTGCCAACTGGTGACTGAAATTTTTTTGAAAACAGAGCAAAACAGCTCTGTTTTCGTTTGAAAACAGATTAGTGTGGATGGGGCCTAAATACAAACACACTGATTATTTATACACCCAGCACTGAAAAACCAAGACGAACGAATCAATTAATTAATGGCCATAGATGGAGTTTCGCGCACCAACTGAAAAACTGCCCTTTGGTTCTTTGCTTTATGTTCAAAACGATCTTTCCTTTCACATGTTGCCACAACTTTGCAGCAATTCTTATTCCAGTCTCCTGTATGTTATAGGAAACCACGGAAAAAAACATGAGCGCGAAGCCTGATTGAAGCTGTGTAAAGTCGTGTCAAATTTATAATAACAGGAAAATCAGTTTTACACTTCAAAAGCAGCAGAAAGGTAAAAAGCAAGTGACCAAGTGGTAAGCAGCTTTTAATTTTACTACAATCAATTTGGCTGAAAATTAAAGTTATTGTTTGTATAATACTAGATGTAGCTCTCGCTAAGTGCCAACGACCAACCATTCAAAACACATACTCAATGGGACTGGCTTAAAAACACAGAGCCATGTTTTCTGCACATCACTTTTTTTGTAGTCAAGTATTCAAAACAGCGTCAAATGTCTTAAATCCTGATGTATATATTGTAAATATTGTTTTGACAAAGTTGGCTCACTGGCCGATGTCGATTTTACTTTCGTGTGGTGACTGGGTCGCTGGCCGATAGTTTGCTACAGTTGTCATTTGTTTTAGTTTTGCTTTGATTGAATTCAGTTTAAAAGGGTTTCTCAGTTTCTTTGATTGCTTTATGCCCGCTGCGTTGTCTAGATTTGGCATGCCGGGTGGCTGAGTACTCTTTTGGCTCGCCGTGGCCGATTGTTCCAGGCTTGCTAGCTCGATAAATATACCACTGACAATGGCACTTATAAACTAAAGTACACTCACTTAGAATTAGAAATAAAAACAAATAAAACTTACAAAAGCAGGTGAAAATTAGAGTGTATGTATCACGAAAACCTCAGGCTTCTCGAATTTTTTTTAAAAAAAGATTTCCATTGTAAACTCGTCATCCTGCTGTGCCCGTCTCGTCTTGATTTACGGTCACGCAATGTTCATAGGCAACAGCCAGAAAGAAGCAAGATATTTATCTTCTCCGGTTTATCGCTGTCCAGTTTCTCACTAGCAAGGTTTAAAATAGCAGGAGATATTTTGATGGCATTTGCTGGTGAATTTTTGAGCAAAGAAATAGAAGACACAGGACTTCGCTATAATGTTGTTCAGATTTAAGTCAGTTTTGTATCCACCAGATGCGAAAGCGATAAACCGGAGAAGATAAAATAATATCTTGATCCTTTCTGTTTGTTGCCTATGAACATTGTGTTACCATAAAACATTTTCGATTCGGTGATAAGATTGAGACGAGTTTAAACCTTTCTTTCTTTTTTTTTTATTTTCAGGATTCTGAGTTTTCGGATCAGCGTTTGGGTGTCATGAAAAAATTCAGACCCTGGGAAACAAATAAAGAAAAAAATATTTCAACTCGTCTCAATCTTGTCACCTTGTCACCCAGGTTTTATGGTCACGCAATGTTCATAGGTGGCAACAGCCAGACAAGATCGAGATATTATTTTATCTTTTCCGGTCTATCGCTGTCGCGTCCCATGGATACAAAAACTGACTTCAATTCAAACAACATTATAGCGACTCTGTCTTTAATTTAGATCTCTTCGGTAAAAAAATTCGCTGGCAAATGTTCTCAAACTTGATCTCGACTCCCACAGCTCGATGCCCGGGGCGCATGAGCATCGACGATCAGACTTGACGTTACAATCTGTGCGTGCTACGATTGGTCCGATGAAAGACAATTGACCTCTTTTCTACTACGTCATTGGAATCTCTGGAATCTCACCTTACAACAGGAATGTTACCTTACAAACATTTCTCTCGATTACTCGAGATTTTTACCGCCTAGACAGTACTTTCGCACAGCTCTATAATGCTGCTGCCTCGCCAGCCTCACGTCTTCGCTCGCCTGGCTCGTTGGCAATTATCGTGGCCTGAAATAGTTAATCGTCCGCTGGTGACCAGTTGTGAAATTTCCTGTTACCAGAGCAAAATTTTTAGTTGCATAATATTTGTGACCAGGAAAGTGCAATTTTGGACTCTGTTTAGGCGGCTCTTAAAAAGAAATGGCTTGGATGGTAAGATTCAATGCATACTAGAGACAATTACTGATAACAATGATACATGTATATGGATATTTGGAGCAAGAATTTTTGAGACGTGGAAGCTGAAGAAGATGCGGCCTCACCTAACACAGCTTCAGTACTGTTAGTGAACATACTAGTCTGTTTATCTGTTGAAGACATGGTATGTGTGGAAGAACTGGAATGCGAGGAGGTACCAGAGACAAATGTTTTCTCACTTTCTGCATCTGAAGTCCTTTTTTTTCTGGTCTGATTGGGTGTGGGAGGATTAGATACAGAATACATAAAATCTTCACTGTCGTCATCTTGAACAGAGCATGAATCACTGCTCAGTGAACAAGCTGCCGAGTCAGTGGTGGCATCAGAGTGATCAGTCCTGAAAACAACACACAGAGAGACATGTTCTTAGTGGCATTCTGTTCAAAGTTTCTGATTGGCATACACTGTACATTTTCTTTGTAAGTGTGGGTCCCATATTTTTATGAGTTTGCAACAGATTCTTATAAAACTTTGAAGATTTACTTAATTTGTCCTGGTAAGTTGAACTTGGGAGGGGTTTTTGTTAATTTAAAATTGGTAAAAAAGATCCATACCTTTAATTAAGTAATTAAAATGACAAAGATTTTGTCAAACACTGGCTGTCATTGATCGCCTTGTATAAAAGATAATTGATTATGTATGTATATACATGTATGAACTAACAAATTTGTTGTTGTTATTGTACTTGAACTTGTACTTGTTGTTGTTGTTGTTGTTGTTGTTGTTGTTGTTGTTGTTGTTGTTGTGGCTATTACCTTGTACTACCAGTTGACACTTTCTTCTTCTTATCCAGAAGCATGTTTCCCATCACTACTGGAGTGCCTGGCAAAGTGAAGGATGCCTGCAAATCTGGCATTGGAGATGACGCCCTCACAGGAGTAAATGGGGGTGCATGGAGACCACTAGGTGAGGACCCATTGATATCTCCACTGATCATCCTTTGTACCAGGTCACTGACAGAGCTGTGACAGCTGCTACTGTCGTCATCTTCATCATTGTTGGGAGTGACCTCTTCCTCATCAAAAATCAAACTGGGTTCATAGTCAACATCGATCCAAGGTTCCATGTAGATCTTTGAATTCGAGTCAAATACCTTATAGACAACAGGCTCAAGGTCACTGGCAAACCATTTGGCTTTGTCCCCAATCACCTGAGGATCATAGATACCTAAAAAAAAGAATGCAACATTGGTACATAAAAAATAAGCCTACAAGAATTAATACTTGAACAACACAGAGAATTTGTTACCTTTGAGAACCTTCAAAAAGACTGTGTTTGATGGATATACCAGCCACTCTCCATAATATTCTAGTGACTGAGAAAACACCAGTTGTTACTAAATTATCAAATATGAAAATCTTACGTTTTTCAATACAAAATAAAATCTTATAATGACTGTATGAACACAGACATGTACAGTACCGGTTGAAGGGAGTGCAGCACCTGCATGGGCATAAAATGCATGTAGTCTGCATGAAGTATTTGTGTATGCATGTAAGGTGTGTGTAATTACACACCTGTAAAATTTACTGACCTGGTACATACAGTTACATGCATTTGCAAGTAATTTCACCTGTATGTGCATATTTAAATTGGAGGAAGAAACCTTTGTTATTCATACATGTAAATGTATTTGCATGTATTTTAGAAAACAAAAAGCAAAACTACTAACTTGTATTGCAAGCATGGGACTCTCAATGTTCACAACAAAAAGAAAATTTAAACGTCAACAAGCATTGCTAAATTAGTGATCCAGCTCGAGCACCTATGAAATAAATACTCTTTTTTATCTGTAGCAGCCAGCACTTCTGCTTTTAAAAGATCTCTGAGCTTTCATTTACGTTGAACGAAACAAACTAATTTTGTCAGAATTAATTATTCAACCATTATGCATCACTTTTTTAACCCTCTTTGATCTACAAAATACTTACCTACATAAATGAGAAAAGGCACAATCAAAATAAAAATTTAGTGTGGTTAACTTGTCGACAAGCAATATTAAAATTGGAGGTGGCAATTGACAGCAAAGCAGACAATGAGCAAAAGGGCAAAAACTGCACAGCAGAGGCACAGCTATTGTATGCATGATCATCCGCTGGCCAACAACAGATCTCCAAGTTAACTCTAGTCATTAATAATCTCATTAACCAAACTCAATAGTATTAAAGCACTGCTCATTTAACCTACCTGGCTCTCTGAAAGCCTGACAACGAATTCAGATAGTTCTGGTCTTGACTTCAAGAATGGCCCCCTCTGGAGTGCCACAACAGGGCGAGAGTATAGCCTCAGAGTTCTTGTATGTTCTTTGATACCTCCAAGAATGTTTGGTGATGAAAAGAAATTCACCATGGCAACCCTCACAGCAATGTCAACTGCATCCACATCGTTCCCATACACTGGTGCCATGGTACCATTCACACCAGGAGGAGACAGGGGATCAAGATCACCCACGAAAGCAGAGTGATTTAGATTTGTCACTGTCTGAGATGGCATACTGAGTGCTTGAAGGGCCTGTCATGGAAAGACATCTGTGAGTGTTGTGTACATGTAAAAAGGTAAAGTCTGCATACAAGCCAAGTGGCCCATCAGGCTGATGCTTATTGCCAGTTTCAGTAGGGTTATGCCCCAGAATTGAATTTGCCAGTACCCATTTATACACCTGGGTGGAGGAAGCACTGTAGGATGTAAAGTGTCATGCCCAAAAACACAACACAATGTCCCCAGCCATGGTTCAAACACAGACCGCTTGATTTGGAGGTGAGTGCACTTACACTACACCTCCACACTATGTACAGGTAGGGCTCAGTTAAATAGAACTGTGCTGCGCTATATTTGCTTAACATACAGATAGTGGTGGTACGCATGACATGATGTGGCTTGCAAGAAATGCAAATTAGAATCTCACCAATTTCAAATTCTTGATCAGCACTGTACCTTCTGGTTGAGGCAATGGAGGCAGCTCATCTGCTGTCAAAGGAACTGTTATCTGTACAAACAACAAATTACAAAAGTATTGACAATGAGGTCAAAATGTACTGGAGTCAACAAGTGGGAAAAGTAACAAGTCCATTTTCATTCCCTTGAAAGTAGTATCATCTTGAAATTGTCCGGCATAAGTACTTAGGGTACCAAATCACAGTTTGCCCTTCACCTTGTTAGAATCCAAGTCGACCACCCACACATCTCCAGGCATCTGAAATCCTTCAGACTTGTAACGAAAGAAGCTTGCAGGCACACCAATCACAAATGGAGTGGGAGCCAATAACAGTTGCTCAGCATTGTTCATACATGTTGGTAGTAAAGGGATGACTGGAAACATGTACTCCAGTGGGTACAAAAGAGATGTAATAGCCATTACACTCATGGTCAGGGCATTATAATCTCTGGACTGAATTACAACCTGTAGAAATATTAAAAGACAAAACCTTCATACAGCATATGACTAAACACCAAGTCATGTTAAATGGCCTAGGCTACAGCCAAAGCTTGTTTTGGCTTCTACAGCATAAAGTGACAAGGGCTGTCATCAAGTTTTGATTTTGACCTTCATACCTGTTAACAAACTTATTTCCTGATGGGTAAATTTTAGAAACTGCAGGTAAGTTCACCCTAACATAAGAGCTTATTAAGCACCCTCAGCCATAAACAGGTGCTACAGGTTACGGCTCTCATTGACAGCCCTGAACACTAGTCTATTACAGGCTTTCCTTCTGTTTCCCCTGTGCATTCTGTCAGAATTGTCCTGGGTGGATAGAGAAAGTAAGAACAGAACACCACTTCATTATCCCAGCAGGAAATCAATCTGGAATTCTTCATCTGTAGACCAATATGCTAACCATTTTGCCTCCCAGTTTTAACATTTGAACTCTCTAACAAATCTTCACAAATGTTTGACTCAGTGATGTATTTTTTTAAGCAGATAGCTCTGTGAGCAAATAAGATAAACCAAATCCTGTACTGTGATTGGCTGCACAAGCAGACAGGATGGTGATATCTTGCCTGCTCAGGACCACCTGCTGTGTCCCACAAGAAACATTTTCTCAAAAGCCATGTAATAAATTCATTATTGACCAAGCTAGTTCCGTCAAGATGGCTGGACATTTGTCTCATTAATTTTTCTAAGTTTATGGACCTCAAGTCCGTCTCAGTCTATATCCAGCCATCTTGAACTCACACTTGGTCAATAACCAATGTGTACATACTAAAATGGGTTATTTTTCATGCTCTTCCCCTCTGTCATTTGTGTATATATAACACTGTCTTTTTTCCTAGCCTCAAAACTTTAACCTTGTACAGAAATTTAAAATCACAATAGCACTGCAAGCTCTGCCAATTTGAAATTACTAGCCAAACTTGCATGCTTTGTTACTGCCCTTCACTTGGTACTATGACAAAACACATGATAATTTGTTTGTTGATAGTAGTAGGCACGCTGTAAAAAACAAATAGTATATTTCTTAGTTTGTTGACATTGTAGGCGAGTTAGCTCTCACAGGCGGTCAAACGGTTGACATCACTTTTTATGTTGGCTGGCAGCCAAGTGTAACACTTCACGGCATCAGGCTGCCGGTAGATGGCAACTTTCAGATTAAAAACTGATAATGAAGGCTCTCTCTGGCTTCATCATATGGGGACAAGTTAAATGCAGCAAGCACTGTGCATGTTAGCGTTATCTTTTTAAAATTTTACACTGAGAATATATTACAATAGAGGACTGTAAAATTTTTGTAATTGCAAAGCCACCCTTTGATGAGGGAATGTAAGGCTATACACAGAAACAGAACTCTTACCGTATGCTTCTACATGTAAAATATTTGATCTCTGAGCAGTTCAAAAGGACCTTAATGCAAAATAGTGAACAAACAATTTATTGAATTCGCAGACTGTGCATAAATATGGCGTGTTTTATCTCCAAATCCATTTTGATTCTGAACAAAAATATGTACATTTTTTCCATAAATTTGTCATTTTTTTTCCTGCAAAAAAGTCATACTAGCCAATGTTTACTCAAAAAGTAAACAAAAACCGGGCACTGGTCATTTCATTTGGCAAGATCAGCAAATTCCTAGTGTAAACAAATACGGCTTCTAAGCCGCGCACTGTCAACAAATCAAACTCAAGTTTAAAGACAGCACAGGTGAATGAAACTTCATTATAATATTCCGAATATTTTCTCGTTTACTATTTTTCGTATTTTTACTTGTGCGAGTTAAAATTCAAATGAGAACATAAAAATTTAACGGCGTAGAGATCAAAATCTGCCACAGTCTTTCTACCAAATTAACGACATAGTAAATTAGTCTCACTGAAATGACACGAGCTCGGAAAAATGTTTACTGCTTCAAAATTGTACATGTTTTTCCTTCTCTCCCGAATTCCCCTTGGGGCTTTACATAAAAGTGCTGCTAATTAGCTGAAATTTATTTCCTGCAAATTTACACTTCACTTCAGTAAAACCACAGCCCGAAAGTGAGGATTTTACGCTTCTAAAATTTTCAATTTCCACCTGCTTGGCAAGATCGACCACTATTTGTTTTGGATTGGGTATGAACGCAACACTCACCTTGTGTTCGAGCAAAATACACGTTAAAACCTTCAGGCATGTTTCAACGCCAAGAAGCTCCAAAGGTATATGAATTGGAAAATCTACCAGCGAAAATCGGTTCAATTCCGGCATAGCAAAAGTCAAAGGAGGATAAGAGTCGGGCGAATGAAGATGAAGTTCAACTCTTGTTCTGCCTGGCATGGGAGCCTGAGCGAGAAACAGGCGTTGAATCCAGGTTTCTACCTCCTCCATGTCGTGGGCCAAATGGCTTGTTTTCTGATCCTCTGTACAAGTAAATACAGACCAGCTATGTAATCCTGGTACAATGTTGTCGTTCTTATCCAGACCTTTGCCACCTATGCCCGTTCTGGAGTCGATCATTTTACGAAGGAAGAACAGGCACTCCCTGTAGGTCGGAAAGAAAGGATGATGCGATATGATGCACAAGGATGTCAAGCTCATACAAAAATCCCGTTTGTTGTGAAAACTTCGAGATCTCTTCCGGATGGTCAGTGTATTCTCCTTGCCATCACCTCGGTCTTTGTGCACAAAATTCGAACAGGGACGAAACACATTGACACAAATCCCATAACGAACCTTGCCAGAGTCTTTGTCAGTCAAAGTGAACGCAAACGAATTCGCTTCTCGAAGAGAGAACTTCTTTGACACTGTGCTGCATCCTTCAGGCTGGCAAAAGAAAACCACATCTCCTGGTAGAGCGAAATCTTTGTGGTCTTTCTGCGGAAAGCGGCGCAAAAGCTCCGGCGTCTCAGTGGAATCGAGAGTTGGCTTGCGTACACCAACGACAACGAGGTAATCGATGAGTCTTGTCTGCATTGCTCGAGATCCAGAGCCCATTGTTGCTAGTTTAATTTGTTTCCCACTTATGTCGCGAACAAGACTTTCTAATGCCCAATATCTTCATAATGGCGATTTCAATGGCAATGGAAATCAGTTTAGTCGGACATTTTCGACGCTTACGTCGCGTTTTTGAAAGCGACCAGGCGTGATAGTATTTCTCGTTTTCCTCACGCGTGATAACGCGATACCCCGCATGTTGTGACGTCACGATCAGCTATTGAATAAATAATTTATTCATCTTCCAGCTTTTTCTTGTTCGATCGCTTTGCCTGACACTACAATACAATACGACAAAAAGTCGCACGAACTTGCTTGTTGTCTTAACAAAAATTTTGACGTTAGTCATCACTAGAAATTTCAAACGAAGTGCTTTTCGACTCGTCGTTAAGATGATTCCGTTTATAATTCAGGGCCGCGATATTCACAGAAAGTAGGCGCTACGAAAGTTTACTGTAGACAAACACAAGCCATAGTGCTTCCAATGGCGATTTTTAGGGAAATAAAAGTCACGTTATTATTCAGACTGAGATCAAGCTGTCTAGTTGTGGACGGAGCAATGCAGAACTAAAAAGTGGCCAATGAATTCCCCCCTCAGGGGAATTCCCCCCTCAGGAGAATTCCCCACTCTCAGCCCCTTCCAGTCTTTTCCGGCTGGCTCGTCATTAATATTATTTTAATCAATAATTTATTTGTGGGTTATTTTAGCAAAATCTTTCTTCTTAACTGGCTTGCTGTATGTCACTAAACGAAAGCTTTCCTCGCCACAAAATTAGCGATTGTTGACAGAACTAGAGGGAAGACGGAAAGACATATCATTTCCGCTGAATGAGCCACGCAACATAACATATTGTGTTGTCCTCGTGATTGACATTATACAAAAGTTGTTTAAATTTTTTCCTCTCATTTCAGTTTAATATTTGCCAACTGACCAGATTCACTGGCCATATAGCCTCCACGCAGCATACATGAAAGTTTCTTGTTTAAGTAAATTGGGTTTATGATTTCAAAAGGCCAAAAGTTCTAAAATCGACCAGCTTAACTAGACAGCTTTCCGTTTGTTTGCTGCGCACATGAAGCGACCAGGAGCACTTTCCATTTGCGTGGGAAAACTGCCGAGAATTTTTCACCAATGAACAGTACCAATTTCCAACGCACAAAATGAGACTGAATTCCGGAATGTGTACCATCTGACAGCATTTGAAAGAAAGCCGTTAGTGGAAAGGACTGTTCCATCTCGTTTCTCACCGAAAAGACTGCATATTTCATCAAGGAGCACGGGAACACAGCCGAAACTCTCAATAATGATAGAGGAAAGTGGCTGTTGTACAACCTCGTTCCCAAAGCCTTTTCCCTGGCTTAGGGTGGGGGCAAAGGCCCTGGGAACGAGGTGGGCTATTGTAGAGAGGTGAC
>CM042751.1:2962784-3020284 GCA_022496165.2 Catalaphyllia jardinei
TGTAGAAAGTTTCGAATTAGTGATACAATGTACATTTATGTCCCTTTTGAGCTAAATTTTGGATTAAAAAAGTAACTAAATTACTTAATTATTCGTTAACAGCCAATTAACTGACAACGGACAAATGGCTTTAAATTTAACTGACAACTGACAACTGGCCAAAATTTTAACTGACAACTGACATTTGTCCCTCCCCCCCCCCCACCCGCCATCCAGACCCTCTAATTTGTGTAAGTTGATTCCTGATGCCAAATTTTGCGGAAGATGTTAACGGGTTAATAAAGAAAATGTCAAATTAAGTGTTGAACATGAGTGTCGAAAGTAATCACGCAATTAATTTGGTTTTGGTTGGGTTTTTCTACGGTTTGAGATTGGCTCGATAGTCTAATTAGTAAGTAATTGGTTTGGTTTTAGTTTTACGACATTCAATTCAGTGAACAGCTCAATTCCGCCCAAAGTGGTGTTTATTCTGGACACACCTGTGAGCCTCGATTCTTATTGTTCATAATTTAACAACAGAAACGAGGACGTTACAGCTTACGCATGCGTCTAGCTGTGAAACTATCTCTTTATTACGATCCATGCTACTTAATTAAGGTCTCTGAGTGGTAAACGTTTTACTATTAAAGGGGGCCTGCCGTGCTTATTAGTAAGCACTGCCTGAGGCACTTTTTTCGTTATCTGAATACCGCACAGTCTAGAATTTTTCCTTACAAATTTTCAGACTTCGAATCAGACAAGTTATAATCTGGCTGCGTTGCAGTACTGAGTAACTAAGGGACGATTATTTGCGAAACCAGAAGACCAAGCAATAATTTATTGGACTTCTGAATGAGACTATCTGTGACACGAGAAACAGGTATTACAAGTTAATACGCTAACTTCACCCCCAGCTCACGTGTGACGAATATATTAATATTAAAATTTGCGCTGTGTATCTATAATATATTTACCTTCCTTATTCCACGGCGATTATTGACCTCAGTTGGCCAACTTGATTTCAGTTTTATGTTCACTATTAACATCTTGGCCAGTAAGACAAAACATACAAGTCCGCCAACGCTGTTCGGGACCTTTCTCCTGTACAACAACGGCACGCTTAGTCTCTGAGAGTGGGCAACCTGTGCCGTGTGCAGTGACTATCAATCTGCGCTCCGTTCATTTCAGTGTAGTTCTGCAGAATTTCGATTAATCATACAGGGTTGCTTTTCACTTACAAATGAATATCATCATTATAGTTCAGGTGTACTGTTAACCCTTTTCTGCCTTGCGCCCGAGATGCGAGTTCCTTGGAGGGGCACTGATCAACGGTTGTGACGCTTGAGTTTGTGCTCCGAGCAATGTCATGATCCACTGAAGCAAATTCATTCCAGCGCTAAAGAAGACCACGGAAAACTGGGCGGATGACAGAAGTAACCTTGTTCCTTCGGGTTACTGCGATATGCACAGGGCCAACGAACCTATGATGTAGGAACAATCTTTTCATAGGAAATATCAATTGAAATTCCTGTGTCCACAACTTGCTTGAAAGGTCTTTCAAAGTTTTGGTCCATACGATCAAATGCAACAGCTTATTATCATCATCCGAACTTCAACAATAGCGTGAAGATAAATTCAGAATTTGAAAGACTGATGACCATCATTTGGTAACCAGACTGCGCTGACTTCACTTTCATTCACTTGTGTTAATACTCGCAGTTTTAATTTGTTAATTCACGGGCTTCTTTTCTTGCGTCAGATAATCTGGGTGAACCTTGCTAGAGTTTGTACTCAAGGAGTTTTATAACTCACAATAAAATTGAGAAATATTTAAGGTGCTAATGCGTTCCTTATTTGGAGCTACGTATTTCCCTCCATTATCACGTGAAGAGGTCGTGACGTCACTAACCGGTCCATAGTTGCTCCGAGTCTATTTCGCAGTCGAAATGTAGCCGATTTTGCAGTTCTTTCCCAATTTTCATTTGTTACACTTTCACTGTGTTCAAGTGTCATTTTCCTCCATTTGGCGAGGACACCTTCAATCCGATTTCTTGCTGGAATGGAATTGAATCTCTTTAGCTTGCGTGTATTAAAATTGATTATTAATGTCGCTGAGTAAATGTCATTTCGTATAACCAAAATGTGCAATTTCAAGTGGCTTCTCTTACAACGTGTAACAGCCGTATATTAAACTGTTGTATGAGTCTTAACAGAAGCGTTTTCCTCTCCGTTTTTTAATCCACAAACCAAAACTCCTCGAGGTGATTTAGGAGTTTTTCCGTCCATGCTATCGAGCTCCATGTGGTTCTTGGAGTTGTTTGTACCAGTCTTTCTCTGTTCTTCCCTCTCTCGAGTTTCTTCAGCCTTTTTCAGTTCTTCCTCTTTTCGTCGGTTCATCTCCTTGTTGTAGAAATTCTCGAAGTTAGATACAATGACGGGAACTGGTAGAGCAATTGTTAACACCCCTACGAGAGAAATAACAAAAGACGAATAATTTATTGCCTGTCATTGTTTCATATTTATTATAATCGACAATTGAATCTCACATTACATTTTACTTGGAATTTTCTATCGCATCATTGATCAAACTAGGTCACATGGTACACGTCTACATAGAAAAGAAGTGTGTGGGTCTCACCTAAAACTTCAATGAAAAAAAATCGGTGAATAGCAAGTGTCGTTTTCAAATCAATGGTTTAGCGTTTGTTCTGACGCCTAGTAGCCGGGGCTGATCTATAGAGGGGGGTAATTCGGAAGGGTTCGGTCAAACCTCCTAAATTACCAAAAAATGAGACATTATAACTCGCCTACTTGTCTTCGGAATGCCTTTTGAAGAAAATTTCAGGGGGAGGATGCCACAAGTTTATTACTTTCTGCAACTATTCCGTGCTACCCTCTTTAAATAAAATGTATCATTAGATTAGATGATATGCCCTCGGGCCCCGCCCTACAGGAGACCGTTTTGGGCTGCCGTATCTCGAACCCCCTTTGCTAACACCTCGGCTCAGAAGTGATCCTCAAATTTATATAATTACCCTTAAAATGTTGCAATTTACAACTGTTTGTCGGACAACGGTTGACGGAGACATGCAACCTTGGTTTATAGTGTCCGTCTTTGATATTGGACCTCCATGGTCAATTGTATGGTCAATTGACACCTGTCAAAATGAGGTATCCGCTGACCACTATCCCGCGCACATATCGCTCAAGTTAAGAGCTAAACCAGTTCATGTGTTCATGGAAGTACACCGCTGACCAAGTGCTCATTTTTCGATTGGATCGTGGGATCGTGTCAGGTTAACTTGTTTTAATCAATATCGGGTTGTTCAGAAAATAATTGTGGACAGAAGCTAACGCGTTTTGAAAGTTTCAATATACATTCGAGCTCTTTCTAAAATTCGTCAAAGTATACAGTCAAAGTCCGCGAAAAAAATTTACAGATTCATGAAAATAAAATTCCAAAAGTTATTAAGCACTTATTCCTAAGAAGTTTCGTGAAGTTCTAAATTATACCGTCGGGTATGTATATAGTGATATAGATTTAATGAACCAGATTCAGTTTTCCGTAACGTTGACGGAGTCAACGTAATCGAAACAAGTGGGACGAAATATATACGAAAATGATTTAAACAAAAATGAAATTTTGAAAATTCAGTAAACTGGTAGCTGGAAATCGATATCGCTGGCAAAATTTGAGGGATGAAGGTATTTTATGCTGGGCGCGCGTCGCTTGCTCAAAGATACTGGAAATTTAAAAATCCTCCGCGCCATATTTGATTATCGTTTCAAATGGTTGCCTAATATAATGAAACCTTCTTCCCGCCACGTTTATGCGGTTTTCAAAATGGCGGAGAAGAATATGCCGAGAAGAAAAATTCTTCCTCTTTTTTGGATCAAAGGGTACCGAATTCATGTAAATATTGCGAAAGAAATCCTGATTCACAAACCAAGGTATGTTCTGAGTTTAAAATCATAAAAAATATCTCCCAATACATACACATCGCCAAAGTCCGTAAGCCATTCAAAAATTAGCGATAACATCTCAGGAGTTCAAGAATGTAATCTATTTCATTCAAGTTTAAACTACAAAAATAACCCATAATACCGTCAGGTGACATTGTAACTCTGTAGGAAATCACAAAATAAAATCTTTCTGAACTGAAGTACAAGTGTGTGGTCTCGTCTAAATAATTTTAAGAAAACTGATTTGATAATATTTGTTCGATACTAACATTTACCAAAATTTTTTTTCAGTTCTTTTACTTTTCAACGTAGACATTGAAGTAGAAGCTGGCTTTCAGGAAAAATCTAAAGCTTAAAAATATTTATGCTTTATCTCCCAAAGAAATTTTGCAACGCAAAGCCAAGCTTTAAGTCGAAATAACAGCTGCCACGAAAAAACAACAGCTGATTAATAAAACAAGCTTAACCTTTCCTCTTAGCAATCGCAGTAGATCGCTACCTAGATTTTTTCACAAATTAAACTTGCATCTGCGTAGGAGTTTGAAAGAATTCCTATTCGCAGCATTGCCTTGAATGATAACATTCTTTTTTCTCGAAAAAGAGAGATGAAAGTGAAAATTACGGAGCGAATCTCATTTCAACATTAATTTTGTTAATAGTACTATGGACCATTCTCTTGTCATTTCAATAGCATAAGCAAGGTGCGTTGTGAAAAGTGTTTTCTCTGGTCGAGTATCCCGCTGAATTTCAAACTCGTCGCCTGGAAATGAAAATAGGGATATTGAGAAGCAACTCGAGATTGCTTTACGGGTCAAAACGTTTCTTACATGACAGGACACGCTCTCGAGACCAATATTATGGTGATTCCAATTTTCTTTTCGACTTCAATGAAGTTAGTATGCGTGCAAAACACTTTTGAATTTTTAAACACCTCAGTGGTGCTCCAGAATGTTGTCGCTTGGTTGCTAACTCTATTACTACTTATGACAATTGCTAATTTGAAGAGGTTCTCTTGAGTTTTGAGTGAAGCCCGCACAAAAACACAGTGCCACCTTAATTTTTTTAATGAATTTAAACGGATGATAACTGTAATAAATTTTGAAGAGCTATTTTCTGAGAATCACGTATATTTCCAGAAGAAATTATCTGTAGTGTAAGTTTGCAGTGGCCAAAGCGACTTCCACATTGTTGAATAATTTTATTCCAAAATACACGGACTATTATTTTTACTTCGACGATTCAAAGTAGAGATATCTTTTCATTACACTGGCGAAGCGCTGTCAAAGATGTTATGGAACCTTTATTGCATTCTTCTGCAACCTGCAGGTACTAATAAATATTTCAGAGCTTGACAAGCGTACTGCAGGGCCAACGCACAACTGTAATTGAATTTATATTTCACTCAGTTAAGGTCAGAGAGAGTACAACTTCAATCGTCTTCGCTGCGCTTCCAAAATTCCGCGCGGAATAGTGGTCAGTACTGAATGAAAGTTTGGCTTTAGCATTTAAAGCGAAAGAAAATGGCATGAACACCTTCGCATTATCATCGACTTCAGCATTCCGAAGCCAATTAATATTTAACTAGAAATTTAAGCATGCAGTCATCTGAAGGCAAACTTTGAGAATTTTTAGACTGAAATGAACGACTACTGAGAAAATACTTTGTTTATCCTGCTGAATAAAAATGAAAAGCAAAGTGAATTTGCCCGCTTTCACGTAAAATTAATAGGTTTTAGGTAGAATAAATCCATCACCACCATTTCAAAACAAAGTTATTGTATTAGGTTCCCACATAACAATTACTTATTCACACAAGTTGAGAAGAATGACAGAAGGTAAATTTGCTCTCTCGCGAGCCACCTAAACCCCTTCCGCGCGCGGACCACGCGAGGGAATTACAAAATTTTTCGCGGTCTCTCCTAGCAAACAGATCATATTTTTTTTAAAGAAGTTGGGTTATCTTTGTGCAAGATACGATCATTAAACACAACTTTTTGGTCGTTAAAAGTCTACAACAATTTACTGTGAAGTCAATGACTTGATGCCGAAACAAAAAACACCGAAACAGACAAAAGATAAATGACAAAAATTGCTAGCGTTCATTAACTTCAAGAAAAAGCTCGGTGGTCTTTGCAATTCTTGCACATTATAACAGACGGAACCATTGCAGCGCAAGTCTTGCCGTAAAGCCCACTTAGTGCCTTTTCAGTTAACGCACAGTGTTGGCTTACCTGAGATTGCACAAAGTGCACCCACGATTTTCCCGGGAAAACTGGTGGGGGATACATCTCCATAGCCCACCGTCGTCATGGTAACGACAGCCCACCAGAAGGAGTGCGGAATGCTTTGAAAGTCGGTTTCTTTGCCTCCTTCAGCATAGTAGACGCAACTAGCAAATATCATAACACCAATAGCTAAAAAGAACATCAACATAACCAGCTCATTTAAACTCGCTCTGAGCGTGTTCCCCAATATCTGGAGTCCACGCGAGTGGCGCGAGAGCTTAAACACACGAAACACGCGGACCACACGCACCACACGCAGGACGGAGATAGATGAGTCGTCCTCTTTGAGTCCAAGTTGAACGTAATAAGGCAGAATGGATAATAAATCAATAATGTTCAGCGCCCCGATAAGAAATTTGAATTTTTGCGGAGAACTAATGAAGCGAATGACATACTCGCCCGTAAACCAAACGATGACAAAAGTGTTAAGTTTAAACCAAACTTCATCGTAAGGGTTTGGATCTGGCTTCTTGAAATTCGGCAGAGTCTCGATGCAAAAAACGATTAAAGAAAGAGTGATAACTACGACCGAAAAAATCGCTAGAAATTTGGCCAACCTCGACGAATTGGGATATTCCAAAGCGTTCCAAATTAATCCCATGTAGTAATTGTTGGGCATTGGTTGTTCCTCCGGCTCATCTGCTATTCCCGCCTCCAGCTGAACGACTTGTACAGCCTCCTCTGGTAGGTCGAAGAACACAACTTCGTTGATGAACACATGAGGTGGGACGTGCTCTGGCCTGATGAGAGTTCCTCCAGACTGATAATAATAAAGAATTGCGTCAAACGCTGATCGGTGTCTATCGAAAAAGTATTCTTGCCTTTTCGCATTGTAAAACTTGGCCCTGCGGCTCACAGATCCCAGGAGAGTTTCGGGAAATCTTGCAAGAGTTTCTTCGTAAGTCTCAAATCGCTTGCCTGCAACGTTTAATACAATCGGATCGTCCATATTTGAAGGATGGTAGCTTGCTAAGCCGTCAAATCTTTCCATCAACTGTTTGTAACCACGATAGTTGCTTCCCGGTGCCCCATTCGGATCCGCGCTAGTTGAGGCAGAAGTGGTTGCCGTCGTCAACATTAAAAATGTCACAACAACGAAATAGCCCTCCGTCAGTAGGCCTGCAGATTAATCTTGTATGTCGCGTTACTTGGGCCGCTGTCACCGCAAAATTTGTACACATGCGTAATCAGTGCTGGTCAATATCGACGATTCTTTTAACTGGGCGCGGGGTTCGAACGATCTTCCCGACAGATCATGTCGATTTCGCCCTTATAAGTCGCTCGCCTTCTCTTCGCTGTTGGCCCCACTGATTTAACAAATGCAAGCCTTGACACATGTTTACATCAATATATTTATGACTCTGTGTTCGCAGACCATTGAAAATTGTTACATTATTATTTTATGAAGATGTCTAGAATTGTAATTAACCATCCACACACATCCAGAGAAGGAACAGCATCTACTTCTCAGGAATGGTCCCAGTTTTTCCCACCATTCTAGGATTCCTAAGCTGAAAATTAAAAAGTAGTGTAAAGATTTTATAATTTGGTTAGCGAAGGCAAAAAGAGCAGTAATCAAAAGTGAAATACCTAGATTGAGAATTATGAAACCCTGAATGGCTGAAAGCTAGGGCATTTGTATTCAGAGAAAGGCATGGGCTCAAACAAAGACAAAGTTGTTCTCCAACAGGGAGAATGCAAATTTGCTCTTTCCATATTTGTAAACTTCTCACATTCAATTCGCAACGAAATTTTAAGTAAATTTTATTCAACTGCGTGAGAAATACAGAAAAAAGATTGATATTCGACGTAGTTTGCGATCTAACCTTTACAGAACTAATTTTCTCGTATTTGTGAAATGTTGTCACAAGTAATCAATAAAATGATAAAAACGAGCCTTTTTCACCTGCTCAAGCCGGCCAAGATATCAAAATTCAAACTTTTAACTCTTGGAATAACTAGTCGTAATTTAAATCGAAAACATAACGTACTCGCGGCAGTTCAGTGGTTTTAAACAAACGTAGCACTGATAATTTGACAGAGAAACCCGCTCTTGTTCGCTCGCAAAACATCGCGAGAAAACATGAATGAAAATTTTAAGCGGGAGAAACCGCGAACGCTCGAAAAGTAGCCTTCTAAAAAATTTAATTCCGGTTGATATGAGGTTTATTTTATCTAAATCGGCAAATTTAAATCACTCTGTGAGATAACCGTACAAGAGTCTCTTACGAAGAAATATAAACATTAGAATCATAGAAGTAATAATGTTTGTTTTTCAAACTATTCGATTTTTTTTTTCACGCGAACGCTTCAAACGTAAAAAAATATTTTTGTTAGTATCGAATACGATAACAACGTTAAGAAAACGCGCTTGAAAATTTAAATTAAATTTTTTCATCATGTTAAAATCAAAGTGATCGTAATATTCCTTTTTAGCCCGCATCGCGCTGTTGTTATCCTTTACTAACAGAAATTTCAAGATTCCAATAACAATAGCGAGAGTCTTTGTTGGGAAAAAATATTTAAACAGAATAGGAAGCTTTCTAATTCTTGTTTCTTTTAAATTTTTAATGGCTTGAATGTTTTGAAAAAAAAGTGCTTAAATATGCGCTAGCTCCGTCGATTGTGGATATTCTTTTTGCCGGTATCTATCGGAAGGTTCTAAATCGAAAATTTACCGAAATCAAAGAAAGCAAGTGGGTTTTTTGGCGCGCGCGAGTTCTATATCACCGAGTTGAAAACAGCGTGCTGCTTCTAGAAGTACAGGAAATACAAAAATAGAAGGAGCGGAATTTTCCATGTGGACACAAATAGCTTTATCCTACACCAATTTAGCTGGGCCTGCGGCGATTATGAAAAGGGAAAAAAAAGAGAATTGACTTTTAAAATGTGAAGAAAAACTCTTCACGGAGAAGGAAAGGGAAAAGAGACTTAAAATGCAGATGAACTAACTGATAGCATTTCCACTATAAAACGATTTAACATTTCGTTACTTTGCCCGCAGTATTTCAGTCGAGTCGTCGGGGCCAGCTGTTTCGTAGCTTGTGTTTCCAATCTGATTGTTTTACCTTGTCCTACCATTTTAAACGAGTGGTCTCCCGTTGGTTTAATCTTGTTCTCGCTTTGTTCGTAATTGACCACAGTTCTCTAAAGCTAAGAACAAGAATCTCACTTGAATCACTGTTATAATATTGTAAGAAAGATTTATTCCAGGTTGATTCAGAAACACTACTTACACGAACTGTTTGTTCGACGAGTTTTTTCAGCCTGTTATTCCAGTCTTTGACCATCTTTGGATACGTCAGATCTTTATCGATTTTTTTCTCTACTTGTAATGGAATGAAGATATTCGATGAAAGTCGCGACTGCACTGCGTTTTTTCCAGGGCCAAATTTGGTAGGAACTGCAGGTATTTGGTCGATGTTTATTTATTGCGACGCGCCTGAAAGCAGATCAATAAAATATGACTGGACTCTCGCGTTTGCACAATCCACGCAGATCTCAAAGTTAGAAAGGTGTAAAGTTCGGTAAAGTACTTCGCCGGCCAGGCTCAATTCATTTTATATCATCTTACAAAGAATCTCTGACGGTGTTTTTTTGATTAATTTAAGCTAATATTTGCAGGGGGCAAGTATGGCTAAGGAAACAATCAAACACAATATGTTTTGCTAAGTCTTCTGAAAGTGACGGAATTTCAGAAAAAAGTAGAAAGTGGAAACTATGTCTTCCGAAATCCTTCCGAATTTAAACTTATGGATAAGTTTGAAACGTATAAGCTAGAATTTAAAAAGCTTGGAGTTAAACCCAAGGAGCATAGGTCATAACGCCGATATCCTGCAGATATTTTAATGAAATGGCTCGGAACGAATTTTCAGAAAAATAATTAGGTCCTTCCCCGAGTACAGCTTCCCTAAGGAAACATAATAACATATTTGAATGATGCCTGGAACCTTATTGGATAAACTGGACCTTGCAAAGACTGAAGGAGAAATACTTTCAGTAATTGTTCGTTTTTGAGAGAACTGGAGCAAAACTATACCAAAAGAAGTAAATATTTCAGACAAATTGATAACAAGTTCAAACGATAAAATCAACAATACATACCATAAACAAAGTTTTCAAACATATTATTAGTTATTTGAGGCGAGACCTCTGTGGTCTTAGATTGCAGCGATTTAAAGTTTTCGTAATTGCAAACTATTCCATGCAATCAAAAAGTACATTCGTGAGTTCTGTACATTGTATGTAATTTTTCTATTGTAGAATATGTTTTGGCGTTTATATCTAAACACTGAGCCTACGTTATGGCAAACCTTCATGAAGGATAGATTAATTTAATGATAATGTTATCAAATAGATAAGGTGGTCACTCAATTAAAAAAAGAAAACTTTAGAACACTTATAAAGCAAACAACAAAAGTTGTTTGAATATTCCATCAACTTCCAGTCTGTTGGTGTGAGTAAAAACCTGCACGAAACCAGACTAAGAAAAAAGAGCAAATAAAAAAACCAGAATGAAAAAGAAATTTCTCTCAAATTGTGAGACAGGTTTAATTCATCAATAGCAATTTAATTTTAAAATACCCGAATGTTGGATGTTTTTATTGCTCCGTAACACAGGTGATTTAGCTTATTTCGGTCTTGAGTGAATCTTTGATAAAAACACGACTGGCGGACTTATCTATAGCCAGTGATTCGTGCATTGCTTACAGTTTGTTCACGGCACGGGTCAAAGATTCAACCTCCATTTGTATCTATCGATTGACAGCGCCAAAACAGGTCATGTAGAGGCAGTTCTTCATTATTTCTGTATCTTCCTGTCAGTAAAACATTCTCTGGTTCACAAAGTTCAAAATAGAGATATGGAAGCTCGTGCAAATTATGAAGTTATCATGTCTGTCCCAAGTGAATCACTTCGTCCACGCTTTGAAGGTCAACTGTTTAACGAATAAACTGAAAATGGCCTCTAACGTGTTATAATTTTTTATCTCGAGGGAATTAACACCGGCCAAAATTTTTCATTCTGACAAACATTGTCGTACATAATCCCACATCAATGGAAATCAGCTCCTTTGAAAGGGGATGTGTGTCGGCCTCCATCTGAACTTCATCCCGAAGAGAGATATTTTCTGAATTTGAAATAACTTGGAAACGTCGAAGATAACTGTGGTAATTATTTTGACTGCAAAACACAGCTTAGCAAGCCGTTGGTAGCAGTCGCCAGTTATGGTGGTAATTCAAATATTTAGTCGGAGAGGTTGGTTTTTACTCAAAGCCTGCCGGAGCTCCCATATTTGTCAGAGTACAGCAAATCTTTAGCTTAAATGCTGCAAGCAAATAAGACTGCAAATAAGACTGCAAACAAACAAAACATCAAAACAAAAGCAGTACAAAACCGTAGCTATGCAAAGCGGGATCTCATGTTGACTTTCTCATTTTGTTTATAAAGTAAGAAAGTAAATTGTGGGATATTTTTTGAACAAGAATGGTTTCCCACCATACCTAGAGGACCCAAAGACAATACAATTACGCATATGTCTGTACAGCATTTGTTTCTCACGAGGCAGGTTTAAAATTCTAATATTCAAAGTGATTGCCAGTCACAAATTCAGGTCATTAGTAGTCTTTTCAGTATTGGCAATATTCCCTACGATGATTTTAACTTGAACCCACAGGTGGCGGCACGACATTACCATTCGTAATGAAATACTTTGTTTGATAACAATTGTGCGATTGCAAGTATATTTTTACGCTGCAGTAGAAAATGGATTGGGAATTTTTTCCTCCGACTCTAGGTCGTATCAACGATGAAGAGCGATCCCAAAAGATTAATAGAGTTAATATGGATAAGCTTTTTCATAATATCGACGCACTCCTTAAAAGAGACGTCAACGATTGTTTATCGAAACATCTAGACGGACTGCTTAGAAATAACGCGACAATATATCAAGTTGGGCGAAGCGTTCAAAGAAGAGAAAGGATTGATTATTTTGAAGCAGGAGAAGACGAAGAAGAAGCGGTGAAGTGCAAAACGGTTAGAGAAGGATACTTTAGCCAGCTTGCTCTAAACTGTCCCAACACATCAGTAGATAAGTCGCAAAGTGTACAGACCGAATCGAGTTGCCCAATGAATGGAAAACCTTCACCCCGTCTTAGATCAAAGAAACCGGTCACACCGCCTGAAATTTGTCGGCCGACACGTTTAATGAGTATAAACGACGCCAGAAAGGAGCGATTGAAATTTGAAAGGCTTCCATTGACTTTGGCTAGCGACCAATACGATGTGTTTCCTAGCAAGGGCTGGTGGAGATCAGAGAGAAGCGGCGAGTCTACGAGCGATTCTGAAACAGAGGCTGAAATTATCAACGAAGCTAAATCAAACTCAGGTTCTAATGTGGATCATTGTCGCTCTTTAGATGTGTGCAGCAGTGCTGAAGGTGTTCTAGAAAACTGCAGCGATGGATCAAAAACTCAAAATCGGGAGGGCTCTACTTCAAGTGAACTTTCAAAAATTCAAGAAATGCGGTCTAAAGAGCTGTTGAGGAGAGCAAGTGAAACGTCGAGCGGGTATGGAAACGAGAGTGAAATAATTAAAGCTCCCAGACCACCGCAACCCACTCCAGATTTTGACGACAAAACCTATCAAACTTGTTCTGAAAACTATTCTCTGTCAAGTTTTAGTAGGTCTACAAGTTTTGCTTCTGATCATGATGCAGCTATATTTAGCGAGGATTCGGAACTCGGCTACAGAGAACTGTTTCATTATCGCCTCAACGCAAAAAGTCGACTTGATTATAATAATTTAAAGGCAGTTAAGTATAATTATTCACGTCCTGATAAGCCGCTTATACTTAAAGCCGAAGAAGAAAACAGTTCTCAGAAATACTTTGACAAATGTCGCAAAATAACTTGTGTTTTTCCAAACGTGAAAGCAACCACAACAAAGGGTAACAAAGCTATCCCTGTAGTTCTTCAAAAGCAAGCTGTCAAGAGACGCCCAAACACTACGGATATACCAGTGAATTTGAGACTTCAGCATCGAAGCAACGCCTTCACAAAGTTTAGTAAGGCTAAGAAAGAGAATAGCACAGATGAGAGAGTTCTACCCATAACTCTGAACAAGCCAACGGATGCATCGTATTCAGTAATGACTCCATACATGGCGAATGTTGTGTGGTCTGTTATGGATGATGAAAAAGTGGTCTGATTGAAGAAACCAATCGGAGTAGAAATAATCATTGAAACAACCATAAAATTATACTCGAGAACTGTACGGACTGTATGAATGAATCAAAAAGCCATTCTTGTGTGCTCCACAGAATGAAAAATAAGAAAAACAGGCACAATTCCCCACCGTTCTTTCTACTCCTTAGCAACCAAATTTTGAGCAGGTACTTTTGGATTAATATTTGAAGGACGGAGAATTGTTTACTGGAATCAGTTTTCTTTTTAGCATGTTTTTAGCATGACGTAAGTGCCAAGTGTATGTTTTTATATATACAGTGGAATTCCAACTTTCCGAACCTCCTGTAAAGGGAAACGAAAACTGGTTTGAAAAATTGGTGGCTCGAGAAATCGGAGGGTGAAACTACAGGTTCGACTTTGTGGAGAGAAAACCTTTAGGTTTTAGTTCGAGGGTGATAGAAATTGTCATTCCACCAACTTTCAGATCCTGTTGTTATCGACGGGAGTGACTACTCATGTGGTATTTATTTCTCGAGCACTAAACTTTAGAAAAACACCATTAAATGTTTGTACTGAGATTACTTGTGATAGCGTCCCGTTCTGCAATATCTGACGTAAATTGTAACAACAATCAAGTCACGTTTTGTGGCACCTTTCGTGGCACCTTTCACGTTTGTCGGATTTTGTAATAGTTACCTATATTGGATAACTGTTGCAAATATGCTGAGCTCTCCCGGCTGCCATAACACACAGTTGTGTCTCATGCAAGAATTTACATTTGTGTTTTAACAAAAAGCACCGGGGAACAGCGCATGCAAATGTGATACTGAGAAGATTAAAGATCCTAGCCACTCGGTAATCGAATCTGAGATATCTACCTATGTAGAGGAAGTCAGCGAGATCATTACTTTCGATGCATTTGTTGCTCCTTTTGAAATCTGCGAAGAAATATGAACAGATATTAAGGTATAAAAGATTTAAAAAAGGACGAAACTTCATACCTCGTAGAGCTGAGCTAGAACTCTTAATTTAGTAGTTAGCTAGCACTGCTTGCGTAACATTTGGCAACATGAAAGCTTGTTTAAGGTCTTTTTTTACAAAACCCTAAGCTACATTAACATTACCTAAGTCAGTACCTCAGTGGTTGGTGGTTTAATTGCGCAACTGAAACAGCTCTTCTTCGGATATGATGGTTGAATCGTTAGAACAGATTATAAATGTTGAGCCGAGCAATAGCCAGAATATGATAATAATGCTAATCTTTATGAGCTATTATGACTTATTACCAAAACAAAGATAATGCGTCTGCTGCTCACATTATTGCAAATTACGACCGAGTGTCTGCCTTACAGTTTGCGATAGGTGGGTTCGGCGACAGGTATTTCAAAACTCGACAACTTATATTACGAATTTAACTCCCATGCATGCAATTTGCTTCAACTGCTGTTCAATTCTGTACAAGTGCCAGCTTTTGAGGGGCAACTAACGCCCTTATTAGTTTGCCAGAATTTATCTGTCCTAGTAGAGTACCAAATTAGCATTTTTAAACAATTTTCCCCGTTCTGTCAATTGCCAGCAAAAATTTATCCATCCTACAGTAAACTAGTCTCCTTCACAGCCGTTATTAGGGTCGTCACAGCCTCTCTATTTTTATACGCACGCAAAAGGAAAAGGACGCGAATATGAAGCGCTAACGCAAAGCAAAAAGGGGAGGAATCCTGCCCTCTACGAGAGTTGTCCAATACACCCATTAAGTCCCCGTACGTTCCGTAGAGTACAGTTTCTGACCGATCGTCTACTGCATCTCATTAGGGAAACGTCGTTTGATGAAACAGAAGGGGGCAAAAGGCTTAACGTTCCGTTCGGTCCGTTCGGTCCTTCCTACTGCAAAATCAGAGAGTCAAGCGTCAGGATAAGTCTGGTAGCTCAGATCAACCACTGGTTGTTACTTCATCTTTGTTTGAGAACCAGGAGCATACGATGAGAATTTAATAAGAAAATTTATTTAGGTAACTTACCACTACTATGGATGAGAGCAGAAGCATATTCTAGGTGATATGCTTCTGGACCTTCTGAGAGTGAATGCGCGAACTTTTCCCTTGGACACCTTGAGTAGCATACACAGCAAGTAACACTAATGAGTATGGACTGGAACTGAATTAGAAAGAACGCGGGAAGCGATAGTTGAGAATATTTTGGCTGAACTGAGTATAAAGTGAAAGGTTGGCATATTGTAACTGAAATTAAAACTATGTTGATGTTGTAGATGATCTCAGTTTGCTTATATCAAATAACCATTTCCCCGGTTTTGTTTTCGCAAGATCGGCAATTTGCTGGAGTCAGCGAATTCCAGTCATGGCGGATTGGTCTTGGGCGAGCACTGCGGGATTGTTTGGCGAGGAAGATGAAGAAGATGCCATCGATCCAGATCAAAAAGTTAGTAAGCACGCTGTCATCAGCATAGAGTCAATTCATTTCAAGAACGTCTCCATGCATGCCCTCGGATATGTAACTTTGAAGGGGACGCCAAGGAAGAGACGGAGGGGTAAAACCATTTTTATATATCTCCCTCCGATGTAGCACGATTTATATTATTATGTATCCATTCACCAATGCTTTGCTTGTGTTGCAAATGGTCTATTGTGTATTTGTAATTATTTAATTATTTTTTCTTACCAACCCCCGCACCCCCCTCCTCGTTTGCAGCAGCTATGTGGCATCATATTCTGTTTTGTTTCCTATATTTGTTTTGCCAGACACGATGGGACAACAAAGACAGCCTTATTTTGGTAATTGACTGTTCAAGGGAAATGTTTCAACAGGTCCGAGGGGAAATCCCTTTTCAGCTATGCATAAAGGTTTGTTCTCTGATCATCTCTTTATGTTTATGCACCTGTTAATTCAATGAGTGCTCATCCCACCCTCGGGACCATCCCAGGTGGTTTTTAAAAATTGTTAATTCCATGGGGTGGGACGTGGGACCCAGGGTGAGAGTAAAAAAGAACACAGTCAGGCATCCCAGGCTCATTTCAAAAAATATTCCTGCTCAAAATTTAATAAATTATGATGAAAAATTGTTATTCACCAACATTTTTGTGTATGTTGTCTTGTAGACAGGCAACACCACACAATTGCTGCTTAAATTTGGTTTACTATTTTGTTTGATTATTAAGTAACGGTCCATGTAAGAAGGATAGCACACACGGCAGGGAATGCAGAAAGGTGCAAACTTTTGCACAACATTGCTATTGTTCTATCATACTTCTCATTGGCTCAATCAGCAAAATCTACCAAAACTTCAGGTAGCTTTATCTTTATTCATCTTAAATTTTTCAACTATTTTCCTTTGGACAAAATCTCTTCCGAGTCTAAATACCACAGTAATTCTATGTGGGGAACACTGGAAAATTGGAGGCTTTTATTGTCTTTGTTTACGACTGTTGTGATTGGTTGAAATGTTTTCACACAAAGGAAACTAACTTTCAAAGTAGAGTTTAAATACATTTTATTTCATAAACCTGCTTTCCATCGATTGATAAATTCTATGTCTAAAAACACAACCGTTTCCATGTGGGGAAAGCGTATTGCTGCAGAACAATAGAAAATGCTATAGTTCTTATCTGGATCATTACTTAATACAGTCACCTGTTTGGTTGCAACCACCCCTCTTCAGCAACCAGTTTTCTAAAATACCAAAAGTTTCAAAGTCAAACCACTTGGAACCTCCTGTAAGTGGCCACCTCTCTTAAGCAACCACGACCTCTTTTAGAGCTAAAAGTTTGAAACTTTGCAACCACTTCATAGGTAGTGGGTTGTTCCAGAAAAAATCCACATCCCCCCTACTGATGGGATTCTGGAAATTCTTGTGGGAAGGAGTGTCAAGACTCTGGAAATCCAGGCGGGAGTGGGGTTGAACTTGAAAAAGTCTTCTGCAGGGGTCATTTCAGTCAGTCAGTTCACGCAATACGAACTTTTAGTTTGGTACGTGACACTTCAATGCTCCGAGACCCTGAAATAGTAGAGATATTTTATTCAACATATTTCTCAGCTGACATAAATGATAATCTAAGTTCCTTCACGGGTCCTTTTACAGCGAAAAACGCAAACAACAAGGCACTAAATAAGGAGCTGTCGCAACGTTGAAACATCTGACACATTTCTACTCGTACCCAGACCCAGCGTGCCACCGTTGTGTAATTTCACGTTAGCCTCTTATGGCTTGAAAAAGAATGACTGTTGAACTCTTTAATCATGTTCTCTACTAATAATATTGTATTTACTTTAGGACCATATTTAGCGCAAAGAAAGGAAAAGGGCTGCAACTGATTTTTATGAGCTAAGAATATAAACACTTGGTTGCTTTTTTGCTCCTTTCTTTACTTAGTTCAGCGCAATATAATTTTTGATATCATTTAGTCGAAGCTTTAGAAATTAAAAATAACATCTAGGCTTGATTGTGTGTATTTTCTATTAAATTTAAATTAAATTTAAGCCTATTATTTTTTCCTGGAAATCCAGGCGTGAGGATGGTCTTTTGTCCTGGAAATCCAGACAGGAGGTGGGTCTTCAGGAAATCAAGGTGATGGCGGGGTGGGGGGGGGGGGGGGTTAAAAATGACCCCATCCATCGTGGGTGTGTGGGTTTTTCTGGAATAACCCAATAGAGCAGTAATTGGATAAGGTGCTGTTCTGTTTAAAATATGAAGTTTATCAGAAGCAAGCCATGATGCTATGAATACATACGTTGAAAAGTATAAATATTTTTGTGGTTATTTAAAGTCAGTGCATGGGTTTAGATGGGCACTGGCTCATGGGGAAAACATACGAGCAATCAGACAAACTTTTTAACAAATATGGTCTAAGCTCTCGTAAGCGACCAGCTCCCTTAAGTGACCACCTAGGCTTGATATTTTGTGTGGTTGCTTACAAGAGGTTCGTCTTCATTGATAAAGAAATACTTTTATTTAGTAAATTTAAAGGATTAAAGATATAAAACTTCTCCAACTAGGGTTCTCTATCAAACATTAAATGCAAGATTTCTATGAGGCTTATCCTTTCAGGTAGCTTTAAAATCCATATACGTATTCATTTGATCCATGCTTGCTTCCTCCTCAATCTCGCAGGGCAATAGCTAGCATTCTTTTTTTGTGCCGGACATTACTCCTGGGGGCTGGCATTTGTATATTCCTAGGACAATTCCAGAGTTCGAGAGAGGCTTTCGTTTCATATTTCATATTTCATAGTAATTTTCCTTGGACAATTCTGTCCAAGGGGGAAAGGTGCAGTGAGGTTATCCCTATTTGAAGCACTAACCCGTGAAACAAGGTAAGACCACAACACCGGGAACTACATACCCTACTCTTTTCAATAAGTGTGTGGGTTCTTTAACGTCCCTGGCTAACCATGTAACCTTGAAGATGCACCTGAGACGTGGCCGATGGTTTATAGTCCTTATCCGAGAAGACTTGAATGAACATCTAACCATTTGCAGATATAATTACAAAGGCAGCACATTCTCCTCAGTTATTTTAAGACCCTGAGTGTTGGTCCGGTCTGAGGCTCGAACCCTCGACCTCCCGCACAGCAGACTGGCACTCTACCAACTGAGCTAACCAGGCAGCTGCTTTTCGTCACATGTGGCAGAAAATACAAACATAATGGTCCCAAGTCTATCCTATAGCCTTAATGTGTCCTGTAGATTGAGACTCATTAAAATTTGCCTTTTGTGTATTTATCTTCCTTCATCTAGTGTGCCATTAGTGTGTTGAAAAACAAAATCATAAGCAGTGACAAAGATTTGATCGGGATTGTGTTCTTTGGAACTGTAAGTATAAGTAATGTACAAAATATTACTTATTAAGAAGTTCTAAGAAAAAGATCATCAGACTTGTACAATCCTAGAAGTGTGTCATTCACCTTATGACTTATCTGTCTTGATTGATTTCTAGGATAAAAGCAAGAATCCAAGTGATTTCAAGCAAGTCTATTTATATCAGGTATTTTGTGCTTGTATCATTACTTGTAATCAAAAAAGACACATACAGCTGTCACATAATGACAGCTGCCATAGTATCAACAAAATGCAATGCACTGCAATTCAAACCAATGCAACAAAACAATGTTCACTTAAAAACAAACTTTCCCCTTCCAGGCAGGCTCTCACCACTAGCCTGAAAATAATTTTTCACTAGCCTCCCAAGAGTTCATCACTTACAGTACTTTTGTAGTTTGAATGTCCTCAAAATTTGTCCTAAGAAACTTCACTGACCCACAGAATCCATTAGCCCCGGGCTTAGACAGGGCTTCCTTTGCACTCTGAAACACCTATAACTAGTAATTGAATTTTGTAAATACAATGTAAACATATGGAGGTAGAAAATCTCAAACCAGTTGACTATCTATAAGCATAGTCAAGATGTGATAATTATTTTAATTTAATTTAATTATGCACATCCAAATTTTTTTTATTTTTGTCTATTATTTATTATTCATGATCCGACAAGCTACTTTTACTTTTATCAGGCTTAAATAAAAGTGTCTGTCTGTCTGGCTGTCTGTCTTTCTATCTGTCTGTCTGTTAGAGTATTTTCTGTCTGTATGTCTGTCTGATACTTGGGAGCACAAATAACCAATGTGAGGTAGCGATGAGAAATTGACTTCAACTAGGGACCTCTGAACTTCAGCTCCTGTACTCTAAGTGCTCAGTCATGCTGTCTCATATGGACTAGTGTCTTTGTTGTGGTTTGTTTTTTCTGTTTGGTTAAATTTTTTTAAAAACAGTTTAAATTTTTAAACTGGGTTGATTTTTAAAAGGGAAGATATCTCTCTCCACTCCTCTATCCTGAGTGACTCCTGATTTATTCTATCCCCCAGCTACTCTACCCTTCCCCCAAATCCCCATTAGGCATGAATACTAATTAACAGTAAGTTTCAATTTTTTTTCTTTTTATCTCGTACTCACCGGTTTTTGAAACACCAACCTCTGGATCTGCTTCCCACTGTCATTACCACTTGACCATGAATTGAAAGCAATGGATGCAAGAGCTCTCATACTTGTTTTAATTATCAGTTCATCACCCCAAGCCCCTCTCATATAAATTTTAATTTATTCAAAAATACATATAAATTTTAATTTATTCATACATGAACCTCATCTTAATTACTAAGAAGCTAACTAATTCCAAATAAGTGGCTAGACCTACACTGTAATCACTAACCTGAGAGCTCAACCCAAACTACTAAGTCATTTGCAAAGTTCCCAGCCTAACATCAAAGCTAACCATTCTAAATAAGCGCTTAGGCCTAAATCACTAACTTGAGTGCTTAACTCAAATTACTAAGACACATGCTCACATTCTGCTCAAAATTGAAAATTAAACTGGTTTAAAAATTTCAACCCAGTTTGAAAAATATGAACCAGTTTGAAAAGTTTAAACTGGTTTAACAAAAATTAAACCAAAATTAAAATCAAACCACAACATCTTCTCCTGGACACAGTTTGAACTTGTCTGATATAAATGCCAATTATATTAAGTTTTGTTGTGTTGTGTTACTTTATAGGAGTTAGATTTTCCAGATGCCCAATGTATACTTGACCTTGAAAAATTTCTTGAAGGTTAGTTACTACGTTTTCCATATTTGTGGACTAAATGAAATGTGTACTAAAGGCATCTGTGTTCATCTATTGATCAATATCCTCAGTTGACATCTCTTGACATCCCAATCAATACACGGCCGACACTTGATTAACACTTGATAAACAATCAGTCATTAGTCAGCTGAGTGTTAACTGGCTCATGTGCATCAATCCACCGTAAGGAAAAAGATGGCGACTGGTACATTTTCAGGGGTTTCAATAAAAGCCGGTTACCCGCCACCTGTAGGACCTCTTACCACCGTCTGTTTGGATTTCAGTAATGAAAATAAAAAAATAACTCAACATAACGACGACCACTGAAATTTTTAAATGTTACAAAAACAGCACGGTTTTTGATGCCCAGAATGCTAGAAATCACATTTCTGAGCTTCAAAATTGAGATTTTTCTGGGGGAGGGGGATACATGCCCCCGGCCCCCCCTAGGGGAAAGGGGCCTTGCGGCCCCTTTACTGGTCACAGCCGCTGCTCAAAAGTTGTTGAAACCCCTGCATTTACCTATAATGCTTTGCACACAAAAACTCTAAAAGAGCGTATAAAAACACAAAGAATAATATTGTAAGTCATTCAAACTCAACAAGAGCAATGCTGTTAGTATAGGAATGCCTGCCATTAAACCATACCTTTCTATATTCCCAGTGGGCTTAGTTTGGTTTGCAAGGTATTGTCAGTGGTAAAATTTACAGCTGCTATCTTTTTTCTTACAGTGGATTAAAAATTAGTCAACTGTTGGCCAAGATGTTGATAGAGTGTTAATGGAGTGTCAACCAAGTTGTTGACAGTGTTGATCAAGGATATCAGTCAACACTTGACCACCTTTGCTAGTCCAATAAAATTCTGATTGCAAAACAGAATTTATGATTTAATGGGCATTCTAGAAGATTCAAGAGCACCATGACCAATTTACTACAGGTTGCTGACCCAGTAAATTTTTAGATGTGATGTACATGTATCGAGGCCATGCTGCCAAAATAATTTGCAGATTCATTGCTAATGAATGTCCTTGCAACGATGTTGTGGATTTATATTTCAGATGATAGTTGTGATGATTTTGAAAACAAGTTTGGTCACAACAGTGGGTTTTCCTTGAATGATGTTCTCTGGACATGTTCTAACATGTTTTCTAAAAGGTAAGTTTAAACTTAGCTTTTGTGTATCTTAAAGTACTTAATATAGACTAAGTTTTGCTTGAGGCACAATCTCATCCCCAGAGCCCACATGCCTTTTGGTCAGCACCAAGAAACGGAGCTCTGGAATTATCAACAAGCTTGTTCCCAGAGCCCTCTTGTCTTTTGCTTTTAAAATTTGATACTGCAGTTCATTCAATGCCAAATTTTGACTTTCCTAGTTTTTCCAGTGCGTATCGAATGCGATTGTGGAACGTATACCCACATTGACTTTATCTTTAGACGCCATGTAAAGCAAGCCACGCATGCGCTGTGAAACCGGAAGTCCTGAAATCTTGGTCTTTCCAGAGCTTCGTGTCTTGGTGCTGACTAAAAGACACATGGGCTCTGGGAACGAGATTGGCCATTTTACGGAGTTGAGAGCATGCGCTAATTTTAATGCCGCTGTCAGGCAGTCGGTAATCTAGACTAAGTTCTGCTTGAGGCAATGTACTGTGGATCATGCACAAATGTGAAAAATGTAGCCTAAATTTTCAATTTCTTTTTCATTCTTTACTCCAGTCTTCCTCAGTCTTAACGAGTCTGGCCCTCTAATGTCAGTATTAAGGTGTCATTAGCCCTACACAGGTTTAGAGTTACCTTAATTTGATAAGTTTCTGTCTTGTTCTTTTTGAATTTGATATGAAGGTAAGTACAAAGTTGTTTAATTGTGATCTCTCACCTGAAAACAGACACTATGGATATCAGTTAAATGGTCAAAATGAATGGCTAACGAACAGGGCCAGGTTGTTCAAAAGCCCGTTAACGTTAACCCAGGATTAAACGTTAACTGCAGTATTTTTTTTTCTTGTTTAAAAATGTTTTTCACCTCTAACATTTGGTGTAGTTTGAGATTACTACAGTTTAAAACTGCAGGGCAAACAATATAAACAGAACACCTCGCCAAAAAGTTACAAAACTGAAATCAAAATTCTCGCTAACCCTGGGTTAGCTTAATCAGGCTTTGAACAACCCGGCCCAGATGAGAAACGGATATTTCATTGAAACGGTTTCAAATACTGTTTGAACGGCACAGAAAAATTTCAAACAGATGCTGTAAACATTCAAACAGCACTGAAAAAATTTGACCACTTGGCCACAGTGCCTGCAATAATTTATTATGGATGAAATTAACACACTACTTCAGTAGACAGTGAAACAAAAAAGGTTTACATGTAATTGGAGGACAGTACAGGAGGGGAGACAACAGGCAGGGTAGCCAGGGATAGAGCACAGTGGAAACAGAATGTTACAGCCTGATTTGCCTGCCTACTAGCACAAAGAGCAGTTGTGATGAGTCAGTCAGTCAAAGTATTAAATGTCAAGTGATTTATATTTTTTTTATTGCTTCTCAGCTCTCAGAAGATTGGACACAAGCGCATCATGTTGTTTACCAATAATGACAATCCCCATGCTGGTGATCCTGCCCTTCAAGTAAGATTCCTAAAGTGTATGTTGACTTTGAAACTCTTATTTCCAATGACTCTTGTCAAACTGTTATGCAGCAAAAGGTGCAATTCAGCATTTGTAGGTAGTCAAATAAGGATATGTAACCTATGTCAAGTGATGGTAAGAAAGTTCATTTTCTATGCCAAATAATAACTGGTATTTCAATCTATACACTTAAATTATACATTCCTAATTGACCCAAAGATTGTTAAGTGCAATTCAAATTATATGTTGATTATTTTCACCATAAGCACATGTGTATGTATAATGGTGATGATGATAATAAACTATATATTTGCATTGAGTAGATTTGTTAAACCGTTAAAATCAAGAAGAAAATTGAACTTGATGTACCTTTTTCTTTCCAGAGACAAGCCAAGACAAAATCCACAGTGAGCACTATATTATTATTTTTTGGATAATTGTTATCAAATACATTTTAACCTAAACAATCAACCCTGTATGCTGTGTCTCAAGTGTCACCTATTTCTGGACCTACCTAACATCAGGGCAAGTGTTGAACTCCTGACCAGTACAATGTTCCTGATAACATGGTTTATTTGTAAGTGATTTCAGTGAATTTGCTAGATTTTGTTGAGTGAAATCTGTATGGTAGGTCTGACTCTTAAAGCTGCCAAAAAGTGATACCCACCAGTACCATTCAGTGATCTTAAGATGTCAAATGATACAATATCAAAATAATTCCTGGCCAGGCTTGTGGACCTTAAAGTTGCTGCAACTGTAATTCGTGTAACATTGAATATAATAAACTGCTATAAAAATTACCTGAGTGTGTTTTCAATAATTTTTGAATTGTTCATCAGGATTTGAGTGAAATTGGCATTGCAATAGAGCTGATGCATATTCAACCTCCAGGCCGCCATTTCGATTCAAGTCTGTTTTATCAAGTAGGTCATCTTGAAACAATAAATTGTAGGAGTACTATTATCAAATGATGATCAATATCTATGTTTAACATTATAACTGCCATTTTCACCTCACACTAAAATCTTGAATTGAAGGCACTGACATTTTGTTGATTGTCTTAGGATATAATCCACATGGATGATGATGAAGGAGGGTTATTGCCAGATCCTGCTGAGAAGTTTGAAGAACTCCTTACCAGGTAACAATAAAAGTTGCATTGTCCTGTTCCAGAAAAGGTACAAAATAGGTTAATTCCCTCAGCCTTTCCTCGTGAAAAATAATCCCTTTGGAAATTCCACTTCCCCAAAATTTTGGGTTTTAGGACACCTCTCCTCTCTATTTGCAGTTGCTTCCTCCTTGAGGTTGGGTATAGATCCACACATTGTAATAATGAGATGTACAATTACTGATTTTTTTGTTTTATTTAAGAAATAGAAAACATGTACTGTGTTTCTATCGAGTTACAAACACAAGTGGAAGTTTGGGAGAACGAGAAATGCTGTGGGAACACGTGCCGCAGGCGAGTGTTTCCACAGCTTTTTCGAGTTCTCCCAAATTTTCACGAGTGTTTGTATAACTCGATACAAACACGGAGTACATGTTTTCTATTTCTTTTAGAAAACACCATGACAAGAAAAAGGAAAACAACTTGTTAACTTTGATTATCAAAATGTAAATTCTCTTTGCTCGCGCCATCACTACATCAACAGCGCCGCTAGTTCTGTGTCTCCATCGAGTTATACAAACACGATTTGCATGCGGGCCTTCTTAGGACTGTTTTCTAATTTTTGTTATTAGCTGTCTTGGTTATATGTGCTAATGTCTTTCTACTGAACTACTCGTAACATAGGTAGAGATAATTTCTACATCAATTAACTTGATTCAAGGAAATGGGATTATTGCAAATTCATATCAAATTTTCCTTGAAGAAGTAATGTCTCCAAATGGCCAGTAGAAAAGAAATCATTTATTGTCGCAGCCCTGTACATCTTCTTGGCCTTATGCGCCTACTGGTACTCAGAGACTTGACAATGACTGGACATCTTTTTCTTTTCTTAGAGTACAAAAAAAAGAGTACAAGAAACGGGCAACAACAACTCTTCCATTTATGCTGGCAGATGGAGTTGAGCTTGGGGTTTCTGTGTGAGTTTAATACTTTGCTTAACTGTGTACAGATGATCATGCATGTAAAACTATGTTTACTTAACTTATTTATTTCTGCAAACTATGATAAGCTTAGCCTTTAAGACAGATCTTCTTTGTGTAATCTTTTCAATTGGCCAATAATGAAGGGAAGATAAACATAGACCTGGTTTTGTCCTTTTTATGCACTTCGTTCATGGTATTCTTATGAAATGCCATGCAAAATGCCTGTAAATAGTTTAAAGGGGGTACGTTTCTAAAGAAACTGTGGTGCTGCGTCGGTGGGAGTATTACAAGATAATTTGGTTTTATCAACTGAGTTGATAATGTGAATCAGCCACCGTAAAGAGATTCAGAAGCTGACATTTCGAACACTAGCCCTTCGTCGGAGCGAATCGCTCCGACGAATGGCTAGCGCTCGAAACGTCAGCCAATGTAAATAGTTTAGCTTGTTCATTTTCTTCAAGAAACTGTCAAGCTCAGAGTATTTTCTAAAAGTGCAAGAGTTCAATAATCTTTGGAAACTTAATGACCACTGGAGGCAGGGAGCACTTACATGTATATTCTCAGTGACACGTTTTGTTAATTAACAGCCTCTTAATTTACAAGTGAATATATGAAAGATCTTATCATGTCTTCAAATGTTAAATGTCTATTCATTTTGTCTGTACAGGTATCATCTTTGCAGTTCTGCAAAAAAATCTAGTTACGTTAACCTGGACAGTCGTAGAAATGAGGAAGTTAAAACTCACACCAAGTATATTTGTGTGGTGAGGCTTCATTTCAGATTACAGCACACATATTTCAATTCATAAAAAACTGGGATAATTACTATTTTACTAATTTTTATTATTTCATATGGTTTTTCACTGATTTTCATTTCTTGAAGTATTCGTCAAGCAAGAAGTCATCACCAGACAGTATTTATTAAGTGGCCCGCTACATGTAGTGTGCCTGACTATTCATTTGAGAAAAAAAAACCAACCTTCAATCTTGTTGTTTGCTTACTCCTTGCAAGAACCAGTCAGTTTTGCATCAATCCAACTGTTGGTGCATTTATTACCATTAATTTATAATTTAATAGTATATTGTTTTTAGTTTTGGTAATAGAGATAAGCTGATTGAAAAGGTCATAATGTAAATAACATTTGACCCAAATGTTTTGTTCTTTTGCAGGATACTGGTCGTGAGTTGTTGCCAACTGATATCAAGTATTACCAAATGTTTGGAGGGGAAAAGGTAACGAAAGATGTCCTTCATTATTAAATTCCTTATAACTTATCATTATAAGGTTAGAATAATGTTTGTTTTCAGCTATAGAGTCATGCTGCCCTGAAGTTTGTTTGTTAGTAATATGTCTTTTGTGCTAGTGTTCTTATTTGATGAAATTAAATAATAATAGTATTGTTAATATCTTGGCTTCGGTTTCAGGTTATCTTTGAAAAAGAAGAGGTTACTGAGATGAAAACATTTGGTGATCCAGGTAGAGATCATCTCACATAATAATTATTTTCTTATCTTTACCTCGACATTATATAGGTCTGCACACAAAATTTTAAAGAATTTCTTAGTTTCCAAAAAAAAATATTATACAGTCGGATGGTTTAAAATCTCTGAAAGTTGAGATGCAGTGATATAATAAATATAGTTGGTTAAAAGTTAGTTACAGTATTTCAAAATATTTATTCGTAATTAATCCTTGCAGGTCTTCTTTTAATGGGATTTAAGCCCAGATCATCTGTGAAGAACTATTTTCATATCAGACCTGCACAGTTTCTCTATCCCAGTGAAAAGGTATTTATAACAATATTAATGAAATAGAAAACATGTACTGGTCACCTTTCTATCGAGTTATAGAAACACAAGTGGAAGTTTGGGGGAACGAGAAATACAGTGGGAACACAAGTCCATAGGCAAGTGTTTCCACACTCCACAGCTTTTTCGAGTTCTCCCAAAGTTTCACGATTGTTTCTATAACTTGATAGAAACACAGAGAAAATGTTTTCTGTTTCTTTTAGAAAAAACCGCGACGAAAAAGGGAAACAACTTGTTCACTGAGATTATAAAAAATGGAAATTCTCTTGCGCTATTATTACATCAACAGCTTGTGTTAGTTCTTTGTTTCTATCAAGTTATGGAAACACAATTTTCAACCAATCAGTGGGCGAGTGAGCGAGCAAGCAGGGAAACAAGTAGGCAAGCATGCCTAGGGTAAGCAAAAAAATTGGGACCCCCTTCCCCTTCTCACTCACCCCCTCCCCCTTCTTTCCAATTTTTTGATCACCTCAGGCGTGCTTCTTCGCTTACTCACTTGCTGACTCACTTGTTCAATCTCTTTGCCTGGAAGAGGAAAGGAAATAGCGGCTATGGTGTGAGTAGCTGGGTATACATGTCGTTATTAGGAGCAAGGCCTTATCCTTCTGGGATTGCACTGTTTTGCCAATCCTAAGTAATGAGACTGATAGGAGTAGTTCTGCTAACCGTGTCCACTCAGGTGAAAAGAATCCTTTAAAGGACCTTTGCAGGATGCAAACCTAGATTTAACTCTCTTTAACTACTATACACTGTATGTTATTACATTTTGATTGATCAATGTTGTTTCCCATCAGAGTGTTGCAGGAAGCACAACATTATTCTCAGCACTTCTAAGCCGAAGCCTTGACAGAGATGTGGTACCAATATGCCGGTACATTCCAAGGGTCAATACTCCACCAAGATTTGTGGCACTTCTGCCACAGGTAACATGTCCTCAAATGCCTATAATTCTCATTTACAGTTAATATGTCATTGTTTCCTTTTCATATTGCATGAACATCTTTGACTTTTTTAATTATATTTGTCTGGGTTACTAAAAGCATAATAAATCACACAATGTTAAACTACTGGACAGGTTTACAATGCTCATTTTCAATAAAAAAGTTTTGCTATTTAATTTAACTTCAAACACATTGTGTAGTTTGTGAATGTGAATGGATTTTGTACTAATGAGAAACCTTGGTAACATAATTATTTATAAAAAAAACTCACCTCTGACATTTGTCTTACAGAAAGAAGAACTAGATGAACACAACAATCAAGCTACCCCTCCTGGTTTTCATCTTGTTTTTCTTCCATTTGCAGACGACTTAAGAAAACTGAAATATGAAGAAGCACCTAAAGGTAGCCTTGTAGCACAAATTTAGTTCATTGCAAACAAAGATTTTGATTGGAAATTTTTGATAGTTACTAAAAGTATTTTGTTTTCTTTGCCAGTATTTTCTGGTATTAAAAATTGGGACCTTGCTCATTAACCATGTCTAGACAGACCAGAAAATGGAAGGACATGGAATGCACATTAGGTTTTGCTCTCACATTATTTGGAACATCTTTTCAAGAAGTGCCATCCATTCTAGAAATTTTCTGTAATTTATTTCAAATGTACATAGAATTTTGATAATCGGACTACCAATGGCCAGTCAAAAAAGTATATTTTTGATGTTATGTTTTATACATGTTAATTATTGTTTTTTTTCTCCTCACCTGTTCTTTACTTTCAGCCACAACAGATCAGGTCAATAAAGCCAAAGATGTTATCAAGAAACTCACAATAGGATTTGATAGTTCACAGTTTGAGAATCCTTGTAAGATTTCATACTTTGTCTAGAGTAGTTACGGCAAATTTAAAATATTGACTCTAAAACAGTTGACCACTTTTAGGTCACACATAGACTGAAGGGGGAAAGGGGTGGGGGTGGGGGTGGAGAACAATAACAATACTATACAACTTCATTTAACTACACTAGCCACACACGACAAAAGCTGGTATCCAGGTGGGGCATAGGTGCAGTACCCTGGAATAAAGGGGGTAGGAATGCTATGAGATGCAGAAATAGATAGAAAAGGAGATTGGATGCCCAAGGTTACAGGAAGTGTAAGAAAAAACGAAATTTGACAATTATGCAGGTAATATTTCACAACATATAGCAAATTTGCAAAACTTCAAAATATTACAGACCTTTGTAATGCTGAAAACTGAGGACTATTTGCCAGACATGTGACTGGCCCAGTGGGGCCAATACTTAATTTATCAGTCTACACTTGATGCTATATTTTCTTGACTATACTTACCGGTACCTTCTTCAACAAGTAATCAGTGAAAATTGCATCTTTCCTCCTGGACAGGTTTACAGAAACATTACAAGAACCTCGAGGCCCTGGCTTTAGACAGAGATGAACCAGAAGAAGTTGTTGATCTCACTGGTAAAAACAAGAACATTGTTTTGTTCCCAAATTAAGATAAATTTATCCTTTACAATACCAGTACTTTCAGTGTTGTGTTGTTTCAGGTGCTATATCTTTCATGTAAGACTGGACATGTTTCGCTTGCTGTAACAGCATTTCTGATGTTAATTTTTCTTTTAGAACCCAATGTAGAAGCAATCGATCGTAAAGCTGGAGATGCCATAAAGGCGTTCAAGGACCTGGTTTTTCCTGATGATTATAATCCAGCTGGCAAACCTGCAGCTAAGAGAAAGGTACAGAGTTTTTTATTTCTTTCTTGTGTGCAGTGTTTGGTTAACGATTTGATTACTGTTAAAGGTGGTGACTGGTAAATGCAAGATCTTGCAAGAAAGCAGGATTAGCATTTTTCTTTGGGAGTCTGAGACATTGCAAGACTGACACGTTAGTGTGTTAGAGATGTTTGTGCTAATTGTTACTGTTAATCCTTAATGCGCACACAAATTCACATGCCACGTCATGCATCAAAAACATAAACCATGATAGGGGGAGATGGCCAATGCAATAGCTTTACTTGGATTTAACGATCTTGGAAGTTCCGTGACCCCACTTTTTTGTTTTCAGAAACAAATTTTATTTACAATTATCTCCACATTGTCCAAAAATGAACAAAAAACCAATGTGGGAAGTTAAAAAAAATTCAAGATTTCTGTCTACGGGAAATGGAATCCTGCCATCTTGCAGCTGCAAGGCGCATGAAACTATGGTCGCTAAATGCGAACTTGTTCTTTCAGGAACCTCAACAGTTGACTAAATTCGCTTAATAGGTCCATTAAACCATATTTGGCAGAGAACATTTCCCTTCAAAGCTCTAATTGCAATATTTTGGGATTTGCTGCCACTGTGGTCTTCTTCACTAACGATGCCCGATTTACTCAGATCTAGGTGTTCTTCTGGGCATGTTCTTTTCAAAATGAAGTCGGTGACCCCCCATTTTTTTACATTTCTGGCATCACTAACTCATCATCTTTCAATGGTAAAATTTTCAGAAAAAAATCAATGTTAGAAAAATTTTGCACAAACATCCTTAAATGTGAACTTGAAATCTTCAAGCTCCAATATGTCCAGACATCACGTACAAAAAAATAACAAATAAATAGGTACTTTGAGACTTTCTTAGCCTTGCAACAAAATAGAGACTGTGAGAAAGCTTTGTGAAAAAATTTAGTTTGCAAGATGTTTGTAACCCCTAAAAAACAAGACTGCTGTAACCATGAAATTTGACCGAAATTTTGCAACATCCATAGTTTTTGAAGGACCATTTAGGACCAAGGTCCATAACAGATTCTTACCGAAGGTATGGATATGAAATTTTTTATCTCTTTCAGGCAGGAGATGCATCAGGGGCTGCAGCAAAAAGAAGCAAATCAGGAGATGAGGTGGAAATTGACATGAGAGAAGAGGCACAGAAAGGCAGAGTGAGTGACATAAATCAAAGGCCAAGTTTTATTTTGCACTAGCTTGTACTCTAAATAAAAAAAGGTCCAAAAGTTTTTTACCTTGTAAGTTTGACTCTCAAGACATAAGTTAGGAATGAAAATTAACATGGATGTTTTCTAATTTGCAGCTTTTCAAGCTCACCGTACCAGTGTTAAAAGAATTTGTAAAACAGGCAGGCATTAAATGTGGTACTAAAAAGGCTGATCTGGTGGAAGCTATCAAAGAACACTTTGGAGTTTGATGCCATTATACTTTTTAACACCTTCATAAACAATTTAAATGAATGGTTATACCACTGTGAAAGAGTCATTTATTGTACTTACTACCGTCCAGTCAAAAATATAAAAGAATTTTAAAAAACAGTTCAAGCACATTTTTTGGTTAAATGTCGTAGAAGAGACATACATGTATTCCCTAATGTGGTATGCAGTTATAAAAATATCAATAAAATGGAAAAAATTATAAACATAATTTGTTGTAACATGAATGTTTGTAAATACTTTTCATAATAAATTTTTAATTCCCAATAATACCAATTATGGCAGATCAATAAAACCACTATGTGTTATCCTCAAAAATCTTAGTAAAGATTATCCCCAAGGCTAATAACATAAGCAAATTACTAATTTCAACTGATATCAGAATATTCTGAGAAATGTTTGGTCATTAGCCAACAAACCTGCACACAGGTGGAGCTAACTGGAGGCATGCCCCACAGGAAGGGTGCAAGGTTGGTACATTTTGAACTGGTCTGGGACAGTTATTGTCTTATAAAGCCTACCACATCAGATGTCACACCAGTCTGGATCAATGCTATGACCAAACACTGTGCTTAAGCTACCACAATATTCACAAAGTCAGCCTAAGGTTGCAACTTAACATTTTCCCAGAAATCACTACACTCCTTATGTGTACTAAAGGAATCTGTCGTTGAGTATCATTCAATACCCTGGATCAACACCCTTAATGTCGCTACTACCTATCTTGATCAATACTTGGCCGACACTCAGTTAACACTCAACATCTCAATCAACACTCAGTTGAGAGTAGGTTGATAGTTGGTCCAGTGTCAACCAACTCAAAAGTACTGATCAACGCTCACTGCCATGTCTGCAAACATTAGTCAACTTTCGACCAAGATGTTGATCAAGCGTCAACCAAAGTGTCAGTGGAGTATCTATAGATCGAATGTCAATTGTCAATCAAGGGTATTGATTGAGGGTGCTGATCGACATTCGACTGCAGATGTTTTCTAGTACAAATGGTCCATTGACAGTAGTACGCTGATTACTGACACAGCAAATATTTCAATAATCATTGTCTTCCATAACCATTGTCATCCCATCAATCATCAACATCCGCTCATCGTCATCACCATTATCACTACCCTCACGTGGTGTATTGGTACAGAGAAAGCCCCACTCGGGGTGTTTCTAAAACACCAGCAACGCATCTTTTACTCGACATGCGGTCTCCTTACGCGTAAACCATAATGCCACGGTGTTCCTTGACGAGAGTAAAGTGAACTTGACGGTACCGAGTACATTTTCTTTGGCGAAGGCGAATTATAAGACGGAAAACTCTGCAAATAGTCTTCCGGAGGTAGAATGCTCTCGGGTCTTGGGTACCGTTTAAAGTTTGAAGGAGGTAAAATGTTCCCTTCCCAGTCTGTTGGCGGAGCTCGACATTCGCTTTGAACTTTGAGTGTTCTTGATTGTAATTCTTGCCTTCCCTGCTGTTGCCATCCGATAATTTTCTGTTTGGGTTGTGGTAATTTAATTTCGTGTAGGAATTTGTGGTAAGTGTTTTTGCCAATACGCGAGGGTTTTGGTACACTTAATGGGTAAATATCAGCAATCATGCCTTCGGTAGATGGCAGTGAATTTCGCGTTCCAAAGTTAGCGCTATGTTTTGGACGGACAAATTTGAAATTTTTCCACATATTGCTGTTGTAGTTGTTGTCGATTTGTTGAAGCTGTGAAGTATCGACACGTGTTATATCCAACCACAGTCTTTGTTGAGCTGTACTCGGTGGTTTGTCTCGTTCGTCGTATGGTGCTTGCCGAACGAAGCTGTTTAAGTCATATGTCAGTTCTGAAGGAGATTCCCTCCTCAAGGGAAGCCCGAACGTGGTTTTAGATCGAGGTGAAAACGCCATTACGGTGAACTTCGACGACGATCAAACTCAGTTGTTGCCATGGAGATTGCATCTCATTACGCCCGAATTTGCTTCGCGGGAAATATCGGTGGACTAAAGTAAAATTAACTTGCCCAAATGCCCTTATCCCCACAATCTCCGCAATCTCTATGGAATATAACGTGCAACGGTAATGAAAAAATCACCCTCGAACCAGACCCGCTTGCGACTTCCACTGTGCCTCAAGTATTCCTTTTGTATATTTTTTTATAATATAAAAGTTAACCTTACTTTATAGCCTTTTTGCAAGGGCGTTTTTTTATCTTCATCATGATCTTGAGGCCCGGGTCTTGAGACGACTTGTTGAAACCCTCTACCCCCTCTGTCGTCACGCGAAACCTAGCCTGCGATCATACCCTCCATCCCTTTATTTTTCCTTCTCCCTTTAAAAAAAAAAAAAATGCCTAGTCGCAGGGTTTATACGCAAAACCGGGAGCGGTGCATGACGACCTCAGAGGAACAGGACTGCTGCTGCGAAAGCGACTACGAGAAGAACCCCGAATGGGAAATGACTCTAGACAAGACCAACGCGGGAACTAGAGTGACCTTTCTACATATGAATGTTGTGCCGCGTAGCACTATGAACACAAATGATGTAACAGAGAAATAACTCTGAAGTGTAAATTTTAGTGCTAATTCAACCCATGAATAACCCACTGGGCGTTAGCCCTAGTAAAGGGAATCAAGGAACCACACGAGGTAAAGAAAAAATCTTTTGACCTCGGTGTCCGACCTCGTAGCTCGGCAGAGTAACGGTAGATCTAATCCGGAGGTCGTGGGTTCGATTCCCACCGAGATCAAAAGCTGTCCAAATGCCCCTTCATAGGTCCATTCCAGGTGATCAAAAGCGCCCACCCCCGGGAAACTTCTCAGTAACTTCTATTATGCTGCGGAACATGGTTGTAATAGACAACACTCTCACATGCCAAAGATAATTTAAATGGTTCTTGAATACCTTCAAATACAGAGCAAACCTTGTGCAAGCCTTTGCTTTTCAGCCAGTCCGCCACGAATCGGGTATCTTTCGCTTTGAATGCATCAAAGCTCGTCTCCGCCATGATTTATCAATCAGCGCGACTTGTAACATGAAATAGAGGCCAGCGATCAAATTCCCCACTCCCTATGAGTAGGCGCGGGCAGGAAAAGACGTCAAATGCCCGGGGGATGTTTAAGCTTCGATTTGACTGGTACATAACGAGGTAACCCCGAGAAACGGAAAGACCTATTTCGTTGTGTGTTGCTGGTGGAAATGGGGTTCCCTATGACGCAATCGCACAGAAATGCTTGCAGAGTGGTCCCCAAGCTGTATAACAGAAAATGGCGCCATACGACCCAGAGCGACTGGTGCATGTTCCCATACAGCAAGGGGGTGGGGCAATGAGAGACCCTTGGCATGTTTAACACATTTTGTCAGCATTTCAGTTCAGGGCAGGACAGATAAAATCAAGCGACACAACACTTTCAGTTACTTATCAACTTTTACTTTTATTACTGTTGCCATTGGCATCCACTTTTTCTGTTTTCTATTACAAAACAACAACAACAAATCTTTTTCAAAATGTATATTATCTACAACGCTTACAAAATGCACCAAAAACATCTGCGCACCCCAAAAATAGTTCATACAATACGACATTATGTAGCAAATCTCTTCTGATCAACAATTACCGGTAGTAAACCAATTTGAAAATTGTTTAAATAAATATTATCAGTATTTATTCCATGCAAATAATATTGGTTGTCATAAACTCTGCACCAGCTCAATAAACTTTATCAATCTGTCTACAGAATTCTGTGCCGATTTGTTACTTGCTGACAGTTCGCTCTTGGCTTGCATCTGTTCCTGAAATGAGAAGACATCACAGACATTATACTCTTTGACTGGCAATGTACCACATATTGGTAATTGACTAAGCTTGTTCAGTCAATATTGCTGGATATTGGCCTTGTTCTTTTTTTGGTGTGTTTGTTGACTGAGACAGAGTCGAGGTCCATAAACTTGCAAAAAAAAAGGGCTCTGCCCTGGTGTAAGAACCTGTGAAACTCACAAGTGAAGTAAAACAAAGACAACAAAGAAGTCAAGATAACAGACCCTAACAATAGCTACAAAACAAAGAAAAAGTTCACAGGTTCTTACACCCAGGTAAACCCCCCCAAAAAGACTGAAGCCAATATGCTTTTGGGGAAATTTTTCTTGAAGGACACAGCAGGTAGCCCCAAGCGGACAAGATAGCCAATCACAAAGCAGGTTTTGATTCATCTTGCCCGCTCACAGAGCTAGCCATATAATATAAAACACCTCATGAATGAGTTGACTTTCACAGGGGTTTTGATTAAGGGCCAGACACAAGGCCGTAAATTGACTGAGGATGGTTTTGCCTGCCCAGTTTATATCAAAGCTCAGTTAAAAGAAGTTTTGTCCACCTGCTGAAAATGTTAAAGAAACCCCTGGTCTTATAAGGACTTGTATTTCATTAATTCATTTATTACCTTTGTAAATAAGAGTAATTTTTCACTGACTGAGTGAAATGAAATAAGTGAAAAATGTTTTTCTTGCACACCACTGTGGCCTGGGTATAGGTCATGTGACCTATTGGGCGGGCAGTTTTTGTTGCGTCTTCCATTGCCGACTTTCCCACCCACCTACCCAAAGATTTTAAGTTTTTCTACAACACCAGTATATGTGTACTAGCCTTAAACGTTTTTTGTTATTTCCAGTCTTTACTGCTACTTGTATTGGCTTTGATTTTGCAACAAAGGTCAGGCTGTGGCAGTCGGCTTGACATGGCTACCAGGAGTGTATGAGAAATACAACATAACTGCCTCACAACGCAGATTCCATTTCACTTACCATTATTGCATTACTAAGCTGTTTTGCTTTTGCCTCTAATTCAACTCTCTCTGCCTTTAATTCTTCACTTCTCTTCAGTAGTTTATTTTTTTCGTCTTCTTTTGCTAAAAAACAATAAATGAAAAATATTGTTCAGACACTTGTTATAGTAGACCCCCTTTTTCCATTTCTTTTTTCACTTCCTAATGATTACACATACTATTTTTCAGATTAAAAGTCAACCATTTACATACTGGTTTACATGTAAACACAAGCTTAACAAATAATGAATTCTTAAGAAATTTCTCTAACCTGTCTTGTGAGCTAAATATGAATGTACAACTGCCAAAGTTCCAGGCCAAGGCATTGGTTCATCTTTTTCAACTCTCTCCTGCAAAAAAGAAAAATTAAACTGGTAGGTTAGAAAAGAATGTAATGTTGGGTTCTGCCAATCCACATTCTAACATGAAACAGTTATTTCACCTTTAGCAAAATTACAGGGATGTGGGCTTTAACCATTAAGACCAGTTACAGCTGAGTATTCTTCATGGGCCCTTGATGTTGCAAGTGAACTTGCTTCTAGGGACATAATAGACGTTTTTAGCTTTGGCAGTTTGTTTCCCATTGTAGACCACATGATATTCTCTAGAGGATTGTTCTTTTATCCACCTAGAACTTATTCATTCATAAACATGCCACTACTTGAAAATCTGAAAGCAAGAATTCTCCAGAGTCTCTTCACACGGTATGAAATGGGGCCACAAAGGCAGTTCCGAAGTCAAGACTTAAAACATACGGAGACAGGGCCTTCTCTGTTGCTGCACCTAAACTCTGGAATGAGCTGCCATTAGATCTTAGAAGTTTAGATACAATTAATTTATTCAAGAAACACTTTAAGACCATTCTTTTTAAAAAAGCATATAATGTTTAACCTTTTGATAATTTAGAATAGGATTTATTGTGATATTTTTATAAATAAGACTGCAAATAAGTTTTTAATTTATTCATATTTTATTACCAGTGGGATCTTTTTAATTATTTTAATATTATGAATTGTAAAGCGCTTTGGTCAATTAGTGGAGTTAGCGCTATATAAATTATGTTAAATTATGTTAAATTAAATTAAATTAAACTGCCCAAACTAAACAGGACTATTTACCTAGTAGGAACCTACAAGTTTGCTAAAGGTAAGGAAGTGTCAAAATGATGACCCTGATACTATATAATAGCCTGACGCATTGGGATGCTTGTCATCTCATTTAGGGGCACAAGTCAAGGATTTTGGTCACACTAGGAGTGTTCATGACAAAATGCCACTATTTTTAAGCTGTAAAAGAATCTTTTTGGGTGCACTCAAAGAAATAATAAAATTTAAACACTCTTATTTTAGCTTTTAGGCTTGATTTCCACCTGTCTCTCAGGTCAGGTAATCAGGCTAAGATGAATGTTCCCAACTGTTCAAAAACTGAGACTGAACAAAAATTGAGTAAAATGTACATGTTTGTCCAATACTGTCAAACAGATACGACCCGTGAATGATTGAAACAACTCGTATGACCCGTACAGGTTGTGAAACAATGGTTTACGGGTCGTACAGGTCGCGGAATTATCCTTTTGAACAGACAATGGTGACCTGCATATCATTAGTAAGACAGCACTTCAACCAGGACAGCACGACCCGAACGACCCGTACAACCCGTACGGGTCATGAAACAATGGTTTACGAGTCATACAATTGGTAAACTGCATAGATATTTACACACCAATGATAAACAATTCTGTCAAACTCACGCGACTCGTGAATGGCTTGTGAAACAAACATGCTAAGGAAATGCATGCCCCAAAGCGAAAAACATGATGAATATTCCTCATTCTCAAAGCGTGAGAACAGAGTAGCGCTATACATATAGAGTGCTTTTCGGAGTCCGGAGTAGCACTATATTATTCAATGCGCAAAACCATGAATGGCTCGAGAGATAAACAAGCTAAGGACAATGCATGCAACAAAGTGAAAAACACGATGAATATTCTGAGAGGTCAAGAGCACTACATACAGTATATACGCACTATTCGGAGTCATAAAACAGTCTAACAAAACACGATGGATAAAATGTAATGAAAATTTTTCAGCCATGTTGAGAATCTTACCTTACACTTTGGACAGAGCCACATACCAGGAGGAACAGCCGTGAGGGGGGGATCAAGACAGCTCATGTGATAAACTAAATTACACGTATCACAAAGAAGAAGTTCTCCACTCTCTTTACAGATGGCACACACTTCATCATGATTGTCGTCCTATTAATAAAGAAAAAAAGATCACTATTTGTAAGCTAACTGGACTGCCAGTAGTGGTAGTTTTAGAAATAACACAGGCAGAGGTTCCACTAACATTTTCAAAACAAGGGCAAATAATTTGTTTTCACAGGCTGGGAAAACGTTTTGAACAGAACTTCTTTATTAGGGAAACTCTCCTTTAGATGATCCAACTGGATGGCCAAAAGTCAGAATGCAGCCTAAATTCGAGTGACACTTTGGATTAATGCCTCAGAATGCTTATAGTCAAGACCTTATCCTGACTATTGCCATTTTATAATTAGCACAAAACAACTAGGAGTGTTGGTATTTCTACTGGGTGGAGTACTTGTCCAATGCCAGGGATCTGTTTATGCATCCCCTGAACATTCTGTCTCGGAGTTGACCTAGATATTTGCCAGTATGCATTCAAACTTCTCAGGGGAGAGAGACACTGTGAGAGTGAAACACCTTAGCTTAAAGATGTCACCACCCTTGCTGCCAGGGCTGGAACCCAGATTTCATCATACATTTCTGTTGTCCAAAATACCAAACTGACAGGTCACAATGTAAGACATTATTAAAGTTCTAAAAAAGGAGTTTGAAACAGATACTGCAGCCTCTTTCAAAATGCAAATATGTAGCTAAGACACTGTACTGTCCTTAGGTAATAAATTTTAAGTCCCTAAAGTTAAATACCTTTAACAATTTTTCATTAGCTATTACCTCATCTACGGGAGAGTCAGCTGTTATGACACGTTTATACTTGAATTTTTTGTGCTTGCCATTTTCCCCATAGCCAATTCCATTTGGAACAGGTGACGTGGGTTTGGGTGAGTTTGGTGCACTGTTAAACTTGGGTGGACGGCCTCTGCCTCTCTTTACTGGTAACATTGTTATCTTCTTTATTCTCTTGGGCTTGGGAAAAAAATCAGGCCATTCGTTAGCTACATAATATCACCTCTAATCAGCTGATAGCTGTAAATGTAACACTTTCTGGAAAAACTATTTGCACTGAACTCCTTTGAAAGAAAATCCTTCTGCTACATGGTCCAACCAGGCGGACAAAAAATCATCCCTGCAGCTGGTCAATTTGCCAAATGCTCCTGTAAATGGGCAACAACTGTCTGAAAATTCAGGCTAAATTGCCCAAGTTGCCACTGATTACAATTCTTCTTGACAATCCTAATTCCCAACAATCCTTACTTAATATTCTCAGTTTACCATGACTGGTTTGTAAACTATATTTTTAGGTTTCTGTGATTTGAAGACAATTTTACCATTTTACATTTATTATAAAAAAATAAGAGAATTAGATAATGGCCATTTATTCAGGGCTTGAAAAAAGTGCGGTCTGGTTGTCTGTGGCAACTAGATTTTTCCTATCAGGCAAGGAACTTTTCATTCTCGCTTGCCTGACAGGCAAATGATTTGGCAAGTCATCTGGAAACTAATTTTAAAAAGGTAAACTAGGACTTGCCCATGCAAGCAAAATTTGAAAGTGGCTTGTCTGAAGGGCAAGCTGGAATAATCCAAGATTTTTTCCAGTTACATTCCCTAAAACTGAATTCACAAATTACACAAAATCACACTACAGCTGGTGAAGAGAGTTAAACTCACCTCTGGGTCAATATCCAGTGCATTCTGAGGAGAAATACAAGTGCTCCTTCTTTTCCGTTCTTGTCTCTTGAGCTGAATTTCTGTTGGGAATGAATAGGAACAAACATTAATGGTTGTCCTGCCATTAATTTTCATGTTGTCAACAGACTGTCACATCGCCATATCACACATGCTGTGAACTACATCTCTGCATAATGAAATTTAATCAGCCAAGATATCAATATAAGTATACTAGCATCTGGTAAACAGATATGACCAAGATTTGCAATGGCTGACAAGAGAATACATCTTCAGTATTTACTCTTCGGAATGGCAAATGAAATGTGTATTTAATTTCATACCAAGTCATTAAATTATGCCATCAACAGAGGCTTTAATAACTCTGTGATCAAACAAGCTTAACACACAAGAAAAGCAGAGACAAGCATTCCAACAAGAACAGCATTTATTCACCTTCTAGCACAGAACACCGCCAAAGTTTAAAGTATATGCTTAACAACCTCAATACTTGTCATTATTATTTTATAGTTTGGTGATAATAGTTTGGTCGTCTAGTCTAGAGGATAAACATAACATTAATTTACATTTTCAAGGCATTTTTAATGCATGGATGAAACAATGAAAGCAATATTTTCCCTGTTGAAATTGTAGAACAAGAACACAAAATTTCATGCACAGAAAGAAAATATCTTACTGAACAATCAATCAAAACAGAAAATTAAATACTTGTAGTATATTATAGACCAGTCTTTGCCCACCAAAACAAACATGAGTGAAAACTAATTCAAACCTTTCTTTTCTTAATGTTGAGATCATGTCTTGATTTATTACCTCGAGTCTCAAGCTAGCTTATCTGTACTGCATATCATTGATTTCCAAAGAGGTATTTGGACCAATCTACAGGTAGCTTAATGTTCTTGTGTATCAAAATTACGGGAAGTGTATGACTACCTTGTCCACCAACAATGTAGACTATGGAAAGGAAGACATTGCATACGACAACAGTCCTTATATCACTGAGGTTATTCACTAAGGTTGGTCATGCCTCAGTGAAATTTCCTGATGTCTGCTTATTTAATGTTCTCCCTCTTGCCTGTGACGTCAAAATATGCTGTATTGCTTAAATATAAGTAAACTTTTTATGCATGTTTAGAGGTTATTTAATAAATAAGAAATGCAGGCATTCAGTTCACATTTACATAATTATTTATCAAGATGTAAGCATTTAGATGTTGTAGAGCTAGTAAACAGCAAAACAAGGAAAAAGACAGCCATATTGTATACCAAACATATATTAAGTTATCAATACAATCACAGACTGTTTTTTCTGCAAAAAAAATTAGGCTCTTTCCTCAGAGAACCTTTATCAGCATACAGTATCAGCGAATAGCCATGTGAACACCCAAGTAACCATTTAGCAAACACAGCGGGTTCAAAACCACTATGATACTGACACAACATTGAACTACCCTGCAGTGTAGTATCTCTTTAGGCATGATATTTCTCATGCATAAATAATTGATCATTAACTAGGCAATATCTAGCCAGTTTATTGGAAGTTTTAGAGCCATTACAGGTATGGTCTAAAATAAAACTATGCTTTTTGAAACCACACTGCATTGTAACATACCTGAAGTAAACCTATTGCAACTACAACATGTATGTCTGAACTACACATCTGGGATAACACTCCCCACTGAAAACTGCAGCATGAGCTAAACGTTTTACATAGCTGAATAATAATACAAACAAACCAACAAACAAACAGACAAAAGGAAGCAAAACATTGCATTGCATTGTTGGTAAGATTGTTCCTTATCAGTGTAAAATGCCTCTTGAATCACTAATATTATTGGAAAGGCAAAGAGGCCAGAATATACACGTATGGCAGAGATAAGAGCACTTTACAGAACATGTCTGGTTGATTTCATCACAGAATTGTTTACAAAGTTCTCATGTCATTGCATAAAACCAAACCATGTCCTTATTTTTTAAATTCACAATCTAGCTCTTACCAATTAGTGTCTGAGGTGTAATTAGCCCCAAAGCAGCCATGAATTCCATTTTCTAAAGATTAAAACAAAAATATTAACTTTTATTATCTGTTAATCATCAGCTTTGAGAAACACTTAAGGCCTGGATAAACTGGGAAGCATTGTTGCAGAAACATTGTTTCTTGTTATGCTGCCCCACATGGCTATATTAGCACAAAACAAACAAAATGTTTTGCTACCCAACATTTGCCTCCTGAACAATGTTTCCGCAATTTCAATGTTTCCTAGTTTAGCCAAGCGTTTAGTCCCTGATGCACAAAAAATGCTAACAACAAATTGTTGGGGACATTTGATTGGTTACAAAGGCTGTGATCTAACAAAAATTATGAGGAGCCTAAAGGTCCCTAACCATGAAAAACTGGATGTCCAGCACCGAAGCTTGTTAGGAAAAAAAACAACTTTTTTGCAGTCACCCAAAGCCGAAAGTAAGTCACCAATGACACCAGGGTGCTTTTGGATCACAGCCTGGTTACCACACTAACTTAACATTTGACACCAAAATAAGTTGGTGTGTCAGAACATCACAATATGTTTAAGTATCCCTGCTGAGCCTGTCAGGAAAAAAACCTAGGAGCCAGCTGGCCTCTATGTTGTCAGATTTAGTCACCCGCAAAAGTACTTAATCAGTGAAAAGTGTGAAAAGCTAATAAATTTGGTCACATTGGTGACTCCAGAGGTTGCCACATTGAGCTCTGCACTGCATTGGGCACTTGATAATAAATGTTGTACATACCTTAGGTTCGAAAGCTTTTTCCACAGGTTTGCTAGTGACCTCTTGTGGTTGTATAAAAGTGTTTTGAGAAGCTGGACGTGGCAATATTGGTTGCAGGTGATGTGATGTAAATGGACGTCCACTGTATCTAAATGCACTGTTTCGAGCTTTGTTATTCTGCTGATAGTGTGTGGGAATGCTGATGGGACTTGTTACTGATGACTGTGTGTGGACAGGAGAAAATACAGGACCCATTTGTAACGTTGGTGCAGCACTTTGGCCAGTAAACTCAAGTTTTCCATGCTGTAGTAAAAGAATATTATACATGTAACAAAATACTATTTAAATGTGAATGAATGTTTTGGTTATTGTTTATAATGTGATGATATGCAGAAATCAATCCTGGAAACATGACTTTTCCTTATGCATCAATCAATTCCAGTGGTGCCCATCCCCCTCCCCCTGGCAACCACAGGGCATTTGCTAGCCTTGTCTGTGGGTGGGGCATTCCCAATTTTATCATAGCCGGCAGCTGTGCATTAGCATACCCTGGGGCGACCCCCAGGCATTTGACACGCATGTTTTCAAAAGATGGATGAGTTTAACAGGAAGGACGAGGCCTTTGTCAAAGACTGGCTTGTCCGTCAAGGGCTAGAAAAACTTGCTATGTTCTGAAAGGCAGGCTTTTTCAATTTTCGATATTTCTTCATTACTTGTAAGCATACATATATAAACGTCAAGGTGAACTATATTTTATCACAAAACAATCACTGACTGAACACTGCGTGAACACGAATTTCGCATTTTGTATTCAAAATTAGCCTAGGCTAGCAATTTTTAAATTCATGAAAGTGGAGTTAAAATACTGAAGGTTTGCAAATTCAAATGATGCGATCTTCAAGACAGATCTTGTAAGCTTAAAATATTCAAAACAAATGGCTTTTATACAAGAAAATATTTAATGACAGCTATCCTCTAGAAAAAACTGCTAAAAACAACATATAGAAATAAATATAATCAGAATCAACTAACACATACTTTGTCCTTGAAGTCTTTAATACTGTTGCATTAAAGTACTGAACAGTTGACCGTTTTATTCACTGATTAATAATAAAACTGCAGAAGTGTTGGAAGGCAATGATCCGCAGGGCAATCAGACAGCTTACTACATGCATCTAATATTTCCTGACAAGTAAATAACTATGTTGAGTATCTAATGATCAACCCATTGACTCCTGGTGCCTTTTGCCAAAACACATTTTTTGGACATTTTGGGAGATTTTCAGCCTACAAATGAGCCAAGTTATGTCTGCTCTACTCAAAAAGGCATTTGCCACATGACAGCATGCCTTTCTTTCCTCTAGCACCAAGTTTTAGGGCATTTTGGCTTGGGCATGTGTAGAAATAAACTTGTCAAGACCTACGTTTTTAGGCTTTTTAGAGTTTTTAATGTTTTTGCACCTTTTCTTTTGCTCCTTTTCTTATCTTTTTACTGCAGTGATTGACCTTCTACCGGGCTTGCTTCCAGTTCAAAACGTTCTGATAAAGCATCTTCAAGACAGGCACATTTTACCATGGAGTACCCACATAGTATGAGGCCATTTTCTCTGAGTTTTTCCCCCAAATTTCTGAGCACTAATTTTTTTGTGCACATTTCAGACTCCACTGCACTGATCCCTCTGATTTGCACATCAATGGAAAGATCTTTTCCTCCTGCAGAACTTGAGTACAGATGATGCCAAAAATATTTTGGTCAAAGGTATGTCAAATTTTGGTCAAAAGTGAAGCAAAGGCCAACACTCGTCACAACCGAATACAGCCAACACAGGAGTCAGTGGGTTAAAATAAGCATACTGCAACCTTTTATTTATTCAAAAAGCGAGCTTGCATTGGAGTATTTAATTCTAGTCAGAAATCTGAGGAATTATGACGATATTAACATTTAAACGGAGGAATGGTGGCCTCATAGTTAGTCTGCTTACCTGTGGATCAAGTGGTTCAGGTTCAAGCCCTGGCTGGGGACATTGTGTTGCGTTCTTGGACATTAGACACTTACCAACTCTCACAGTGCCTGTCTCCACCCAGGTGTTTAAATGGATATCAGCTACTGCTAATTTAATGCTGGGGGGGTAACCCTGTGATGGACTAGCATTCCACCCTAGACGGGGAGTAGAAATGCTTCTGGTTGCTTCATGCTACAGAAGCCCGAGATTAACATCAGCCTGATGCCACTTGGTTTATAAGCAGACTTTACTCTGACTTCTACATGTATCTTTGAGTACTGTAAACACCAACGTATAAGCTGCACTCACACCTGAGTATGGCAATTTAGGAGCCACCAAACTCACAAAAGCAATGATGAATGCATATAGTTTTGTGAAGTTCTTATTACATGTTTTTTTGTTACACAGGTCTATAGAGAGTAAAATTTTCACTGAAGTGCCAACTTATGAACATTTATGGCATGGTGTCCAGATGTTCTTGCAGATAAGCTGCATCCCTGATTTGATGCAAAAATTTTGCACAAAATGGTGCAGCTTATACGCTGGTGTACCTTAATCAAAGTGCAAAACAAAAACTGGTTACAGAACAAGAAATGCCATACCTGTGGAGAAACAATAACTACAGGGGGCGGTTTGGGTTTAAGTCTGGGTAGCTGGATTGGCAGTGCCTTTTGTGGCGGAGCAACTTTTATGGGTTTAACATCCAAAGGTTCTGTTTTGATAGCCAGCTCCATTTTGGTTGTTGGCTCTAGTTTGACAAGTGGTTTACTTGTTGGAAAAACAGCTTCCTTGTTGTCATGTGATGTTATGTTATTGGAATGGTTATCACTGAGAGGTGACTTGATATTATTTTCCTGAAAATAAGATTGAAAGAATGAGCGTACGTCAATGAAAGGTCTCCTTTCAATTTGTTACATAAATGCACCTAAAAAATTAAGTTTTATTTAGTTAGGGAAACGCCATACGGTCAACCTCTAGTTTCCCTTTTCAAGGTGCTTTTTAACTTATATTTATTTTAACCATCTTGAGTAAAAGATGTTGTCATCATCTTGTCATCATCATCTCAAGTACCCTTTGCTGCAATAAACTGCTTTATTTTGTAAGTTTTACAGTTTCAGTATATGTTCCTATGGTGTAATCTGTTTCAACTAGCACCATTAAATTGCATTGAACTCAGCTGTCACTAGTCTTGATACAACAAGTCGCAACATGAACATATTCTAAGGAGCTGGTCTTCTTCTAAATCTCCTACCCCATTATTAATTCAAAGTTATTGTTGATTATCATAACACAGTTCCTTCATACAAGAATCTCTAAAATGTGTTTTAAACTTCTATATTTCAATATTATAATCTGGAAACAGAGGGATGTAGCACTGCAAATTCATATTTATTCTTAGTCATGTTAGCAACAAACTAGTTCAGTTGTGAAGAGCAAGGAAGTGCTGGAAATTTGTTCATAGTGATTAAGGCATTCCATTAAAACAGCTGGAGACACAGCCTGTACTTTGAAGCATACACTTAAACAGAAGTATTTTGATATGACATTGAATTTAACTATAAACAATTGATTTCAGGTCAATCAACATGTTATTAGTATATAAATTTGTATAATACTGTACATACCTCTCCTCTAAACTCTGTCTTGTTCATCAGCTCTTGTCTCAACTGTTTCACTACATGGCTCTGCCAAAAAAATTCCCCAAAATTGATTTCAGCAAAAAAATAAATAAATAATAATAATAATAATAATAATAATAGTAATAGTAATAGTAATAGTGAAAGTGATAGTGATAGTAATAGTGATAGTGATAGTAATGATAATAATAATAAATCATTATGATGATAAATAATGGTGATTGGACCGAATGGAGTACAATTCAGGGAGTAATAGCCGTTTTCACAGTTATTTTTTCTCATTTGCATTATAATGAAATTCAACGTGGATGTGAGGCAATTTTGGGCTAAAACTGCAAAATAGCCGAAATTGCCCCACATGCATGCCAGATTTCATTGTAATGCAAATGAGCAGAGTTAACTGTGAAAAGGGCTATTGGGTTAGCAATTTCAAAATGAATGAGCGCGAAGCATGAAACCGATTTGAAATTACAAGCATCCTTACTCCCTGAATTGTTCGATACAAGTTCCAATTACTAATTAATCATATCTATACCAATTTTCAGAATTAAAAATGTCTTTAGAGAACTTCATTTAAGCGAAAATGTCTGACACTTTTCATAAGTTTGGAAAACTGTAGAAAACCCTTCCCTTAGTGGTATAAATAAATTCATGACTTTGTGCTAAAATCAACAAATACCAGTTCTTTCATTATTGAAATAGAAGGAGAGGGAATCTTCATTTTTCATTCAAATAGACACAGACTGCAGATAGACCAAGATACAAATAGGGAACATGTATTTTTAAGAAATCCAATAGTCTGCCACTACATTGATAATTTCGGGTTTTAGTGTTGTTGCATTATATTAATCATCAGATCAGATCAGTATCGTAAATACTACATCCAGTGACTTCAGAGCCAGTCTATGGGATGTCCACAGGTAAATGCCCCAGCTTTAACCTAGAAGATAATTTTACAAAGTTTGAACTTGCTGGCTACTGATAATTTTTAAGACTTGGGAGATTTCTTTTGGAACTTTGGCTATCATATCTGTGATTTAAAATACACATGCATATCGAATGAACCCTTCCTTCTCAACAGATGCAATGGTTTATTCTTCTTTCTCAGTTTCCCTCTGGGAGAAATTCAAAGGGTTCAAGCTATTTTAGCATTTCTGAATGGCGTTTAGAAAATTTAAAGGGTGGTAGTACACTTGATTTAAAATTCTGATTTTAAAAATAGGTTTGCTTAAAATAATTTTTTTATTGAGAAAATGGACAAAATCCGACTTCATATGGCCTACTGTAAATATTTCATTCAAAGTTCTGTTCCACATAGACAGTGGTAATGTATGCAATAAAATAAAAACTTCAACCACCTTTAAGTGATAAAAGAAACAAAAGGACAATACAATGCGTCGAGAGAAAAAAACACGCAAAAACTTAAAAATCTACGCTTCACTGAAATAAATTTCACGACGTTTAGTGTTCATTTTTCAAAACATCACTAAATCACTGTTGTTGACACTAAACAGATACGAAAGCATTAAAATGTGTGATCTCACTTCCGCTCCTGAAGGCCATCGATTGCGGACAAAGCGTCGAAATCTTACCTACGCGGAAGAAACGCTCGTGAAAACTTTCAATTTCATGATCCGGTGACTGTACTTTCTCTAGACTCGCAAATTTCGCGGCGAAACAATCTAAAAGTTCGCGGCAAACACATATCTTCCGAGTAGCGAAGTCACACCTGTAGCAAGTCCCACGGGACGTTCACGCTCTCTGATTGGCTCTCGTGAGCATTGAATGCCCTGCATTTTAATTTTTCACCACCCTCCATGCCTCGACCAAAACCTCCTTCCTTATATTTGCATGTGATTTTTTTTCAAGTCTACCCCGGGTTATTTTTTTGCTCCCAAATAAACTCATTTCCACGCTTAACTTACCTGTTGTTCGCTCAGACTTGTAATATGTGCTTGAAGACTCTGTAACTTTTTCTGAAGGTCGGGATTCTGTGCAAATAGTGATATCTGTGTTTGAAAATATTTCTCAAAAACTGCGCCAAGGCAAAACAATTGAAACCCAACACACTGAAACATTCTAATCATAAAAGAAGCGAAATATATTTTACCTGTGGGTCTGTCTTGATTTGTTGGATAAGAATCTACAAAAATCAGTACAAAACAATAAGAAAATCAAACTAGAGAGCGAAATTAAGTTGTCTGTGGAAAATTATACATTTACTAGAACTTCAAGTGAAGTAATGGGGTGGTATAAGACGGCAAAATTGATTAAATATGTACCGTGTCGACTCGCTTCACTTGGAAGAAATTCCCGAGTCTGTTTCCGCGGCTTAAAAAACACTCTAGCAGTAGCGAACTATGTTATTAAATGACAGAATTTTTCCTCTTCGAACTTGCGGCCGACAACAACACAACATAAATGAGCATTCGGTTGTTAGAATATCGCAAAAACCTTTGCCTAATCTGCATGCATAACACTTGGAGATAGTTTGTCAAATAGCTCTTTCGAATGGAAAAATGACGAACCTGATGTTGCTGAAGTTGACTTCTCAACTGCGTCCGCAATTTTTCCAACTCCATCGAGCAGCAAGGCTTATTCTTTGCGAGGAATTTCGGCGATTTATGAAAAGGCTGAACTGCCGAGGGTACCATACACGGTCTCTGAAGGGAACTAAAATGACCAAATACGTACAGCAACGAGACAACTTGCTTGCAAGTTCCCGGATGAGGGGTGCTTACTCCGTCGTCGGCGTGTCGCGCGTGCGTAGTGCTTGTCAAAATGGCGAAGAGAGGTGCGGATAAAGAACTTACACAAGATAATTGGGATCAAGAGGAAGAGCAAGAAGAAGTAAGCAATTCATTTCATAGCTTCCAGTTTGCTTAACTCCTTTGCTCTTTGCTACAGTTTGAGTAAAGGTCAACATTTTGACTTAGTGCCGGTTGCAAGTGTAGAAAAGTTTACTCCGCGTGTAGTGCGTGTGTTTTGGCATGGCCGCAGACATGATTCATTTTCAGACATCACATGTGGAGGTCCTTACGTAATTGCCTAATCCAACCGCTTATGTTTTGACAGGTTGGTCATTTCAAAGTTGCAAGCACTGATGATTTAAGCAAAAGAAAGTGAGTAATTAGGCATGTAGATCACACATGTGCATGGATATAATTTGTCTATACAGTCCTCTATAAAGACTATTGCTGCATGTACAGGGTTGCTGTATTATGAGGAATCACTTAAATAACAGTAAGTTTGCTATATAGATGTTACTGAGATCCATATTTGGGAAATATTAGTCAAGTGTAATTTATTTTATATTTTTATCAAACATGTAAGCAAAACCTTTGTAAACTCTCTACAAAAACTTAACAGATATTCCCTAGTACATGACTGTTTTAAAAGCTGATGAAGTTATATATCATTCTCTGTAAGTCACATGCCAAATTAAAAACGATACATTTACCCATTTATGCCCCTGGGTGGAGAGAGGCACTGAGAGAAGTGTCTAATGGCCTTAACACAATGCAGTGTCCCCAGCCAGGGCTCAAACCTGAACCACTTGATCCAGAGTTGAGCATACTAACAGTCAGGCCACTGAGCCTTTAAGTAAAATGGATCTTGATGTACAGTGTGTAACTACAAGTATGTTCTAATTATATTTGATATTCAGGATAATCAAGGCTAAACGGAGAGCTCACACCTCGGACAGTAAGGTATAAAATAATACATTTTTAGATGATATTTCTGCTCTGATTTGTTTAAGTTTTCAATGGTATGTGTTATATTGCTTGACAAATGCAACCATGTGAAATAAATAGTAGAAAAAAAATTGTTATAGGCTGTGTAACAGCAAGTTATAAGAGGGCTGTCTGGTGAACTTGCTTGTAGTTGATACGAGTCACCCATAAAGTTACAAGTTTGTTACAGGTGAATCAAAAATTAATGACAGCTCTGATATTAGCATGGATATAGACATGAGCATGGTAAAATATCCTGCTGTCACACAAAATAATGTTACTGGTAGCAGTGGTGGGGAATTGCTTTTTCTTGATTATCTTAACTACATCCCAGCCTGGAAAGTTGATTACCGAGTATCTAGCTGACGAAGGGCTAGCGCTCAAAACGTCAGCTTCTGAATCTCGTTACGGTGGCTAATTCACATTATCAACTCAGTTGATAAAACCAAATTATCTTGTAATACTCCCACCGACGCAGTACCACTGTTTCTTTAGAAACTTACCCCCTTTATTTTAAAAATATATTTATTTATTTTCAGGGTGGAGGTGTTTTCCAAGGGTTTTCAGGATTTGCTGGGTTAAATAACAACACCTCAAGTTTTCTAACCGGCACATTCCCTGTAAAACCCTTCCCTGGAAACTCTGGTTTCACATCAGGCTCAACAAACATGTTTAGTGGTTTGAACACCTCTTCAGCAGAAGCCTCGACCAGCACTACTACATCTTTCACAGCATTGAGCAGTAGTAAAAATGGGTTCAAAGCAAATTCCTCAAGTGACTCAAATGCTACCAATGTATCAAGCAGTTCTTACAAGGATAACCTCAAGGCTCTCAATGAAAGTGTTGCTGCATGGATACAAAAGCATATTGCTGTTAATCCATATGTCGATTTGACTCCAATATTTAATGACTATAAGGAACACATGAAGAACATTGACTCAAAGTTTTCAAATTCAACAAAAGAAAGGGAAAATTCATCAAGTGCTTCTGAGTCATTAAACACAACAAAACCACCAGCTGTTAGTTCAGCTTCAATATTTAGTGCTCCATCTCGAGCATCACAGGAAACAGAAGAAAGCGGATCCAACAAATTAAAAAAAGGTGAGAGTTTGCCTTTGTGTAAACGTAAATCTTCGTGCCAGGAAAAAGCGTAGGGAATTACAGAGAGACTGCTGGTTTTGATAATGAGTGTTGTTAACAGTGACCATCTGTTGCTGATAAAACCAATTTTAGTTTTCCCGAAAAGTGCTTTCTGGACTGAAGATTGACTTGACATGCTTTTGATCTTTTCTATTCCATATTACAACACATTTCCGGATTGACCCAATTTTATTTCCAGAAGAACAAGGTTCAAAGAAGGAAACTGTGGAATGTCAGCCTGGAACATCAGGAGAGGACAATGCTGAGGATCAAGTTCCCAAGCCAATAAGGTACATGTACTATAGAATTGTGAATGAATGTATGAGAATGGCGAGTTTCAGAAGGTACTAGTTGTCACTCAGTTACTAGTTATCATGATTGCACTCTTCTGCTCGCATATGTTGCATCCATCTGTCTGCCCATTTGTCTCTTCATCTGTGACTGTCAGTCCACTCATTCACTCAACCTTGAATGCACTCGCCTTCCGTTCATTTGCTTAATCTATCACTATGCAGTTACTAACCCCCACTAGGTAAGAAGGCTTCCTTTTGTCAGTGATGACAATCATTTGGCAGTTCTTATAGAGAAGACATTTTGCCAGTTTTTGTAACCAAAACCAAGTTCATGCAAAAAGTGCAGCAAGACAGTTATAGTATTTCTTTATATCATATTATCCACTTTAAACATGTACATGTACATTATTAAGGAGAGAGGGAACAATTAGAATTTAACAACATCCACAAGGGGACATTGCTCTGATGAACTGTCAAATTCTAAATAAGAAAGGAATGCAAGACAGTAATGAGTGTCAATTATTCTTTTAATTGATTGTGATCAGCAGTGTCCCAGATAAGCAGCGCTCCAAGCTGCGACCATTTTGGTTGCCATGGTGAGTGGAAAAAATTTTTGGCAACCAAAATTCTGCCAAAAGTCAGGGGATGGCCACCATTTTACAGTTAAAGGTCGCCAATAGGCGACCATTTGAAAAAGTGAGCTTGGAGTGCTGATAAGCAAGGGGTCTCAGGTCAAAAACCCGACAAGGTCACCTACATGACCCGACAAACTGATAGAAAATTTATGATTTGGTGGAAATAGCGGGAATTGACCGTTGGAATTCGTTATTGACACGCAGCCTTGAAAACATATCTGGAACCCTCGATCATTAAGGCTTTTTTAACTGATTGTCATTGATGACAATGATGATGATATGGCAATGATGATGAAAATGATGACGATGATGATGATTTTCTCTTCTCACATTCCAGTGTTGTGGTTGCTGAGGAAGGAGCTTTCCATTCCATAAGGTGTAAGCTGTTTTTTAAGCGTGAATCAACTTGGGCTGAATTGGGCATTGGAATGCTCAACTTGAAGAAACTAGATGGAAAGACGCAAGTGCTGGTACGAAACGACACAACTCTGGGAAAAATACTTTTAAATGTGTACCTGGCTAAAAGCACCCCTATAAGTCGGTCAGGAAAGAACAATGTGATCTTAGTGTCTGTTCCGAATCCTCCACTCTTCTCCAAACCTAGTGAGGGAGATAACGGCAAACCAGCAACCTATTTAATTAAAGTGAAAACTGCTGAAGATGCAGATGAACTCTTTAAACAGCTGGGCACAAATAAACCATCTGATGGTTGACAATGTTAGATTTTAATCTTAGCTTTACAATGTTCCAAAATTTTGCTGTTAATATAGATGTTAGTTAACTAACTTAACTCAGATTGAAGTAGTAATGCCAGGGGCAACTAACACATTCTAGTGACAACAGAAAAATGACTTGGGATTGTCTTAATTTTACTAGCCCTAGTTCAAAGATAAAAACAGAATGGTATTGAACTAATCTTGATTCTTGTTGTGCATGCTGAAATTGATTCCATCAGTGTGGTGTAATTTTAATTTTGATTCTGGTGCTATTTCTATAAGGAGCCTGGCACAAAACATTGAACATTTGGACAATCTTCATTAAGAACTTTATTTTTTTGAGTATCATCACACAGTGTGCAGTGTCACCAGATCACTTCAACATTCATTTCAAATACGATTTGTTATCTCTGGAATTAAGTCAAGACCCTTTTAATGTTAATCTCAAGTCTCAGTCTCAAAGAAATTTAATAACAGTCTAGTTTTGTGACTTATCTAGTGACATATTTTAAATGAATGTTTTAAATTATATGTTCATCAATTTTTAGTGTATTCTATGTGAATTGAGTTGATTTCTTTGGATAACCTATTTTTCATGTAATAAAACACAGATTTTTAACTCTGTCATGTATTTTTATCTGTTGAGGCATGTGTGGTATTGGAGAAGTAAAACTGCTCTAAACAGAATGGCTAACAACAAACCATTGGTATCTGTCTATCTGACAACCAAGTTTGCCATGTGTTTTTTATTCACAAAATCCACAGGGAGGGTCTAAACACAAACATGGCCCATGTATAGTCCCCTTGGCACATCTCTGGGCAGTCGGTCAAACTCAATCAATAGTACATTGAACTCGACTCACGGTAAAAGATAAACGCTCCCCAGCGCAGCGTTTTAATCGCTTGTGCTATCAATGCAAGTTGATCAATAACAGCTTTTTTTATGAATAGAATACTTGTATCGTCTTTACAACTGGCAGCTGATGTGACGCTTCGTTGATTTCATTGTCCTGGAAAACAAAAGGTTTCTTTTGTTTGGCATTCAACAAAAAGATGCCGCTAGGAAAAGTGCCTTTTTTTGCACACATTATTTCTCCAAAACGAAGAGCAACCCGGCGAAAAAAACTACAGAACAATGTTTTGCAGGTAAAACGAAACCCACATGGCAAAATTCAGCTATTTTTGAGCACTTTCAAAAATAGCCGAAAAATCAAGGGGACGTTCTTTCCCCCAGCCATTCATTTATTATATTGCCTAAGGAACACCATTCTACAAACAGCTGCTATTAAACAGGTCTGGGTTGTTCAAAGGATGGATAACGCTATCCACTGGATAAATCACTATCCAGCAGATAGGGTGGTTTGTTTTGGTAACGCTTATCCACTAGATAGCGATTTACCCGCTGGATAGTGTTATCCAGCATTTGAACAACCGGGGCCAGAAGTAGGCAAGATCCATCTTGCCAACTCATGGAACTTCTGTATGACAAACTGCAATTTAAGAGGCAAAAACCATTGTCATAAAACATAATTGGCAATGCTCTTAGCACATGAGACACCAGTGACTAAGACTGAAATTAAATCATGGGACTTCTTAGTGCTTTACAGGCCACTAGATAACATTAGTTGAACTCATGATTATTAACTAGTTATTTTAAACTATCATACCTAGACTTGACATGCAAGTCAGCAAGTGCGATTGATCCAGACCTCACTACTCCCATCAATATGGACAGTAGCAGGTCAAATCTGTATATGAACCTACCCTACTTACACAGCCAACTACTATCACTACTCCCATCAACATGGACAGTAGCAGGTCAAATCTGTATATGAACCTACCCTACTTACACAGCCAACTACTATGGGACATAACTACTTGTGCAGTACATGAAGGGGTCCGTTCAGATCACAAGCAGCCATCCAGACTAACTGAGGCCAAGGAAATGTTTGTTCTATAGCCTGTGTAGCAAGTGTTTCCATAAGACCTATTTTGCATTTGGGCTGCTTCTTCCACCTTTTTACCCTTGCCTTGCCCTTTTAATGCAGCCCGAGTGCTAAAAAGTTCTTTTGCACTGCCTGATTTCATTTGGCTCTTACAGGAACGCCTGCTACGTGGCCTAACTGTCCTATGATTACCTTGTATTCAAGTGTTTCTCTCTGTAGTTGCATGACACGAACAAAAAGCATGTGGAAAAAGAAAGAGGTTACTTTTCCATCACTGGCTCTATTTTGATACAATGATAACTTACACTATAGCGATATGTACATCAAATGTCAGTATCCAGGAGTTTCCTTTGTGTGAAAACAATTCAACCAATCACAGCAGTCGTAAACAAAGCCAATAAAAGCTTCTAATTCTTCAATGTTCCCCACATAGGATCACTGTGGTATTTAGGGAAAGTGGGGGGGGATGAGGATGTTGAGGGGGGGGGGGCCCTAAAAATTTTTTTACACCCAAAAGGGGGGGCCCGAAAAAAAATGGGGGGAGCTCCGAAAATTTGTATACTTCAAAACCAACCGGAGCGGGCGCCCCCCTAAACCCCTGACCCGCCCGCGGGGGGGGGACTACTAAAATTTCAAGCTTCGAGTTTCAATATCTTCATCTACCCCCCTTGTCATATTAAATGAACTTTCCCTTAGATTCAGAAGAGATTTCATTAAAAGAAAGATAGCTGATCAATTAAGGATAATTAAATAAACAGCTACCTGAAGTTTTGATATATTTTGCTGACTGAGCCAATCAGAAGTATGATACAACAATAGCAAAGTTATGCAAAAGTGAGCACCTTTCTTCATTCCTTGCCGCATGGTGCTATCATTCTTACATGGACCGTAACCTCAAACACCAATCCAGGTGTGGTCCAAACTTAATTTATTGGATCTCTTAAAGATAACAGTACTTAAAAACACAGTTTTTTGTAATTTTTTTTTACTGCAACCCTAACTGGTTCCTTGAAAGCTAAAAATATTGAGGTTTATATCATGAACACCCCGAGAGAGACCAATTCCAAAACAACCATAAGCCAGTTGGGGGAATATCCCACCCCTTGAGTTTGGGTACTGCACCAGGTTGAGCAACCTATATAATGATGCCAGAACCATGGATAAAATATACAACAAGCATCCCCTCAGTATAGCTGCCATATACATACCCCCCCCCCCTCCTCTTCCTTCACTCCTGGTCAGCTAATTCACTTTGTCAAGAAATTCAATCACTCTGGTGTTGAACTCTTCAGGGTTGTCAAGGTAACATGGGTGCCTTGCACCTTTCATCATGAAAACTTCACTGCCAGGGATTTTATTCATTCGTGCAACGTATTGCGTAAAACCAGCGTCATTCTCGCCGTAAACTATTAAAGTAGGAAGATCAAGCCCTTCTAACTGCTCCTCTGTATACGTGGCTACTGCACCCGGCGCTACTGGAATGAAGCCTCTTAATTCCTTGGCGCGCTCTTTGACCATAACAAACGGCAATGCATAAGAACCACTCATCGACGGTGCCACAACAACTGGTCGCACTAAACCCAGTTCCTTCATCAAGTTAGAAAGAAACTGAATTTTAGAAGCACTTTCAGGAGGTTTCTTAATGTTTTGCGATTCTCCGTGCCCAGGTAGATCCACTGCTACAGCTGTGTAACCTCTTAGGGCTAACGACTTCAGCGTTCCAATGTCATGCCAGTTCTTTGACGTGAAAGCAGCTCCATGCAAAAACAGCACTGGAAATCGAGGGTTTTTAGGTTTGACTTGACGATAGAATATTCCTTTCTCAGTTCCACCCAAACTCAGATATCCCTGTTGTTCATTTTCGTCTTGCGTTTGCAAAATGACGCCATTCGCTTCTACTGGTGAATCGGCCCAAGCTCTCCAATATGAGGAATATAAAAACAAAACGGCCACCGACAAAACTAGAAGCAAAACAATGAGAACATGCCATCTCACCGTTATACTGGGGGCCAAATTCGCCATCTTGGGTTTTGGATAAAAATCGAACTGTGGGTCTGGGGACGAAATTGCTTATTACATATGCAGTTTCCATGGTTGTTTGAAGTCCTCTCGAAAATTTCACCCTCTAGGCCTTTACAGACGCTGACGTTGCATGTGTGCTAACATGGACAGCACAAGGAATGATACAAAATAACTTCTGAGAGAACACCCTTCCGAGAA
>CM042751.1:3022784-3029312 GCA_022496165.2 Catalaphyllia jardinei
ATAATGGTTCATGATAGTTTGTCGAAATCACGCAATTGTTTAAATGTGCACATGCTGGGGTTGACATTGACGCAATCAACTGCACCACCAAGTACACGACTAAAATTAATGTGGCTTACTACAGTTGCCTGGTTTTTTAGAGTTTTTTCACTTTTCTGACTTTCTCGCTTTCAGGGTCACTGTCGTCCGAATATTCGTCCAAATTATTGTTGTTCTTCACAGGACAATGGCAATGTGGTAGCCATGTTGCATTGAGCCCGCCTTGGTTACCCCCACTGACCGAAAAAGTATCATGCACTATCATTCATCCACTTGGTCAAACAGAAAAACTGTCATGAACTATCATATCGAATTTGAACATGTCCAAAATGCATGATAGTTGGTGATAGTTGATGATAGTGAATGATAGTTTGTGTTCAAACGTGCGTGATAGTTGAAACTATCATCAACTATCATGACCGTTTGAACGGGCCTTTACTAGCATGCGTATTATGTTACAAGTCTTGCATCTGCAGATCAATAATAATTTAGATTTCATTCCTACTCATTTCTCATCCTTAGCATAAAAAATAGCTATTTCAGCGCTAACAACTAAATACAGGAATCGCACCGACCTCCAAATGCACTGGGAATTAGTAAGGTTAGCTCCCAGCCCTTTCCCAGCTCTTTTGTTTTAGGGCTAGGAGCCATTGTTGTTCTATCGTATTTTCAGCCAATACTGTACCCCCCCCCCCCCCCCTCCGGTTAGCCTACTATAGTATAAATTTTTAAAATTTTAAGGTTTGAGTGGCTGGGCCCCGGTGGTGTAGTGCTAATGGGAAGCGCTCGTAATCTGAATGACCCAGGTTCAAATCCACACTGTGGTGCTTTTAAAATTTATTTGGTCTTTTTCTCTTTATTAAAAAAAATATCAAAGTTTAAAAAATTCTCTGTCTCTGGTGTGATTCCTGAATTTAGTCGCTAGTATTTCAGCTTCAACCGACATGTTTGTAATAATATATCACGCAAACTAATGAACTTGAAGATCTATGGGAGTGTGGTAAAATTGTACTGTTGAAATGTGTAGTAATATTTTCAGTCTTCAAAACACTTTCCAACAGAATGTACACTTGTATTCATACAAATGTTTATAAAATGGAAGACACAAAGATTTCACTCTAGTCAATAATCTAAAAACCTCAGATTTATTCACTTAACTATTAATATTGGCCAAGAATCTTTAGTTTCTAAGCTTTGAATATTTCAGAACTGTGTAAATTTTACAGAACTTGACATCAGATTTACACACAAACATGGTCACAGCTTGGAAATCTTTCTTAATCATAAACTTAAGTTGTCCAGGTTGCGATCCATAAGTCATTCAGTGTTGAGAATTTATGCGCTGTGACATAATGCAAAACCTTTTTTTAAAAAAAACATTAGTATTCACTATTAGAAACTTTATATTTGTAGTGGGGAAATTCTAGAATTTTTTTGCCACTGAAGACTGCTTCTTCATTGCCATGTGTCTCCAAGGTATCAATTGTATTTAAAAAGTATCATTTCCATGCAGGGTGTAGACATTAGTCTAGGAATCAGGACGTGATATTAAGTTGCTATCAAGCTCTATGCAAACTGTGTTAGGAATCAACCGTTATCAGATAATTATTTATTTGGTTATATTTTATAGTAAAATCAATTTAGTAGGCCCTTTATTCTCAATGCTGACTCAGGCTGTCTTCTAGATCTTTATTTAAGTAATAGGGCAAGTTTTCTGTGTTTTCATATAGCTCCATGGGGTTCGAAGGGATCAAGGCAGTTATGCAAACCCAAGACGTAGTCAAGGATTTGCATAACTATCAATAATTCTCTCAACCCCCAGCTGATCCAGTGAGGCTATATGAACATAGAAATAGTACTTTATTACTTTTATAAAATATTTCTCAAAAATATGCACAAATCTAAAACATCACAACTGTGTTTACATATCCTCATCTAAACACACCTATTGACCAAACAGAGTTTGCGTAGTAAAAATGAAATTTAGTTTTGGTAGTTGCTAAAACAACCTGCAAAAGTTGTGGGTGTATTAAATCTGCTAAACAAGAAGCAGTACTTCTGTACAAATCAAGATACTTGTAATATATACTTATATATCTGAGAAAGTACATTAATTAAAAGACAAATGAGATGAGATTTTTTGGTAGTTTTGTTAATAGCTTCTGTTGTGACATTTGAAGTAAGGAGGGATGAAGTCTATTTGATGTAATCTAGTATGTCTTTGAAAAATGACATGCCATCTTGTACTCATAGACAGTTGTTAGGTTTAATTATGGTCATTAATGGCAAGACCTTTGTGAGATCTGCAAGAGTTATCACCATCAAAAAAGTGAATTAATGTTTTGAAGCAGGGAAAGCAATATAGGAAAGATTTTTTCTTTTCTTTTTCTCTTTTTTTTACCTGGAAAAGATAAGCTATATAACAGGCACAAGGGTACCTGCCAGAAATTGAAAAAAATATATAAAATTTAGATTTGTTAAGATATGCCATATCAGGCAGTAAGATACTACCAAAACACGATTTCAGTTCCTAAAAGGTACCGTGAACAACCAACTCAGTGCCTAATAGAGCCCATCACTCTATACCCCTTGGGAGAGCAGATTGAGAGATGGTGAACGAAGCAACGCGATCATGTGACTAGCACAGAAAGAATTTCCTGCCCTTCCCCTCCCCTGTCATGAAATATTTCCAGGGAAAAATCTGTTACTAAGCAACAAGGTTTAGGTGTATTTGTGCAGGTAATTATTTTTTCCGAATCTGTTATTCTCAGGACTCTTTTTATTCTCTCTTTTCCGCTTTATTCTTATAAAACACTTTTACTCAGTTGTAACATCCTGTAAGAGGGAAAAGTTCCTGATGTACTATACTCTGTGACTAAAGTTACTTTTTTCACTCGCTGCAATTATATTTACTGTTTGGTTATGGTAATAAGGACAATATTTAATTGCAAACAATGCAAGACGCTTACAAATGAATTAAGCTTTTAAAACTTTCGGGAAACAAGTTCTTGGCTGAAAAAAATGCTATGCTGATGATATGAAACAAAACATTACAAAGAGAGAAGAGTATACAAAAATTGAAATAAAAAGAGCGAAGTTTTGTGTTCAGCGAAAACAAATTTCTAGTAGCACCAAACACTAGGATATTTTGTCAAGAAGGTTTTACAGACACAAATAAAACTATTGACTTCTTTTCTTTGGATTTAAGCCGAAATTAATTAAGTAATTCAACCATTGTGTACAGTTCTTACCAAAGGTGTCAGATTTCTCACTTTTTGGGAAAATGTTTATGATAGCTATATAGGAAACCGACTTCTCAACCGTGTATGTGGCAAGACGGGACGGTAAGATCTCAAGGCTGATTGATTTTGCAGTGCTTTAAGGGAGACAGCAAAGATTCTGCAGAAATTATAATTTACGTCCTCGTCGAAATAAGGTACAATCACTTCTCTATCTCACCGAACGACACTTCTTGACTAAACTTAGTACCACTACAAAGATCAGTTTCTTTATCGATACTCGACCTGATTAGATTCGCTGGTTAACTTCATGAAGGCGATAATCGCGGATAAAATTTGGACTAACACCCCCAGGACAAAGCGTTTCTAATTGATAACTTTGTCTAGCAAAATTATGGATAGTCAAATCTTTTAAAAACCAGTTCGCGTTTGAAACAATTGTTTCCAAACTATCACAGAGCTGATACTGATGTATCAGAAGGCATGTCTTAATTTTAACACGCAGACCCGTCGTTTGAAAATAATTTTAGACCAGTATAATTTAAAAGGAACTAAAACGTTAATAGACCCCTCGGAGTCCTTAGGACTATTTGGTGAAATTGGTTGTATCCGACCCTACACCTAATCACGGCTGAACAGTACTGAATAAATAATCACCACGATTCTACTTCTAATATTGTTCCATATAGCGTCTAAAGCTTACTCCCAATGTATAATATGGTTAGCTTTTGTTGTTATTGTTTTAACAGTTTAGCTGGAAATCACAACTGTTCAAGGATGAATCTTTGCCAGATTTTCTTGTGTGCATTCGGCATCTGCCAGCTTCAAGCTGTTGTCACATGTAAGTCTGTTAGATTCAGTATGCAGGGCCGTACATAGCGGGGGGGGCAGGGGGGCAGGGGGCAGGGGGGGCAGTTGCCCCCGCCAGGAAAACTTTTTTTTTTTTTCTAACATAGTGTTTGATTTTGTTGGGCTGTATACGGGAGATACCTGTGAAGGTTTGTGGAGTTTGCCCCCGCAGACAAAACATCCTAGGTGTGCCCTGGTGTGGCTGGTGAGTATTATAAGAACTGGCAACAAATTTTCCGCAATAACCTTATTTAAAACTGTCTACTGAGACTTCAGCTGAAGAATAGTTTTCAACCAAGTTTCGACTTGTAATTTTATACCATAATTTATATTTACACTTTTTCAATTTATGTTAACATTTGTTCTGCATAGTTTTTTTTTTCCTATTTATCTTAATAGTTTCTCTCGGTTTATTAGCATTTGTTATTGCTAGAGGCCTAACAGGCCTCATTTTCACCCCGAGTTTAAATAAAGTCATCATCATCATCATCATCATCATCATCATTATCATCATCAAAATAATCAGACAATTGCTTTGGTTTCGGTTTTACTGACTTCGGTTTGAGATCGGCTGAGTAGTCTAACTGGTAAGTAATTGATTTGCTTTTCAGTGGTTTTACGACAGTCAATGGAAAACTGCTCTAACATGACAAAATTGTCGCTGAAGTCAACGACAACTATCTACCAAAGTCTTTAAATGATTCCGAGCCTGATTTTTTTCTTAAGGATGTTTTCTGTTAAGAAAACTGAAATAACAAGATATCTTGCACGCGAAAATATTGTTGATAAATCAAAGTAACTATAAAACTTTGTGACTTCTTTATCGAAGCAGCTAAAACATTACATAATCTGAATATAGTTAAGAGCATTCATTTTTCAGTGACGCCATTGCCTCACACCAAATGTGTCAGGACTTATAAGAAGCTGGGTTGTTTTGGGGCGAGCTCCAAGCCTTTAGACGAGCTTTTAATAACTGACAGAGATTTGAAAAGCCCCAAGAGTGACGGACATAAGTTGAACTGGAAAGAATGGGAAGAATCTATGCACAGGTTTGAGGTTTTAACTGTTTTACTGTTTGACCACTTTATGTTACTGCACTTGAATTAATTAGCTTGGGCTCAATCCACACCTTAGGAAAAAGAAATTCTTTGACGAGCCCTCTCTTATCCGTGTCGGTCACAATGCAAGATTTTCGAATATGTTTTCCATACTCGAGGGCTTATTTTCGAAAGTGGAATTTTTGATGTGTCTTAGCTTACTAATTAAGAAGGTGAAAAATGTCCACAGCATGTCTCCTGTTCTTCCTTCCTTTCATCCAATGTAGCCTGGCCTGCCGCTGCGCCGTGGCAGCACGAAAGAGAGGCTTTAAAGTGTTTGGATTGCAGAACTATGGAGAATGTTGGAGTGGAGCTGGTGCAGAAAAAACTTATAACCGAGAGGGCAATTCAAGCAATTGCATAATGATTCTTCTAAACCCCGCTCCGGCCTGCGATATAAACAACACCCAGGAATGTGCGGGAAAAGAGAATGCTAACTACGTTTACAGCCTCGGTGGGTAAAGAACATGAATAAGTGATTTTTTACGGTAAATAAAAGCAATTTAAGTACGTCTTTTCAGGACAATTAGCACTTATGTATAAATCTACTAGTGTTCTATCACGACTGCCTTCCTCTGATTGGCTGCGTCACTCACTATCTTTTCAGGCCGGATAGACAGTGAAAAGATTCAGTGTGCGGTTGTTAACAAAAAAGTGGCCGGTAATTCTTGTCGTTTGTGAAGAGGACTTAGCCAGATGAAATCATGATCAGCTTGATAGATTTGTTCAAAAACAATTCGATTTTTCGCTTTTGATTTCTATGCGAAAAGTTGACTTGGGCTGCCTCAAGCTCAACTGTCACGAATTATAGTTCACCAATAAATTTTCTCCGATTCTCGCTGGTTTAAATGGAGAAAAATACCCGGATGAATAGCACTCGTCCGTCAAAACCTCTCTGTAAACAACTACATATAATGAAAATATTTGTTTTTTTGTAAGAACATCAAATTTCCGCGGGATAACTTTCAGCGGAAGAGCAAGTTTGCTAGAACGAGAAATGCTGTGGGAACATGAGCTGACCGGCAAGTGTTTCCACTGCTTTTCAGTCGGGTTCTCCCAGACTTCCACGAGTGTTTCTATTTTGAATTTACAATCGGTTTGTTCCATCTAGACTCGAACCAAGACAAAGATACATGCGCGAGCTCTCCGTGTAAAAATGGTGGAACATGTAAAGACACTGCTGGAGGTTTTACGTGCACATGTCAAAATGGTTACAAGGGGAAACATTGTGATCAAGGTACTGTCCTACTCTTTTAAAATACTGCGAGCGTAATGTGCACAGTTTTCAAGTGAATGAAGGACGT
>CM042751.1:3029322-3044240 GCA_022496165.2 Catalaphyllia jardinei
ACGTGTATAAACACAGTGGGTAACTATGAGTGCAAATGTAAACCACAGTACACTGGGAAACATTGTGACCAAGGTAAGTCCTCCAATCATTACAGCTGCAAACTTCATTACTTGGTGTTACGGGTCGTTCTGCTTTGTTGTGTTGTGAATATCCCGTATTCTGCAAGGAACATGTAGATCTTTGGTTAGTCATTTCATACGAAACAGCTTTCAGCCGAGCATTAAATATTACACATTCATACTCAGCTGTAGATCCATGTCAGAACAACCCTTGCCAACATGGTGGAAGGTGCAGGCGAAAAGGAAATGACTTCATCTGTAAATGTGTTAAAGGATTCACGGGCAAACGCTGTGAAAACGGTAAGAAATTATAAGTTTATTTCTTGTATCAAGTACAGCAAGCTTAGCTATTTAGGATGTTAAAAACAGCACCAGATTTTCTCTGTATGACGTGGATCATAACACCTATTTGCCAAGTTTCTGTACAGCTTTCTTTCAGGCCTTCACAGTCAATTGTTTCACAGTCAATCATTTTAGACGAATCCGAGACGAACCGTGCCCAGAGCCTCATTTTTGCCCCGGAACACGAACCCTAGAATTTGGGCAAAGAGAAAATTATATTCAAAACCTGAAGTAAAACTTGGAAAGTTTTGTTTGTTTGTTAACGATATGCAGCTACATATGCAGGGTATGAATTTTTATTATATCTCTCAGTCAGTACGCGCGTTGTGATTGGTCAATTCAGCGAGCCGTACTCAACTGTGTGGAACGCTAAAATTTAAGTTGGTTTTGTTGCCAAACTGTTTAGTGATTTATCGCCAACTGTTCTTAACTTTTATAGCAAGTGAAAAAATAATTTTTTCTCTTAATTGTGTATTAACCCGTCAGACACACAGTAGAGCTATAATAAATATCTTACTAACCTCGTCCTCTCGGTCTGTACTGTAAGTTACGGATCCGCGTTCTCTCCATAAATCGATGGGGAAAAACTCGGTTATTAATACATTTTATACAGTTTTTATAGTTTATTCATATTGTAATTAGTTTGATTATATTGACGTTGTTGTACCTTTTATAAAATATTTTCCATGTAAGTAGTGTATTTTTGTGCTCAGGGCTCCTGTTGATAGCAGGTTGCTTTTAGCTGCTGACGGGACTACTCTGAGCTTTATAACTAAATAAAGGTGTCTGTCTGTCTGTCTTACAGTACGAGGTTAGTAAGAGGTATAAATACGCTGACGAGGAAGTGTACTTAACCCACAGCGCTAATAAATGTCAACATAACCTTTAACGACAGCGGTCACCAGCCCCTTTATGTCAAGTGACAGTTAGTTATAATACGTTAAGATTCAAATGCTTAAGAGAAAGACTGGAACCAGAAATGTTTGCTCCTTTTTTGCTGCAGACGTTAACGAGTGTCGGAAGAGTCCATGTCGTAATGGAGGCACGTGTGTGAATTATGTGGGCAGCTTTCACTGTCTGTGTCGCCCGGGATTTCAAGGAAAACTTTGTAAACAAGGTACCGTGGTAACAAATCATTCATTTGATATATCCAGGACGGAATGACGTCACGCGAAAAGAGAAAGCTGTTTTAACAAAGTGTCAATGTAGAGTTTTCACTCTCTTGGCAGAATATCAATCCGTTTTCCATTCTTATTTATTCTTCACAGGTTTTAAGAAAATTAAAGGTAGATCCTGTTTCAAAATGAGCCAAAGGATGTGTCTTTTGACTTTGTGCTCTGACAAGACCTAACCCTTTCTAACTGGCTCTAGCCTAACTAAAACACTAATCGACTTCTCCATATATTTCCCATCGGCAGATGTTAATGAGTGTTCTCCATACAGCCCGTGTAAAAACGGAGCTCGTTGCGTAAACAGACATGGCGGATTTAAATGCTTGTGTCCTCCTGGCTTCACGGGAACGCTGTGTGATCAAGGTATGGTACTTAAAGCAGTAAGCCGCTGACGAGACCAAATCCGGTAGTTTGTCAAGTTTATTTCTTGTGCTGATTAATTCAATGTAGTTCGGTCTCCAAGGACGAGCTTAATTAGTGGTTAATCGCCCATCTATGCCACAACCATATTATCCATATATCATTTCTTAAAATTTCACGAAAATTAATCAAGGCTCTGATAAAGTTGTGAAAAAATAAAATTTCTCAACGTTTTTTCAGAGCTCTGAAAGACACACGGAGAATGCTCGTTTTCTTTTTTGCTGCAGATGTCGACGAGTGTAAGAAAAATCCATGTCTTAATGGAGGCACTTGTGTGAACAACATGGGTAGCTTTCACTGCCTGTGTCGCCCAGGATTTGAAGGGAAACTTTGTGAACGAGGTAATCTGATAAAAATACTGATAAACACTGAAAACAATGGAACATTTTAACACTATCATCTCCTTCTCTCCCATGAGGACTTAGCAGAAGCCGAAACATTTTGAAAGTAGTGTCAAACTATTTGTTCAGAGGAGGTAATGTTCGAAATATCACTTTTCACATCGCGTTTCTGCGACCGAAGAAAAGCAGGAACTTACCCAGAAAAAAGGTTGAAACATATTCGCGGGAGCATATCTAAAATCATATTTATAATACTATGGCTGGAAAAAAACAGTTTAGGATTCAGGATTTGTTAAATGCTTAATCCATCGTGTAAGAAACTTTCAGTGCAGTTTTCTCAAAAGTGTACTTTTGAACCAACTGACTTCACGCCAACATTTACATTTTGGAGAGTAGTAAAGAGAAATTTTTGAAACTCGGGGTAATAAAAAAGGCCAATAGTGTCGTGATGCAATGAACCAAAAATTGTAACATTTAACATCTGCCACGTGGCAAAATTTTTCCACTGGTTTGGTGCAAAATAAGGTCATTTTCATTTAAAGCCAGGAAAAAACCACTGAAAACAAGAGTTAACTGTCTAAACTTTGGTTCATTACACAGAACGAAATAGAAACTTACAATATGTGCTTGTTTGAAAGTCAAATCTTGTTTTATCAAAGATCAGGAACTGCTGGCGTCATTGCAATCAGTGCTTTCAGTTAAAACTTCACAAGGGTGTGGCTGGTTGCCACAGCAATCAGTTTGAGAAAAACCTTCAAAATTTATTTTCACTTCATGAGTGCAATCGAACACAATTGATCTTTCTTCACCATATTTAAACAAACTTTTTGGTCCCTTTGAGCCTATCGAGGCAGCGAGGCAGCTTAAAACCCCCACCCAGATGTAGTTCAGTAATCACATGTTATAGTTAGTCGGGGTAGAAAGACGGATGACTAGAATTCTCAGAAGGTTGCAGTGGATTTTACCGACGCTGTTGACCGCTGAAATTGTTGTTGACAAGTACGATTCATTCTACGGTTGATGATTTTGCAGTGATTTGCATGCGAAATCAGCTAACTTACTAACGACTGGGTCATAGATAATGAAAACCTGGGCCTGTGCCAAAAAAACGTTCACAGGCGAATAAATCATACAGATTGCCCCGAACTGTAAAACACTCCCAAAGTTTAGCCTAAATTTTTCAATTTCGTTGTTTGTAATCCATGTCAATCTTCTCCATCCTTAACCATCCTTGTTCCTTTATGGTTTATTATTATCTCTTTAGTGTTTTCCTATCTTTGTAAAGTATTATTTTCAGGTTTCCTTCAATTTAAAAGTAATTTTGTCGATGGTCAAAATAACTCAAAATAACATGACTGTACTCTTTGAACTTTAGACGAAAAATGCATCGTTGAATCATGATCATTAAAACTGACCTATTTGTCGATTTTCTACAGATGTAAATGAGTGTCGTCCATATAACCCGTGTAAAAACGGAGCTGGTTGTGTGAACAAACATGGCGGATTTAAATGTTTGTGTCCTGCCGGCATAACAGGAATGTTCTGTGATTTAGGTATAATATATCCTCGGTACAAAAGAACAGTAAATCCCTGGAAAGATGAAGTAAACCGGGCAAAATCGGCGCGACCAAAGTTGCTGTCTCATCCTGACTCATTAGAAACTACTCTCGAGTCTTCGACAATATTAGAGTGGTTTTACTTAACCCGTAAAATAGATGTGGAATTGTACACACCACAACTTCGTGTTAGTTCCTACCATCCCCCTTTGTTTTCTAGTCTTTGTTTATGTATACCACGCACTAACAATAATTAGCAGACAATATTACACACTAACAAGTAGTCTCTGTTTCACGGATTCAGTAAAATCGCTCAAAGGTTGTACCGTGAAGCAGTACGATATTTATGCTACATTCGTGTTATCCAGAATAAACCCAACCTAAAATTAAACAGTGACAGCCGGGAAGCGTAATAGAAGAAAGTACGAAATATGGATGGAAAGCGTGTACAATGTGTTTTTCTTGTCACGAATTGTAGTAAGCCAAAAATAAAATTGTAGGAAATCATCTCAAAGCATCTGTGTAAATGAAAGGGTCCTGTCGGTAGAGTCGGATGACTGAACATTATCGAACCAGCTATCACATGGATTTTAACTAAATCCTTTCAGTTCTGATAATCTAACAAAGTTACACAGCTGTAGTTAAAATACAACAACTCGAGAACGTCCTTATTTTTTTCTCCCCGAGATGTGAACGAGTGCCAACAGCCTCTGTGTAAAAATGGCGCTACATGTGTTAATACCCAAGGAAGTTTTCACTGCAAATGCAAGAGTGGATACAGTGGAAAGTATTGCGATAAAGGTGAGCTGATAAGTAAACTATTAAACACGAAAGACCGTGTTTGAACACATTTCCAAATAAAGGGAAAGCCAACTGCCAGAAGGTAAAACTCGTCTAAATGGCTCTAAACCACCTCCAGGAACCCAGAGATATCGAAACAACGCAATGTAAACATGAGGTAAGCCATTTTTATTGAAATTACTTTCCACAGGTAGCATTTACAGCAATTTTTGGAAGCATTCCCATACATTGTCTTTAGTTTTAAACGGCCAAAATCGTAACGCAATCGTCAACATACTAATGTCACGTATTAATCGTATTCAACGTCTGGGCCGCCTGTTAGATAACTTACATTTTACATTTCTTAACAAAGTGGCGGCCGATTCTTTGCGTTTTCGAAATGCCTGTGAAGAGGATTTAGATAAAGTTTTAAACAAATAGCGAGATTTATGCTAAAATAATCAGATTATTCGCTCTCGACATCTATGCGTGATAGTTGTGGCTATGCCATCGTCAGCTACCGCGAGATAGAAATCTCGAGCTCATAATCTAATTGGTAAAAAGAACGCTCGTGGAAGTTTGGAAGAACTCGAAAAAGCAGCGAAAGCCAAATATAAAATTTGAAAAAGAAAACAGATAAAAAACCCACTTAGTACAATTTCAACTGCTTATTTTCTATCAGCCGGCTTAATTGTTTACAAAACATTTTCACGGACGAATACTACCCATCCGGGTATTTTCCTCAGCACCACGGGCTAATAGCCTCTCCGCTGCCCAACACTAGTGGCGGATCTAGGGAAGGGCCCCGGATGAAGAAATGACAAAAGGGAAAAAGGCCAGCAGGGCAAGTAAATCAAGACCGCCCCGTGCCCCCCCCCCCCCCCCCTTAGCTCAAGATGTGGATCCGCCACTGAACACTATAGCGACACGTGGTCAATTTAACCCAATAAAAATCTGAGGGCGAAGCCCAAATCAACTATATCGAGTGCGAATAATCAAATTGTTTTAGTATAAATCTTCTAGTCTGTTATGAGTTCGAACGTTTAAAGTGGCAGGTAGTTTGTAGTCTAAGCAAAACGCAGGTATCTCGGAACAGCAACAAGGTTTTTTATTCCAGATGAACGCAGTAGTTCCACACAAGACTTCACAACAAGCACACGCTAGGCTTGTGAACTATACTTCGACTTCCGACACGTTACCTCTCTGTTACACTTCAACAAACACGACCTCTGTCGAGACTTTACACGCGACCTTCGTCACACTTCAATAAAGACTTCTGACTCACGGGATAATTCTCTCTAAACACTCATGGGAAAAAACCACCGAAGAACTACACCGATTTGATTAAATACTTTAGAGCATAAGGTTCTAGAACTTTCCAGCACTGGTGTATTAAGTATCATTACAACATTAAACTATTTACAGCAGCATACGTAAACAACTAAAAAGAATTGCTGAATCACGGTGATGTGATACTAGTTAAATATGCAAGAAGATTCGAGACGAAATTAGCATATTCGCGAATCTTCCAAGTCACGCAATTATTTTTCGTAAAATAGTCGTTCAAGTCTTTATCTAACTCCTCTACACAGGCACTTCGAAAACGCTTACAACGCTAGTACATTTCTACTAAAACTCGATAGAAACACGGTACAAATATTTCAATGCACGCACACGCACATGTGTTATGGATCTGTGTTCCATTCACCAGGTGGCTGCTCCAACCCTGCTGGCCGATATGACCTGGGTATTATTATTGATGGCAGCAGAAGCGTTGGGAACAATGGATTCGCGCAAACTAAGATGTTCCTCTTACAACTCATTAACCAGTTTCCGGTCGGAGCAGATTCAACACGTTTTGGAGTAATTGTATACAGTGACTTGCCAAAGTTAATCACTAGATTCTCTGACGTGTTGTACTACATCCCGATCAGGCTGAAACTGAGGCTCCTGGGACTAGAGTTCCCGGATGGAGAGACGAGAACCGATGAAGCGCTGAAAATGGCGGGAACAGAGTTATACGTGACTGGTCAGAGCAGGGACCAAGTTCCACAAGTGCTAGTGGTATTCACAGACAGTGACACTAAACAAGGCAGCGAGTCTTACAAAGAAGTTCTGAAACCTCTCAAGGTCATTATAAAACAAAACAATGCAAAACAGTTGCCGGTTCTGAACTGATTATCGGAAATGTAATGCTTATTTTTGCTTTTGGCTGAGAAACATCGCCATCGGGTGAAGTGTGTTGTAAACGTGACGCGCTGGAATACCGGATAGTGCCCCTTCCTCCGCCGGTTTCCGAGTCATGCTGAAAAATAGGAGCGATTTCCGTTAAGTAAAGAAAACCAGTATGTTTCCACTCCTACAAAGATACGTTTTGATAAGCTTATATCGCCTTTAAGGTGATTCCTTAGTATTGCATTGCGCATCCCTACTGCGCACGATTTTTGCGTGCATGTGCACAACGAAAGAAATTTCCCTCAAGTTAAGTTCGATAGCGAAATAAATGTTCCTTTTCTTTTGAACGAGCATAAATTGGGTAAGATTGGCCCATCGTATCTCTTAAGCGAGCATGGTGACCTATCGTTTTTACTGTAGTTTTAGAAACAGTGCTTGGTAGAGAACATTCAGGGAAAGTTTTAAAAAATTCCATCGGTATTAAACTTTAATTTCTGAGGAATCTCCTTAAACGTCAATTTGAAGTCTTGACGAGTAGTTATTGTAGTTATTTTGAGAAAGCTTGAAATAGAACTAGAACACCCTGAACGGTTCTTGAAAACTATATCCCCCAGTTAAACATCTTAGTTATTCACGTAACTAACTTGACAAACCTTATCTGCCTGCATCTGAGTGACTGTATTGTTCTCATATTAGGATCGCGGAGTGGGCATCATTGCTGTTGGGGTTGGAGGAAAAGTAAGCACGGCCGAGTTGAACGAGATCGCCATGGGAAGAAGTGACCGCGTCTTACAAGTTACAACGATAAATGAGCTCGACAGCAGGAAACTTGCTGACATGATTAAAAGTATTTGTTAAACAATCAAGGGATTCTTAGTTCAAAGAACGGTGATTCAACAATACGTATTCTAAAGGGAAACAAACTTCAACGCTAATTGAAATCCAAGCATATGCAAGGCGATGCTTGGATTCATCCTGTACTACATTATTGGAAGTATTGTGGCTACTTATTTCTACAAAAAAGTAAAGTTAAACTTGGTTTAACTGAATGGGTTGTAAACGCAATAAGTAAATAAACGATTATGACTTAGCAATGTGTTTTGCAGACATTTGTGTGCTTGCTCAGTAGCGCGCTGCCATTTCTTCAAAGGACGATAGTCCATATTTTTAGTTTAGAATTCTCATCTTTAATGCACTTGAATTCTTTGAAATGAGATTTACAAAGTCGCAAGAACAAATAATATTTACAGAACAGACCAGGATAAAATATAAAGTCTCTTTTAAAAAATCCTCAAGACAACAAGACTTTAAGACAAGATTGGTTAAACTGTTGCATGTGACATATCAAGCATTCCACACAAAAATGGCTAAAAGTAAGAAAAAACGCAATTTTGTAGACCTTTGAAAGATTATGATCATAATCTCTTGTTGAGCATAAGAAAATATATCAACCAACAAAATATATTTTTCCGAGTGAAATTGTAACTTGTCATCAATTATTCGGTATCAGGCGATGGCAAAGACTAACGTTAAAAATAGATCTACAGTTCAAGCTTCTGTAATTGTCCCTTCTTCTCACCATCACGGATACATTCGGTAAATTTTCACAATAAATAAATATCTTCTCGAACTATATATCAAAAATTTGAAAGGACGCCGCTCTCATGTCAAACATCCTTCAATTAACGAACTGCCAACTAACTGACACAACATTTCATCATCGAGACTCGATGAATTGACAGCTGTCATCAATAAAGGTCAAACAGTTGCTGAATTGGCATCTGTCAATCAATTACTAATGACGATTGGACACCCGATGAACTGACATCTGCCTTGTGGGTGAAGGAGGAACACGCGACGGTGGTGGAGGGGAGACTGGGGCAGGTAGGGCCAGGATTGTGTTGTCAAACGTCACCTAAAAAGGAGAGTACATGTAATACGATGTCACACATTAAAAGATCATGATTTCTTTTAGATTAAATGCGTGCAGGATAAAATAATCATCAACAAGATCCCAGGAGAGTACACTGGTCTATAATTAGCTTTCCTTTAAATTCTGCTACAAAATGTAATAACGACTATAACAAATACAAAACATTTTACGCAACTAGGCCACGTTTAAATAAGGGGCTATTTGTGTTTCGTGACGACCAAACAAATGACGCAAAGATTAGAAGTGAACTTTTCCTGTTTCACAGTAAGAATCTGTACACTCCTGCGTGATGGATAATTCTCAATATTATACTCACGCTGTTCCTCGTCACCGGTCCCCCGCCAGGTATTACTGTTCCACCAGACAGTCTGTTCAAACGAGACCACGTGGTCTTCAGTTCTTGACGATGCTGACGATCTAACGTGAAAAAACTATTTATAAGACCGCGCAATGTGTTCCAGCCAATCAGCGTTATGATGTGCGAGTGCAAAGACAAAAATAATCGCGATTTCACGTGTGCCACTTTTTCCGCGCTTGGCGCTCGTTGCAATTTTTCCCGCGCTTTGTATCGGTAACGACTTTTCCCGGGCTTATGTCCGGCTACATGCTTGTTTCTCGCGTTTTGCACGGGGTGTAGGTTTTCCCTCACTCGACATCGGTTTTGTTAACTGACACAAGTTCAAGGATTTACTGTTGTTAGTAAGCGCAATGTAACTGGCGATTCGGGTTATTTTCGAAACGAGAAACAAACTGGTTCACCACTATTAGACATCAGTCTCACCTCTTGCTCGTAGGAATCCTTCTCCACAGCTGACACAAACATACTGGTCTCTTTTTATGTCACCAAAATGTGTTATCTGGAAATACAGTCAAATTTACGAAACAAATGAGGAAGCTGGGCTATAAAAGGCTAAAAAGGAAGATTAAATTTCTAAGGTAAGTAAAGGGAAGGAAAAAGTAGGCAAAGAAAAGCCAGCGAAACGATTATAAATCGAAGTAGTTGAATAATAAATAAAACAATGACCATTTCAGGCTACATAGGATGCGTTCATGGAAATTTAGAGTGTAAGTCCTTCGTCCAAGCCAAACAGGGCTAAGTTATAAAAGTATTCCCTCTGACGAAGGGCTAGTGCTCGAAACGTCAGCTTCCGAATCTCTTTACGGTGGTTAATTCACATTATCAACTCAGTTGATAAAACCAAATTATCTAAGTTATAAAAGTTTGTTGTGCAAAGAAAGACAGAAAGAAAAGACAAACTCATGTGCAAACCTCATCTCCATCCAGCTGAAAGAGTCTTCTAGCGGCGCTACTCATGTCCAGACGAGCGGTGCATGTATTCAATAACTGAGGAATATAACAAAACATCCAGTCACTTTGACTTTCAAAGGACACACACAAAACAACCTTACGTAACGTAGTGTATCACAAACCTTCTCCATAGATGCTCCAAACACAACCACAGCTCGTTCTTTAGTTTCGCCATTCGGAACCGCCTTCACTCTGACCTGTAGTATCGTTCACATGAAATATGAGTTGTGGCATCTTAGACTTCCACCTAACATGTATCTGAGAGTATATGGTAACAAATTTGTTCTCTCAAAGAGCATAAAAATGCAGTTGTGGGAGCACACCAATGGCCTATCATTAGCCAGCAAGTAATATTAAGGAGGCTCCAAAGGGTTTTTCGTTGCTGCAGTGTTTGTGAAACGATGGAAGATTACAAAGGATATCTGACGGTGTGAGCAAACTATATGTCTCCTTGCAACTCTATTGCTGGGCTATACTTTGAGAGTACTTGTGACGTCATATCAGTTACCATGGCAATGCCCAAAATCCACGAAACATCCACTATATTTCAGTTTTTGTAAATTATTTGAAAAACTAATTCGGAGACCTACCATTTTTATTTCTTTGTTGGAAAGTTCCCTAAATTCTTCAACTTTTCAGACAGTATGGAAAAAAGGTTATCTAGTAGAATTAAAGAAATTCAAAGAAAATGTGATTTATGGCTTACAGAAAACTCTACTAGATAATTTTCCCCCAAACTTTTATATTTGAAGTGCCATCGTAAGTGGTGCGTGCATGCAAAAAATCAGGATAGGTCACCGAGAAAAATTTTGCGCTAGAAACAAACGTTTTCTGCAGATTTTACTTCCGGTTAGCGCGATTTTACGGAAGATTTAACTTCCGGTGTGCTTGTTTTGATTCATTCAGCTGACGCGTGCATCTTAGTTATGGCGTGTGTAGATTGCGCGCGCGCCGGCGTGCAGCTGGTGACAAGCGGTTAACAAGCTGCTTTAAGTAAATAAACTTCCTCCAAGAAACTGGACAAGGGCGTCGGATCACGCGTGGTTTGTACAAACGAGGAGTAATACAACAGAATTACTAATGTAGAAAGGCCTTTATTTTAAACGATAACAATGAATTACTCAAGATAGTGCTCCTAAATTGTGCAAGCATACCGTCTTTGGCTTAAGGTAAAGTCGCTGCGTGGATTCCTTCGCAGTTTTGCATAACGCCGCTTCACCTTGATTTTGCCGTGATTTTACTCCCTGGAGATGACTCTGAAGAAAAAAATGATGAAACTGATGAACTAAATTCAGACCTTTCCTGAATCGCAACGAGTTTTTATTAAAAAAAGTAATGAGCACGTATTCATTGTGGGGTGATGATAGGCTTCTGGTGACGAAAAGAGTTATCAGAGAAAGAGGAGTCGATTAAAACTTAGGCTCGATTCCCAGCCGCTTTGTAAGCCCGCGTTCCTTGCCCCACACCACACTCCCAAAACGGCTGGAGATCGGAGAACATGAAAAGGAAACTCCCTCCACATTAATCAAAATGGAATGCACTGGAATGTAGTGAGGTCAGGGGAGAAGGGTTTAGCTCGAAGGTTTTGTACCTTAAGTTCACTAATAGCCTCTTCCTTCTTCTCCTCAGCCCTGGTAGGTTCATGCCATGCAGTTGTCAACCCCACTCCCCTAGGGGAGGACGGAGGACTTCTTCCATTAATTCGACGTCCTAACGAATAAGAAATAAAGAATTAATATAGTGGGTGCAGCAACAGAGTACAAGGACAGACCGTGACAGTTACATATAGTATGAACCTCTGCAACAGGTTTTTGCAAAACCACTTCCTAAATAGGGGTACATATGAATGTTGTGCCGCGTACCACTATGAACACAAATGAAATAACGGAGAATTAACTCTGAAGTGTAAATTTTAGTACTAATTTAACCCATGAATAACCCACTGGGCGTTAGCCCTAGTAAAGGGAATCAGGGAACCACACGAGGTAAAGAAAAAATCTTTTGACCTCGGTGGGAATCGAACCCACGACCTCCGGAATAGATCTACCGTCACTCTGCCGACTGAGCTACGAGGTCGGACAGAGAAAGTCCTAAATAGCCTGAGAAAGCATCCAGTTTTTTCCGCTCTTGTTTTGTGTGAGACAAGAGCCGAAGCAATCGGATGCTCTCACGGGCTATTCACAACACAATAGGAGAAATTACGCAAGATTTTCATGGTGGAGTCAAACGAAACAACTCTTCTAGTTCACTTACCTTGCATGTGTCTTAGCACGTGTTTTTCCTGGTCAAGATATGCTTGAACCCAGCTTCTCTCCTCTCTGTGCTTCATGGATAACAGGTACTGCTTATCAGCCTCTAAACGAATCAAATATTCACAAAATCCTGATATCAGCACAACTTATACTGGGATAACAGAAACGTAAGGAAAAAGCACATAATAACGACCCAACAATTTCCCTCTGTCGTATCTTCCTTAGGCGAACATCTTGAGTCGAAGGAAAAAACTCCCTGTTACCCTTGGAGCATGTCATTTCTTGGTTAGTGTATGCATAGCAACTAACAACCTGCAAGTCAAAGCTGCTTGGGGGATTGTCAATGGCTGTACCTTATCATGTTTCACTTAATCTAATTGCAGTGTCCTGAATAGCATAGCCTACGTAGCTGGCGGGATTTTTCGCGCGAGTGTTACACGCGAGTGTTGTGTTTCACGCAAACGGCAAAGCCTCGAGAAATAATTTTGTTATACCTCCCAACTCAAATACGTTTTCCGATTGGAGGAGAACGCGTCACGTGTTGTGGGCCAAAACTCACTAACTCCCTAGAGAAACAACATGAACTTTTGACTGGCACGTGATCAGGTCGTGCTCCTTGAAACCGCGGCAAATTTGTGAGCCAGCCGGAGTAAAACAAATGATTTCTTCGCAGTTTTTTTCTAGTTTTGAGTTGGCAGGTATCACAAAACACTTAATGACTGATCTCGCGGAAAACAGTAGGTTTTGTTTAACCTCGACCACAATGTTTCCCTCGGTTTCGCCTCGGGAAACAATGAGGGTCTCGGGGAAACAAAACTCACTGCTTCCCTTGGGGCCACTCATTAAGTGCTTATTATAACAAGCATCAACCAATAACAGACGACCGACGTCATCGGCATGGAATGTTTCTGACCGAATGTTGGACGACTGTCGTGCAGTTTACAAAGGATACAGCAACTGCTTACAAAGGTTAAAACTTACCTTCCAAAGGAACAAACGGTTCACCACAGGAAACCCAAACATCAATAGGCCAGCGAGCGTCCCACCTGGGAATGCCCTGTGGCTCTTTATTGCGTATGACAGGCACAGAGCCAGTCCGTTCGTCACTCACACGGTACGTGACATTCCCAGAAGACTGATCATCGTCTGAGATGTTCAGCTCGTTAAATGCCTCCGTTTCTAGCAGCTCCATTTCTCGTTGTTCTGCTGCACTCGATGTTGAACCTTTGGATCTAGAAAATGGCCGATTTTCTGCTTCAACGACGTCGACTGCGTGACCATTGCGCACGACTCGTTCTTCGGGGATCTAAAGAAAAACAAAACTTTTCTGCCTGAATTGTCTCGGGTAGCAACTCTGGTTATCCTGTTAATCGAGGCCTAGTCGTTCAACAAAACACACACACAATGGTTGTGAAATCGTATAATATTTGCCTATGAAACCTGCGATCAGGCGTCCCTTTGTTTTTTTCGCGGAGGGAAGGAACCGCCGCGAAAAATATAGGGAAGCCTGATCGCAAGTTATTGCCTATGAATCAACCAATATTTGTTCTTGAAAAAATGAAATGTAAAGCGAGTCTTCCATCACAGTAAAATTCTTTCCCGTGAATAAACAATTTGCGTTTGTACCAACACAATAGAAATGAAAATCTTCCTTAATGACACATTCCAACTCTGTGGATACAGGGACTCCAATAAAGCAGACTGTAAAGGAAGGGACCTACTGCATCAATAAATTCATGAAGGTTACCATATTTATTTATTTGCTGTTGCAACATAACAGACAGGAAGCGCTCAGTTTGAAGAAACATCTACAAATAAATATCTAAATACAAGAGGGGGGATAGAGCTAACCTTGTCAGGGCCGCTATCGGAGTTGACATCATTTTGCTGTGTTTCCAAGTTACTTCTCGGCTCTGCGGTTGTAGCATACGGTCTGACAAGCTGTTGTACATCAGTGATTAACTCTCCGCAGAGTGTGTACAGACGCCGGGCAGCTGATGCCAGTCCAAGCCTCACTGTGGACTGGTCAAGTAACTACACAACAAAAGTAAAAGTATCAGTAAATATATACATCTGGAGCAACAATGAAACAGGCGATTCTATTACGTGCTCTTTTCACGACAACACCTTCATACGAAATTAGTTCATTTAATTCATTTTCCTATGCCCGTTCATAAAAATGTCTTTCATATATTATATTACTTTTTCATTAGCTCAGAATACAACTGTTGCCGATGGATGATCCGTGCTATTGCCTACCCATAACATACCGCATGAATGCTGGAGCCAATAATGATCTCTCCATGTCCCCTGCTGCCTTCTCCGTTTTTAAAGGCCCTTATTCTGACGGCTGGGACACTCTGAGCCATGTGCAGCTCACGAGTGATGGTGCGTACACTGCCTTCTTTTCTCAGCCTCTCCAGCTGATGTTCCCACAAGTCTAATGTGGCTTCAGCTTCAAGTGTTGAGAGATCCACCTGTGATAGGACAAACAAGTAACTTAGCGGTCAGACGCAAAAAAATCAGTTGCACTTCTGGTTTTCGACGCCCAAAATTTTGTTTGAAACATTTCTGCACG
>CM042751.1:3044640-3066744 GCA_022496165.2 Catalaphyllia jardinei
ACTTACTAAGTTACAGCAATCTGAGCTACAACTGAAAACAAGTTCCACAAGTTAATCATCCTCTTTTCCTAATGATTTCTGAGATTTGTTTCCGGAAGAAAGGTCTACAAGACCAAAACTTGGAATCAGGTGCCAGGAATTTCTCGAGCTCCCAGATTCACGATAAAATAGACGACAATGTTTAATGTCAGCATTAACTGGTTGTTCTCGTTTGCTTTTGATCTGCTATTTACTTACAGGTTGAGGAACTTGTTGGGGTCCCAGCACAGCAAATGTACACACGTTGGATTTGTTGGCAGCAGTGATTTCTGAAAACGTAATATCATCTTTTTGGCATTTTCTCACACACAAATATTCTAATGTACTTCTTTCGAGTCAGGTCTCGTCCACAATAAGCCGCAGAAATTTAAAAACACAACAATCAACGGCCATTTTGTATTTGTATTTGAGAAAAACTGGGGCAGAGAAATCACGTGATTATCGTGACGTCAACGTTTTCGAATAAAAGCTTCGTTTTCGTGACGGATTAGTGTGGACGGTAGACCTAACCGTAGACGAAAAGCTGTGTTTTCAAATTTCTCCCGCGTAGACACCAAAACCTTAGTTAACCTCTACGAAGTAAAAAGGTCATACCTTTGTTAGTAGTATCTGCAGCAAAAGCTTCAATAAGGCCGGTGATGGGATCATATCTCCACAACTGACCGGAGTTACCATTAGCGCAAGCCTTACGGTGAGCCACGATCACTGCTGCACCTTCAAAACCCTGCGCTGGGGTGTAGTCCAGGGAGAATGGATCATTCCCCAGAGGAGGGGTGGTGACTGTTAGGACCAGCTGCTGGTTTGAACGCTGGTATATGAAACTAAAAATATCCACACAAAAAACGCTTCTGTTAGTTATATGTTAAAAAACACTCCCAATGCTGAATACATATATACCTAATTTGCTTTTTGTGGTGTATATCATCAAGCATAAAGGAGTTCTCTGATACAAAATTTAAAAAGTTCTGTTTACGTCAAGAAAAGTACATCGTGACAACACAGTGGTTCGAGGGGGGGGGGGGGTCGGTACCACTGTACTTTTTAAGAGAAGATTAGTTAACCATCCACAAACCTACAAACGTTTCTGAAGCAAAGAACAGATTAACGTCTTTAGAGTTTATACATCTTTATAAAGCACAATGGGGAGGGGGGTCGGTACCATTGTCCTTCCTAGGAGAAGAATAGTTTACCATCCACAAACTTACATACTTTTCTGAAGCAAAGAACAGATTAACGTCTTTAGAGTTTATACAGCACAATGCTATTTGTGTCCACTGTAGCTAAAAACCTGAACTTACCCATCTTCAGCAATGACCCATCTTTGACTAAAATCCTCCAACTTCTTCTTACAAAGCACAACTTCAGCTTTTCCCTTTACAAACACACAAGAAACGACTTAGTAACAGCTTAAATGCGTACTAGTTCTTGGTCCTTCAGCAGAAACTAAGTTTGTTTCACTCTTTCGGACGGTTTTTTTTTGTCCGAAATTACAACCGTCTGCAATTTTTCCTGAAGTAATGTATATCAGGGAAATATCTCTTAATTGACTATTTTCATTATTCTCAGCACCAATCTGCTTGACGATGTATGAACAATTTAAGGAGAAATAAGCTGCTGATCACTGTGGAGCATACCTCATTAGAAGCGTCATTGAGTCCCAGCACCAGAGAAGTGCCTTTCAAGCTGATGAAGCCGTCGTTATTCAGAGACCACTTCTGCTTCTGGCATGGATCAGCTGACTTAGCATCTTGGGTCTTGAGAACCTGGCGTCTAAGGAAAAGTGTGCATGTACAGTGCTTAAAAAAGGTAAAGTCTGCATAAGAGCCAGGTGCTCCATCAGGATGGAGCTTATCCTAGTTTCACTAGCAGAGCGAATAGGAATATTTCTACTCCCCCCTGAATGGGGTGCTTGTCCATTGCAGGGTTACCCCCAGCATTAAATTCGCCGGTACACATTTAAACACCTGGGTGAAGGGAGACACCGTGAGAGTGAAAGTGTCTTGCCTAAGAATACAACACAATGTCTCCAGCTAGGGCTTAAAGCCAGACTGCACGATCCGGAGACAAGCCCACAAACCATGAGCCACCGCACCTCCACGTCTAAGGAAATGTGCATACACATACTGAGATCAAAACAATGGGGGACATAATCGAACATATTCTAGTAACTTTCTGTTATAATAAGATGCGTTATGTTGTATAACTTAGCAGCACGTGCGTTCTCTAGAGACCCACTCCCGCTACTTTAACCTACTTAAATATTCCTAGTCAGTTGCGATGCAGATTTCACTGAGTAAACGTCTCTTAGTTTCATTGTGGTCGTCCTTCATTTTATTACACTTTCACAACTAACTGACGAACAACTACATATCAAAATGTCACTTAGCCTAACTTTTCAGATTCCTAGCCTTTCTGTTACTGTTAGCCAGCTGCCTGATGACTTACAGGGTTGTCATAAATTAAACTTAATTGGCGTACTTTAAAGGTTGACAGTTAACAACTTCTTCAAGCTTAATTGCAGCTCTAAAGCTCTATTCGACGATTAAAAGAAGACCAGGTTTCGCTTAATCGAAGCAGTAGTCTAGTAGCATTTAAATTAATACACATTTTCTCTCATAAAACCGCACTGCGAATGGGGTCATGTAGCAGCTCTCGCAAGGTTTATTCGGAGGGCGACGAATTAATCAGTTTAATTACTGTCAAGTTAACACTTATCCTCCTTAAATAAAGTCTTACTGACCGATTTAAGGACAGACAGCGGACGGACGGATGGATAGACTGACCGACCGACCGACCAAAACAATGGCTCCCCCTTGCCTCACAACAACAACAGCAGCGAACATAATGATAAGCATATGAGAGTTGCAACACTTCTGATAAATGCAGCTCATCATGAATCAACACTAGCTATGCAGAATATTGAAGCTTGTACAGCGATGAGAGATTTGTACCTGTAGAGGAAACGCATCAAAGTAACTAACCAATAGTTGAAATACAACAGTGACAATCAAAACTAGTTACCTGAATTTCCTCTGCAGTTGTCGATCAGAGAACAAGACTTCATCATGAAAGTCGTTATCTTCTTTATCTTCCACAGATGGATCGTCCTTGAGGGTCCTCTCATTTTCCCAAGGCCACTGCAAGGTCTTCAGACGTTGTTCAGCTCGAATGTGAGATCTCTCGTGAGCATTTAAAGCACGGCTGTAAATATCCTCTGGACTACAAAGAAATTGCAGACAGCTTCAAGTTTCAGTTCACATATTTCTTTGTAAGTTTAGTGCGAGGATTACGGGACTGCAGAAACCAAGCAAAATGCCAAATAATAAACCACTTATTAACCTTGAACGATCGTTCTTTACGGGAAGACCTCAAAGCTCGGTCTTGCTGTATTAACCGAGCGATAGCGGTTTGAGATTTTCCCGTAACGACCTTACTCGGTTATCAAGTAGTTAGAAGTACCTCTCTTCATTCTCCATTGGTGATTCATCCTGATTGTTACCGGTAGCTAGTTTTTCTCGTTCCTCAGAACTCAGTGCACATTGCGTTACACACAAACGAGAACCATTGGTAACAGCTCCCTCAACTTGAAGAACTAAGTCTGCGAGAGACGAGCAAAACACTTTGAACCAAGAGTAACGCAGGTTGGCACCAAAGTATCACAGAAACAAGAAATTCAATGCCAATAACACTTAAGTTGATACAGTGACTACTGATTGATTTCCAAGACAGCATTATCACACTTTGAACAACCAGGAACTGTGGAGAGAAGATCTGTCCGAGACATGTGTATCTTGAAAAAATTGCGTTCCGCCGTTATCTTCCTCGGTTGCGACAGTTCTTGTTTATTTTCAGTGTATTATCAATTCTTTACTGTTTTATGCATTAGAAAGCTAGTTTCCTTTCAGAGGTAATATTCTTAAGTAATATTCTTTAAGTGTTCACTTTGCCACTATGCTTCCCACGACGAAGAATTCCAACAGTTTAACGTTACCTGATGGATCTCTCAAGGCGCAGAATTGCCTCATGTGTGAGATGTCTGCTGCAAGATTAGCAAGCACCGCCCTCCTTTGTTGCTCAGAATAAGACAGCTGCGGATCGCTCCAGGGCTCTCCACATGTTACGTACACCAAGTCATTTCTCTGGAGCTCTGATAAACTGCAGACTTCTTTTCCATCTGCAGTGTACAGTCTTCTTGCCGCAAACGGCAAACCAACAGCTTCGGTGCACCTATCCAGGAACTGTCCAGAGCAAGAAACATTTCAAATTAGAATGAAAGCCAACAAACTTAAGGAATTAACGTTTAATCTCAAAGACATACCAGATCCAACTCAAGCCTTTTATGATCGAGGGGATGACAAGAGCCAGCTAGGTCGTCGCCAGATTGCTCATGTTTGTCAACAGCAGATCGCCTGAAAGAAAGCATTCACACAGTATCTATGCTGGTGACATTGTTTCAGATAATACCAAAAAATAACCCCGGCAAGGTTCAATCCCAGAGAAATTTATCCAGAGTGTAATCTCGCCAACTCCTATAACCACTTGTTTGTAACCGAGGTTTAACTCATCCTCCCTCCCATTCTCACCTTTCAGCGTTGTTTAAAAGCTAAAGCACAAAGAAAAAAGAGAGTATTTGTATTCGTTGTGCTATCCAACATTGCATGACGGAAAGGAGGTTGGTGTTCCACGACTTCTGACAGTGACTCATTTTTATGCTAATGTGGAGTGTGGCAATCATTAACTGTGCCAGCTCTAAGTTTTGAATTACTTTCATTGATATGAAGGATTAAGGATTCTGTATCGCACTAGGATGTTTATGTTTTCTTATGGATCTTTTATTTTGGCTGTATTTTGTACGTTTACATTATGGGTTTAAATTAATCAGTTGGTTATATATACAGATTTTAGATTGCTGGAGATTTATCTATGTCATAGGCTTTGTAGTATATATAGTTTGAACATATATTTATTTATTTATTTATTATATAGATATTTACATATTTATATATATCTACATACAAGTACATATAGTATATATGTATTTAGTATCACCCAACTAGTGGACTAATGCAAATCCTGCATTTTGATTGGCTACGCTACTAGGGGTCTAATAGTAATAGTCATCGAGTAGCGAAATTCGCCGGTTTTCCTTTCGTTTTTTCCCCCAAATAAATATTTCTTGAACTTGCATTTGCTAACTTTGTTATTGCCTTTTCTTTCCGACAAGTTGGGTGATACTAAAACAATTAGACCCTTCGCCCTCAAGGGCCACGGGTCAATAGCCCATTCGGCTTCGCCTCATGGGCTACTGACACGTAACCCTTTCGGGCTACGGGTCTAATTGTTAAATATATATCTCTTCTGGGGGTCAGCTTCATATGAAGATTAAGTTCTTCCCTGTTGGCACCCTATTTGCATTTGTACTTTTGTTCCTCTAGTGTATGCAAATAAAGTTGTTATAAATTATAAATATTCTTTAGGATTGTTTTTCCAATATAAAGAGAAGTTCTTACGACACGATGGTTTACCTCTTGTGTCTCTTTAAAGGGCTGCCGGAACTTGTTCCATTGACATCATGTAACATCTAAAACAAACAAAAAAAAAGTATCATTGATGTTATATCTAAAATGTGCCCCTAGGATCAAATTCTCGACATCCACTTTTTTAAATTTTCGTGCACAGTAGATCTTTCCTACTTATCTTACCAAAATTCAATCTACTAAAAACATTAAAACTCGTGTTTTTTGGACCTTTATTTCCGAGAATTTACAGCTGCTATTTATTTCCCTTTCTTCCAAGTCTTGGTTGAGAGTTTGCGAAAATTGTGTCATTTTCTCCTAAACACCTCCTATGATAAAAATTAGTGTAGAAAATTGCACGAATACAAGGGCAAAAGTTTTTATTAATCTTTATGCGAATTGCTGTGCTAATTATTTATAGCGGAGCTCCGGCGGCCCGAAGTGCCGCCAAGCGGAGCCCCATACCCATATACGAAACTGAAGGAAACCCTGAAATTGATTTTCTCCTGGTTATCGTGGCTAGCGGTACTGCTCGTGGTCGCGTACGCACGACGGCGACGACGACGACGGTAGAGTCGCGCAAGACGGCGGCCGCGCCATCCTCTAAATAATAGGTTGACAGAGACATGCAGCCTTGGTTTACCGTGTACTTTTTTGTTATTGGACATCCATGTTATAATTGATTGACACCTGTCAAAACAAGGTATCTGCTGACCAGTATGACGTGACCATATAGCGGCAACGCAACTAAAAAATATGGTCTGCCCCTTACTACAAGTTTAAGACTACAACCTATGACTCCCTCTAGTTACAACTGTTGTTACAATTATCGAAACTACCTACTCACATTAGTCAAGTCAGGACCCACAACTGTGACAGCTCTACTGTGATCTGATTCACCATTTTTTAACACACGTAATCTGGCAGGGGTGCCTGAAATTATAAAATTGACCACATATCCCAAGATCAGTACAGAAACATAGCCTCACGCTAGATGAAGTATTGGTACAAAACAATTACGCGACATCCTCCTTCAAATCTGGAAAGTTTGACAATGGTTATCGCAGTGTTCAAGATTTACAGGCACAGTCAAGGAAACATGTTATAATCTTGACTTACCGGTACGTTACTTAAGATAAAAACTTAAGATAAAAACTGAATAATAAACATTGTAGAAACGTCTTAGTCGTCTGAAGCTATCATTTTTCTCAGCACAACTCAATAAATTTTTGACCACTTAAAGCTAGCTACATACCAAAATGTTATTACAATTAGATACAGTAATGAAAAAATGCAAAGCCCCGAAGATTACTTATTCTACAAGGTAAGTGTCACAGTCACCACTGACAACGATGCCCAACACACAATAATTGTCTGGCACATAAACTTTATTATCACTGTGGCCAATTCTTAAAAATCACAAAAGTGTGCTAGTGGCAAACATTTTATCAGTAATGGAAGGAGACAATATAATAAGAGAATACATACACCATGTAAAATTAAAACAGATATTTCTCAGAGTTTATGTGATCTCTAAGTTCATTTAGTACTTACGCATATCAGATGTGTTTATGGCACAAGTTAAATCAGGCATTCATACCACAGTCTGTAAAAAACCTTTCAATGAATTTTAAAAATTTTGCCTGAAACATGCCAACTAAAGAGACATGTTTTGAAAGTCTTACATTCTATCAGTTGTCCAAAAACACACCATTTCAGTTCAAAATGCTATTTATATTTATGCATACATGTATCAAGTCATATGCAAAAATCACAATATAATAAATAATTAATATCTGCCTTGTCGTTGAAATGTCAGTGTTAACTGAGCCACCTGCTAAATGCACGCTTGGAAATTAACTAAAATAATCATCATTTTTGCTTCCAATATTAATGCTCCATTCTTGTGGAAGGTCCATTTATAGCAAACAATGATGAAGGCCATTATAAATCTCCCATATGTGAGTGTAAATGTAAACTTTATAACCAGCACAGGGGTTGGTTCAGGTTCATTGGGCACAAAACTTGAAAAAGTAGCTTGAGTTGGTAATTGGTGCATTTGAAATGCAGATTACAAGTCTGAAGTTAAAATTTTTGTTTGAAAGCCAGCAGCAGCAACAGCGTGGAAACTAGTCAAAAATAAAGCAATGGCAATGTTTTTCAATTCATTTTAAGGCCTCGTGCAAAAATTCAGCTAATTTGGAACAAAATAAATTTCGAAATCATCACTTATTCACTTGTACTAGGTTCTTCAATTGGTATTTTGATGTTCAACTTACTGATTATTAAGATGTGCAGAGCTGTCTTGTTAACCTCGTGGCAAAATGTAAAAAATTATTATGCTGAAACTTCAGAATACAAATCCAACATGTCCGGTTTTTTTTTTAAAAAAGCTAACAGTCTGTTTTTTTAAAAAAAAAAAAGCTAACAACTTGATTAGGAGATATATAACAATTATTCCATGAGCCCGCATTGGATATGAAGTGATAAAATAACCAACGAGCGCGTAGCGCAAGTTGGTTATAATCACTTCAGATCCAACAAGGGTGAATGGGATAATTGTTTTAGTAAATTCTCAAACCGGGTTTTGCCGCTGATTTTTATTTCCACAATTTTACAAAGCGAAAAAATTGTAAACTTGGCGCACTATTTTCCATATGACATAAGACTCCGACTATTGGCTCATAGTCGGAGTTTTTTAGCCAATCAAAAAGCTAGAAATGCAATAGTCAGAGCTGAGAATACTCTTCTGAAGCTTTCTGATGTCTATATTCAGCTGTTAATAACATTATTAAACTTTTCTACTGTAAGGAGGTTCATTCGCAGAACACTCTACTATCCTCTTGACTGTACGGATGCATGGCTACTTTTTTCATTGTTATTTTAATTTATTGGTCTAAGTTAATGGATGTTTCTCATTAAAAAAAACTCTGATCATTGCACAATGCTGCTTATATGTACATAAGGAGTTGCTGTCTTCATTATCACCTACACATTAGTCTCTTTTGGTGGAATACATTGTAAAAAGAACAGAGCAATCATTAAACATAGTATCTTTTAAAAATGGCTATTTTTTTGTTACCTGTAGTCACAGCCTTCTTCTGTGAAGCTGTCTTCACTGGGGGAGCATAGGGCAGCAAATATCCTTCCATTGGCCATGTAAAGTCCTGGCAGACACAACAACATGTACTTGAATTAAACAGCACCAGCTATGGATCGGCACAAAACATCCTAATTTACAAAATGTCAATTAAATGAACCTTGACTTTCTGCTAAATGCATTGAAGTTAAATTTGACAGAAACATGAATTTACTGGACCTTCTGTTGGCTGTTTGAATGAAAAAGCATTTATTTATTCACTGAGCTTAGATCATGTTGCATTATTTGATCCCATACCATGTTCCATGTTCCATCTTCATTCACTGGCCATGACAAAGCTCTCTTATTCCACTCTGGATTACAAATGGTTGAGTTTTTCCACTGGCCAATGTTCTTCAAGTCTTCCTGTTTAACAGCCCATCTACAACAGAACAAAAAAAGTATTGATAGTGAACAAACCTGATCAGGATTAATGTAACAAGTAACATGTTTGCTCATAACAAGTTTCCACTAGCTGTTGTTCCAAGGGAGAGCCTGAGCTCTGAACCTGGACTTGAAAGAGCAGCAGAAATCAAGACTTCCATGTCATTCAAAACTAACCTCTGAGCCCCTTCCCCGTGCTTTTTTGGCAAAAGTACAAGAGAGTAGTTTTGACCAAGGAACTCATCTTTAAGTTTTGCAAGGCCAGTGTCAGTACTTTCCTCTGTTTGGTCTGACAGAGATGAACTGGGCTGTTGACCAACACCCTCTGTTATGGAAATCTGACCATCAAGTTCTAATTCATCCATAAAAGTAAGATTTTCCAAGCCAAGTGACTCCTGCTTCTCTGGAAAGATGGTCTGTGCAGAGTTTTCATCTGCAATGATATCTTTGACGTCATGATCTCCAACATAAGTGAGTACAAGACTAGGTTTTGAGAGCGAGTAGATCTGTCCTGTTGGGCTGAATCCCCAATGCTGGTTGGCATCATTAGGATTCCTGTAGGTACCAAACAAGTTGTTTAACGATAAATAATTCCGACATCTGTTCCATGTTGAAAATGGGGCAAAGATAGTTGAAAGTACAGAGTTAGAGAAATAATTTAGGTGACTTCAGTTCTGGTTTATAAGAAATTGTTAAAGGAACTTTGCACTAAGTTCTGCATAATTTGTCTGATATAAATTACTTTTAAATTGAAGCAAACCCCCAAATCATAGTTTTTTAAGGTGGAAAGACTCCAAAGAAGAAGTAAAACAAACTGAAAATAAAGGAATTGTTACAACTGAGGAGGCCAGAAAATGTCAAATTTTCAAGATAAGTCAAAGCTAGCTTACTTAAGATTTTAAAGGGGCAGTGTCACGAGGATTTTGCAGTTTTAGGTCAATTCTGTGCTAAAATCATTACTTTGAGGCTTTCCTCATAAACAAAATGCTTCTATAAATCTACAACCAAGATATCAAATGAATTTTATCAGAGATTGCTAACTGTAACAAAATTTCTTGACAATTTTTTGAAGATGTAGCACCAAATCTTGAAAAATTGGAGAATTTTTTCAAGTTTCAATCCATGTCTATCCTTGCCATCTGTAGCGACAGGGGACAGGAAACAGTTTCAGTACCTTCAAATAGTCTATTAACAAAACTAGACCATTATTTTTGGAATTCAATTGATGCAATGACACCTTCCAGCTTTTTATAAAGTTACTGAATAGGGTGACACTGCCCCTGACATTACCTGTACATTACCTGACATAAAGTTTGAGGCTTTGGTCATGCAATAAGATTTGAAGGCACAGGATAAGCAACAAATACAACCATTTACCTTTTTGCTATCACTACAGGGTACCCTTCCACTGGGGTGTCTGCATACTTAACCGTGACAGCGTGTTCAGATCTGGACAGCACTAGCTGTGGCATAGCTTTGCTATGAATTAAACCACTCTGAAAAAATATTATACATAATACAAACATCACACAGTCGTGTACATGTATCTCAAAATCTACATAAAATATTATGGCATGGCATATAATTAAACTTTTAAATGAACAATACAATTGTAATCATTTTGAGTGCAGGTTCTTCAACTCTTTTTAATACTTCAAACAAATCAGTGTTCATTGGTCAAGAATGAAAAATGTCTAGGCATATACCTAAGAACTTCTTCCTCCCCCCAAACCCCTTCGATCTTGTAACAGGTAGAGTATCAGATGCTCCCTAGATAATTTGTTGCTTTTAAAAATTTGTTTCCAATGAAGCAATAATCAATCAGTAAGGTAAGGGTGTTGCAGGATGAGTAATTCTATACCTGTGTTATAACCCACTCTTGAGCATCTGGAGGCCACAGTCCCTTCTTCTTCTTCTTTTCGGCAACTGCAAGTTCTGGATAGAGCACCAAGTTTTTATTCTCTTTGTACTGCAAGAAGCAGCCCTTCTCATCAACACGCATAACCTGATGTTAATATAAAAAACAGAGTAACATTAGAGTCAGTCCTTGAAAATAAAGCAGAAATCCAGTTGCCTCCCAGTAAATCAAACCCTTGCTACCTTGAACCAAAATGGATTTCCCCAGGATTTCCATCACACATTTACTGTAATTTTACCCTCCATAACTCAGACCTCCTACTAACTCGAAGCAATTTTCATTTCCCCTCTGGTCATTTTCTGCCGAGTTATTGAGGGTAGAATTAGCCCTCAATAACTCGGCATGTCTGTCAATATGTGACAAGTCGAAACAAACAGTGTCCTGTAGACCAAACATTAAATTTATTTTAAAGTAGCCGTGTGAAGAAACCTGTACAGTTCACAGTTGCTGGACTTTGCTGCTTTCCTTTGTTTCACATTATGTTACATTCCAATTTAAATTAATTTAGAGATCATTCATGTTTCTTGTATTTTCACTTGACCTCTCTATACACCAATTTTGATATATTAAAATTCAGCCTAAGACAATAGACCTCAACACAAGTCTCTGGAGAATAAACCCCACAAACTCAGTAGAGAATAACTGTTATTCCCCAGAGCCTTGTACTGAGGTCTATTGTTTTAGGCTGAATTTTAAATATATCAAAATTGATCTGTTCTGTAATTAATAAGCACTTAATGACTGGCCGCAAGGGAAACAGTAAGTTTGGTTTCCCTGAGACCCTCGATGTTTCCCGACGCAAAGTGTTTTGTTATACTTCCCAACTCAAAAGTGTAAAAAACTGCAGGAAAAGTACAAAAAACTGCCGGCTGGCTCATAAATTTGCTGTGGTTTCAAGGAGCATGACCTGATCACTCGTGAGTCGAAAGTTGTTGTTTCGCTATGGAGTAAGTGAATTTTGTTCACCCTAGGGATATGTTATGGATCTGAAAAAGGTCTTGGCAAAGTTTATTTTTTACAAGGATCCATCAAGATTCTTAAGGAATTTGATGAGGGTTTACCAAGATGTTAAAATAGTTATGTGCATGATCTGCAAGATCCTTGCAGGAACCTTAAGAAAACATGTAAGATGATTACACATATTGATGAGGATCCTAGAGGATTGATTATGAGCTCTAATTTTCACCAGGGAGTGATATAACCTTGAGTTATCACCAAACTCTCAGACTGAGCATATAACATTCATATATTTTCACTTAGAGCCCACCTGAATATTCTGTGCTTGAGACAGTTCACTTCCTGGATTGAACAGAGTGACCTGATGACGTTTGCTGCCTGAAGGAAACCCATTCACTGCTCTCCATAGGGAAGATTTTTCCTTGCCACTTCCTTCATCAACAAAACTTTCTCTTTGAACCATCTCCTTCTCGCCCCACAATGACATGCATGTAGCTTTGTCTAAACACAGTTCAAGAACCACAACTGCAAAACAATGATGGACAGGTTCATAGATTAATGAAAACAAGGACCATCTCATTACCACAAAATTATATAGGACAATAGTAAATTCATACCAAATGAAAATAAAAATCAAATTTGTTTAAATGTCATACACCATCTAAGGACGTTCATGCCCAAAACTTCCCACACCCAGATTTTTTAAAACTTTGACTGCAGGTAGAAAATGAAAAGATTAGATTAAAACGTAAAAAAAATAATGGGGGTCACTGAACTCATTTTGAACATAAGGCGTATTACCGACCATAACATTTCTGAGGATTCCCAGTCACTTAAGGCGATTCTGGCCGGATTCATTACTATCGGCATAAATTTAAGTTGCAGAATCATATCTAAGTTATGTGTGTTTAACACAGTATATATAGGCCTGTGTGATAGATCTTTGCTATATATGTCATTAAATCAGGTAGAGTTAGCCTTAAAAAAATGCAACTTCTAAGTCACACACACACACACACACAACAACAACAACAACAACAACAACAACAACATCTTTATTTGTACCCAAAATAATACACTACTTATAAGCAATAAAATTATCCATGTACCAATTCAACCCTATTTGAATAGTACATGAGAAATAATTAAAACTTCCCACGTACAGATTTTTTTGCTTTTTAGTATAATGGAAAGAATCAGAAAAGGAAGTGATCTGCCGAAAACAAAGTGGGGGTCACTGAGCATCCAACAAAAATATTTGCACACCAAGTTAATGCAAAGGTCACCAGCTCTATATTTTGTTAAGTTTCGACTTGGTGCATGCACTTGAAATACATGACGTGGCAGGAGTGTGCCTAATGAATAGCGTGTGCAGCAGAGATGCACAGTAGCAATGGGTGCGAACATCCTTAACAACCAAAAAAAAAATTCAAATCCAGGAGATCCCCTAAATTACCTTTTCCCAGCACTCAACATTGTTAAGCAGTATACTTAGAATTCCTTAATCCAACTCCCAAAATTACAAAATCCAACCCCTGAAATGCCTAAAACAAGCCAAATTGAGGGTAAAAAGTGTAACTTAGCCACTTTCCTTGGTATATGGGAGATTCAGTGACCCATAACAGGAGACCGGGAGAGATTTGGTATGTAATCAGGAGAATCTGGAAGAGTTGGAAGAGATGGCTGTTGGCAGGACTTAGGTGACCCAAAGTTCACAAAATCATACTGATATTAAATGACACAAGTACCATAACAGGAAACTAAATATGTTTTCTTAACATATCAAGTTATTACCATGAGGTGGTTTAAAGTCCTCTCCATAAGACAGCCATATGTCTTGATCATACACCAAGTCGTGAACATCTGTTATCTCCTCCCCATCTCTTGTAAAGACTCTCGTAGCAATCCTTCTTCCCGCAGGCCCACCTCCGCTGTCTGACACCTTCTGACAGCTTGTGCAGGCATCAAGAAAGCGATGCATCAACTGTGATTTGTCACCCTGGATTCCTTTCTCAGCTTCATGTAAATTGAAGTAAACTATGACTTTGTCATCTGAGGAACCATTTTCATAAACCTGGTCCATGATATAAAGGAATTGAGGATTTCAGTCTATAAAAATGTACTTAAAAAACCTGTAACTTGAATGACTCACAGCTGCAGAGGGTGTATGTGTTTATGGGCAGGCAGGCATTGGTAAAGTCATTTACTCTGCAGAACTGCGCAGTTACCATAATAAAATAATTTATTGTAACACTGTGAGGTAAAAGAAACATTTTGTCAGGTAAATGTTGGAATCAATGAGGTAGGCATTGGTAAAGTCATTTACTCTGCAGAACTGTGCAGTTACCATAATAAAATAATTTATTGTAACACTGTGAGGTAAAAGAAACACTTTATCAGGTAAATGTTGGAATCAATGATCAGGTGCTACCAATTCAACCTGAATGTGGCTGTAAAAAATAACTTAGACAAAGTTGACCCTAAAAAGCTAATGCTGGTCAACAGTTGATCTTTGTTCCACTCCTCCCAGAATATGTCGTTAGTACGTCAGTTGAATAAGGGTTACCATCAGATGGATAAACCTTCATGCAAACCATTACTGAAGGTTGCCCAGCTTGACCAACCCTTGAGGCAAGCAGCTGCCCTACTACATAATTATTATTGGAGACAGGTTTACATCACACAGCCAGTACATACTACCACAGCTTTAAGTTCATTACTGTAACATAACATTACCTTAAGCTTGAGTCCTTGCTTCGCCAGCAGTCTGCTCTCCGGGGCAATATGTGCCATGTGCTGATATCTGTAATTCTCCAAACCTGCTGACTCCTCGTCATTTGTGGCAGTCTCCACCATGGTCAGATGGGACTTCAGAGTTGGTATCACACTCAACAGGTCACTGATGTGTTGGTCAACCTCGAGTTGGAAAGCACAAATAGGATAGTAATGAGAAAAGTTTACTGAGTAACTTGATGTCATGTTATCCCTGTCACTGTTTTCGCTTTTGCAAAGCTCAGAGCAGCCTCACCTCTTTTATTTCATTTTCAATCTCTTCTTCATTCATCGCCATTATCTCTTTAGAGATAACTTCTTCACCTTTAAGACTTTGTTCAAGCTGTGAGGGGAAAAAGCAAAATCAAATAATAACATTACCCTTAAAAGGAAACACTGCTTGGGAACTTTTATTGAAGCCTTTATGCATCTATGAATGTTAAACCCGAGGGGGGGGGACCCTGGGCATATGTAGGGCATTTGACCTCGAATGCTTTCCTCATCCTCAGGAATTTGACTAGGAATCTGGGTCCCAGGATGGGGAAGTTTGCTTTTTTGCACAGAGGAATGGGACCAAGTCACATCATCCCATGTGCTCGTCTCTGTGCCGTTACTGATTTCGGTTTCAAATGCCACTTTTAACGATTGGTAACCAAGCCTTTGAGAATGGATGATGCTAATGCTAAATTTTTCTTGTTCTTACTGGTTTGCTTGCGGTTAGCTTTTACTTGTTGTTGTTTATAATTAAATTTGGCGGGAAATTGGCGGATCAGCCTGGTAGTGTAGTGCTATAAGTGGGATATTAGGAAGCAGAGGTTTGGGTTCGATACTGGGTGGTTATTGACATAGTTTCCTCTTTTCTTTTAATTAGCAGAGAAAAATTTGTTGACAGTTAAAAATTTTTCTAAGTGTCACGAAAATGGCATAGACCATTTATGAAATGGACAACTGCTGCGCCGACCATCTTGGAATTGAACGAGCGCAGCTAGAGGTAGGTAAAAACTTGTTTTTATATCTGTACAAAAACACTTCTTCTGACTACTCATTTTCAATATAAATTGATGGAACACCAGGGGATATTTGATCTGATTTGACCGCGTTTTGGGGCCCCACAGTTGGGATTTTGACCGAAAATTCTTCAGAAAAGTCAGATGACCTACATATGCCCGGGGTCCCCCCCTCGAGCTTAACATTGCTAGATCCATTGCAAATGAGCAAAAATTGTACTTATTCAGTAACAGAAAGTACATAAATTCACGGAACAACAAAAACAGTATTTACTACAGTTGCTGAAATTCTAATGACAGCTGAGGTCAGTGCAATGAGAAATTTGTATTACACAGGTTGATTTCCCCAATAACAAAAAATTTCAATTGTTAACTATGGACCAAAACTAATGTTAGCAAAGCAAAGTGTTGGTAAAGCAATGTGTGACTGTACCTGTTGCTTGTAAGTTTTACTTTGCTTTAATCTGTCCTTAGTGCTCAACAAAAGAGTAGTAATGAAGTGATAAGCTCCTTTAGGACTGAACCTTTCTCCACCCCTTGTCACCCAAACAGGTCCTAAAATGATGCTGGTTGATGGTTGGAGAATTCTGTCCAACACTGGAACTACAATCAAAGGCAGTCAATAAGGTAACTAAAGGGTGGATATGAAACATGAAAACAAACTGGAAAATATTCAGTGTGCAACTTGAGCTTGGTAACCTGGGGATAGTCTGTAAATAACAAAACCAACCTTCTGAAAAGCTCTTGATTTCCTTCCCTTGCCAGTCAAACAATAATCTGGCTCCAGACTCAAGATTTAACTTTTTAGTGCAATCATCCAAGAACTAGCAAAGAAAAGTATGATTTATTACTAACAATAAGTACCACAAATTACTCTTTCTCCCACATTAACACACAAACTACTAAAATATGACATGATTTTGTATCTTAATATAAATCTCTTTTCTGCAATCCACATGGGAGGTGTGGTCACTAATGATTAGCACATTGAACTCTGGATGAAGCAGTCTGGGTTCAATACTTGGCTGGGGTCATTGTATTGTGCTGTATTGTGGGCAAGATACTTTAGTCTCACAGTGCCTCTCTCCACCCAGGTGTGCAAATGGGTACCACCTGATGATTTAAAAAGCTTAGGGTCACCTTTGATCCACTACTGCACTGCACTGCACTGCACTGCACTGTACTTACTGTAAACTTGTGCATATACAGATTCTACCTTCTGAGATCAAAGAATTGAGCAGTTTTACAATCTACAAATGTAGCTCTCTGTCTGCAAAAAAATGATCACACATTTTTCTGCACCTCATCAAATCTTCCAGCCACTATCTCCACTCCTTCAGAGCTCTCACCATTCCTGAACACCAATATTCTTCTCTTTTGACTGTGAACTAATGACTGCATCCTCTTGGAGAGTGATGGCTTTGTGCGACCTCTGGAGCGGTCCTCGGGAAGAACAATCCCACTTAGAGTCCAGGAAGCAGATCTGCGCAGCTCTTCTCTATCTGTTATTAACAGCAGAATTAAAGACACAATATCACTGATTATTTTATTTAACATAACCAGGATTTGAAACAATTGTTGCAATTCTACAGTTTTTTTGCTTCCTACAGATAAATCATGTAAATCTGCTAGCCTGAGGACAAATTTATACTTAATTTGCTTAAACTCTTGCTGGTTTTTCACTACAGCACGTCTGGTTTTAAAGGGGCAGTATCACGAGGATTTTGCTGTGTTTGGTCAATTCTGTGCTAAAATCATTACTTTGAGGCTGAAGACATAGCCTCAAACCTTGAAAAAACTGGCCATTTTTTTCAAATTTCAATCCATTTCCATCTTTGTCATCCATAGCGACAGGCGACAGGAAACAGTTTTAGTACCTTCAAACAGTCTTTAATAACAAAACTAGACCATTATTTTTGGAATTCAGTTGATCCGAAGACACCTAGCTTTTTATAAAGTTGCCAAATAGGGTGACACTGCCCCTTTAAACATTTGTTGTAGCTCAATACTGCTTGGTACAATTTAGCATTTTCCTTTATTTTATTGCCAACAAGCCAGCCAAGCGTCTTGAGGCGGCAGAGAATAGTGCCACGTGAAGAATGGTTTAGGCGAAAAAATTCTCGATCGGCCTTTAAAAGTGTAAGTGTAAGGTGTAAGATGTAACAACGGCTCAGTTTAAGCCAATTGCAAGGACGGAACTATTCGAGCCACTGTAGTTTTTAACCAATCAGGAGGTGTGTCACATCCAGACTTGTCTCGTGGAAGGTGATTGTTTTCTTTGCTGTTGTGTTTATCCAACTGTAAACAATTTAATAGTCTCAAAACATATCAAACTCGCATTTCCTCTCTCACTTTATCAAACTGAAACTTCAATCGGGGAGCGTGCCCTTTACAAAACTCTTCTTCTAATTCAAATATCGAGGAAAACTGTTAGACAAGAAATCCAACACACAATATCGACACGAAACTGAACCAGCGTGTTCACCACAGAATTGAACAAGCGTGTTCATCAGAACAGTGTATTCCTTCTCTGTTTACCTATATCGAACTGAAAGTTCCATCGGGCAGCATTTTTTTCAAAGAGTGTGTTCACCAGTCGAACCACTAGAGCAAATACAGTGTTCAAATCTAGCATATTGAACTGAAGGTTCAGTCGGCAGTGTTTCCGAACAGAACTGAACGAGTGTGTTTATCATGCAGTCGAATCCAGTGTTTCAAACACAAATCGGACCTGTTTGCCACAGAATTAAACGAGCATGTTCACTTTCACTTTGACTTTGCCCATCATATTGAACTGAAAGTTTGACCGAGCAGAAGTGATCCATTGCAAAACTCTTGATATTCAGGGTACTCCTCAAATTCTCAATATCCTACTGGATTGCGTGACTAACGTTACCGGCCGGTGAACGCGTTATAATTTTCTCTCGGTAATGTTTGCAACAGAAGAGAACCAGAAATCTGTCATGTTGTATTAATAAACCCCTTATTATACCACAAATTTTTTGCTCGTTGGCACTCTATTGATAGGTATACCTAGTTGACATTAATATATAATGCGCCGTACTCCAAAATCGTACAAAGAATTAAATTGAACCAAAACACTAAATAAATATTATCTCTCACACTGCACTTAAAAACAAGCTAGCACATATGACAGTTTGTCTAGGGCTTAACATCTACTATATGACAGAAGGTGCAAAATTTAGCATTATCTTTTTTTAACTGGCCATGGTTTTTCAAGTGTATGAAGTTCAAGTTTCAAGTTTATTAAGAAAATACACAAAATACAAAATATGATGTACCACTGCTCGCAGTTAGCTACAGCTATTCGAGGCGAGCAACGGCTTGACGCATTATATTAAATATTATTATATAACACTAAGTAGATTAATTACAATTACAATACAATTAAAATACAAAAGAGAATTAATTATTATCATATTAAGTAGAGTAATTACAATTACAATACATTGAAAAAACTAAATACTAAATACTGACCAGTATAACATTTGGGAAAGACAAAGATTCACAGGAGAATTAGACAGATTACATGAGAAGCTGGAAGGATAATGTAGATAAAATGAGTTCAGTTCAGTTTTCAAGGCATATTCAAATCCAGTAGATCATTATACTCATTGGCCTCTGAGAGTTTCTGAAGGAGCATATTGTAAATGTTACGTTTAAATTTCAGTTTAGGCATTTGACGAATTTCATCACATAAGTTATTCCAGATTCTAACACTGTTTTTTTGAAAGATTTGTTTTGCTTGTCTAATCTAGAGTATTTGAGAAAGAAGTTGCCTCTTGTTGATGACCTTGTGTTATGTGAATGAATATTATGTTGGTAATCAAATAAATTACTTATTTGAGGTGGCGATGTGTTATTTGAAAAAAATAAATAAAGTTACATTTGGCTCTAGCTAGTATAAGGTCCATTTTTACCTTATCTACATGAAGTACAGTGCTAGTGAATAGCATCAAAGATAAACAAAACTGTGTGTTTTTTAACCACTTATTATTTTTACCTTAAGTTTGTTTGTTTTTTAATACCTCGTATAGCTGCAAAAGGATCTCTGAAAGCCTCCCCACAAGACACATAAACATCAACCTCCCTTGGAAGCTGCCTGGGGTGTGTAACCTGAGTGCCATCAGACAGAAAGAGCTTCCTTGCTGCAGACACAAGTCCCAGTTTGTCAGTACATGCATCAAGAAGCTGTTTAAAGGGAAAAACACCATACTGTTATAATCATTATCACTTCTGCCTAACATTTGGCTGGATGTAAACATAATATAATTATGATTGCCACTATCAAAATGGTCAGTCTTAATCATTTACAGCTAAGTTAACAGTAAATTATTATTGCATTCAAACTGCTGTATATGTTATGGTTTCAATTTATTTTTGTTTTAATTTTTTTAAAACCAGTTTAAATTTTTCAAACTGAGTTGAAATTTTCACACCAGTTTAATTTTCAATTTTGAGCAGAAAGCTAGTATGTGTCTTAGTAATTTGGTTTAAGCATTTAAGTTAGTGATAAGGCCTAAGCACATATTTAGAATTCTTAGCTTTGATGTTAGGCTGGGAACTTTGCATATGACTTAGTAGTTTGGGTTGAGCTCTCTCTCGTGTATGAATAAATTAGAATTTATATGAGACGGGCTTGGGGTGATGAACTGATAATATTAAAAGAAGTTTGAGAGCTCTTGCATCTAGAGGTTGGCGGTTCAAATCCCGGTGAGTACGAAATCAGGGTAAAACCTTCTGTTAATTAGTATTCACACTTAATGGAGATTTGGGGGACGGGGTAGAGTAGCTGGGGGATAGAATAAATCAGGGCAACTCAGTGAGAATAGGAGAGAATAGGATAGAAGAAATAGAGGAAAGTAAAGAGATATTTTTCCTTTTTTTATAGATAGACTAATAAACTGGTTTGAAAATTCCCATCTGGTTTAAAAAACTTCAACCCGGTTTGAAAAACTTCAACTCAGTTAGAAAAATTTTAACTGGTTTCAAAATTTAAACTAAAAAAAAAAAACAAACCACAACATATATATTCACTATTTAGTAGTGAGTGATGTACAGTATGAAAAGGTTACCACAAGGCAAAAGCCCAGACTAACTATTCTTTTCTTTTTATTGTAAATGTTGTGGTTTGTTTTATCACTTTGGTTTAATTTTTTTTAAATCAGTCCAAATTTTTTCAAACCAGTTTAAATTTTTTTTATCCAGTTTAAATTTTTTTAAACCAGTTTGAATTTTCAAACTGGATAGATTTTTTTGTCGACTATATATAAAAAAAGGGAATCTCCTATTCTCACTGAGTGACCCAGCTACTCTACCCCTTCCCCCAAATCCCCATTAAGCGTAATTACTAATTCACAGTAAGTTTCACTTTTCTTTTAATCTCGTACTCACCGGGATTTGAACCGCCAACATCTGGATCTGCTTCCCACTGTCATTACCACTTGACCGTGAAATCAATGGATGGAAGAGCTCTCATACTTGTTTTAATTATCAGTTCATCACCCCAAGCCCCTCTCATACAAATTTTAATTTATTCAAAAATACATATAAATTTTGATTTATTCATACATGAAACTTGTCTTAATTACTAAGAAGCTAACTAATTCCAAATAAGTGGTTAGACCTAATCACTAACCTGAGAGCGCTCAACCGAAACTACTAAGTCATATGCCAAGTTCTCAGTCTAACTAAGAATTCTAAATAAGTGCTTAGGCCTAATCACTAACTTGAGTGCTTAACCCAAATTACTAAGACACATGCTCACATTCTGCTCAAAATTAAAAATTAAACTGGTTTAAAAATTTCAACCCAGTTTGAAAAATGTGAACCAGTTTGAAAAATTTAAACTGGTTTAACAAAAATTCAACCAAAAATAAAATCAAACCACAACATAAATAACTAAATGCTAGATTTCAAAGGAACTTTAGGTCAACATGACTTCAGACTGTGATTTGCTTTTTTTCACCTGAATAAGCTACAACACACCATACAGCTGATATTATGACATGGGCATAAACAATTCAGTTTCAGTTTACATGATTGTATATTAAAATGTCATATTTCACATTATGACATGACTGAGAAAAAACTCAATGTGTGATTGGCTGAGAGCAGGCCAATTTATCATTTATTCGTAATTTGTACTGCAGCGCAAATTAATGTGCACGCATTCACAATTATCAGAGTCAAAAAATAAACAAGTAATTGTATGATATTGCAAAATTCTTTCAAACTACACTCGCCTAAAGACTTGTGTAATTTTGTGAGAATTTTTATATATCACTTTAATTTTCAGTTTAAGCTAATAATATTAATTTGACACATACATACATACATACATACATACAT
>CM042751.1:3077921-3112921 GCA_022496165.2 Catalaphyllia jardinei
GTCGCCATTCTCCACATACCCCCGTACCTACATTATCTGAATGCCAGTGGAAAAGGCTACCATTGCAAAGGTGAATTTGACCTTCTTTTATTAAGTCATACTTGATCTGCAACTTTAACATCAATGAAATATTTTTTAAAAAACTTCTAAATTCTGTGAGGTTTATTTCATTTGATGGGTTTTAGAATTTGACCTGTTTTTTTGCTTCCATTTATCAACATGTCTTTTAATAACTTTAACGATAGCTTCTGAGTGTTGTAAAAGTGCTGACTGAGCAGTTCCTGGCAGATTTATTTTTTCACTTCCAGGATGTAAAACACTGGAAATCTGTTCCTGAGCTGTGGACCACACCTGATGGCAAAAAAGGATGAAAAATTAACATTAAAAGAGTCAGTAGAAAAGTAATACCAATACAGGGTACTAGCAAAAAAAAAATTGAAATCCACTTCCTCAGTGAGCCAGTAAATTTCAGTTTTTTCTTTACCCCACTCAAATATTACTTGCCAACATGGTGGTGGCAGTATGGAAACCAGAGGACAAACCCAAACAAAGTAAACTATGCTTGGATTCCTAACTAATCCCTGCTTTCAACCTAATGGTTAACTAATCTTGCAGTCTTTAAGTCTATGTATCAGGCTGACATGTTTATTCAGACACCTGAGAATATTGCATCTAATTTCACTTGCCCACTAGACCACAGTGGACTCCATCTATTTTGAGTTGCCCAAAAGCAAACTTTTCTTGCCCTGGCGCAAAAGGACTGCCATGCGATAACAAAACATAACTTTTAATTTGTCCACAGCCCCTGAGTCCCCTGTTTCTGTATTCTCTACAGATGATGTAGAGTAACGTCCCTAGTTGCAGAGATGCCAACCTAAAATAAAAAGTGGGAGATCGAAAATGTTACCTTCCTTCATGGCCCTAAAAACAGTACCGGTATGTCAAATGTAGAGTTCTGCCAATTCAATCACAAAAATGTGTTAAATGTAAAAAAAAAATTGTTTCCAACAAAAATGCCAATTGAAAAGATGCCTGAAAATGTATTTTATGGGCTTTCCTTCATACTGTGCAGGAGATTTGGTGACCTGTATAGGAGATTGGAAGATTCAGTCTGTAACTGGGGGATACCCAGATAATCCTAGAGAGTGGGCACAGATGCAGTTGATAATAGTCTTTCTTCCTCAAGACCATCTATTACTTCAAATGGCAACTCTTTTAGACATGGTTGACTAGCACAATGTTGTCCCAAAAACAAACTTTAAGGACAAAAAAAACACAGTCAAAATGGAACTTTGTCAAATGCTGGAACTGAAAATGGGTTAATGATGCATGTGGTTGCACATGTATCAGGTTCCTGAAGAGAAAGTTACAAAGCAGTGAAACGTCATTTTGGTGACTACTGAGATTTCAACAGAAAAAAATGTCTAATAATTGTATTTTTAAAAAACTGTTGGGAAGCCTGGTTGTGCCTGGCCTGTGAAGTCAGGTATTAATCTTTGGAAGGAGAAGGGGAGAAGTCTTGAAAATTATAAAAAAGTAGTGAGACAATCTCAGATAGTGCAGAGTGTTATGCAGGACTGTCAGTACGTTTTGAGTCATCTGCTGCCTGTATGTAACTTGTTATAGTTCAAGGCTCCAAAATAACTTACATTCAGCGAAGCGATGCCGGAATCGATGATCGTTTCGAACAGAGCTTGATGACGATCCAGAGCAACAGTTTGCAGAAGATCGTTTCGATGAATTAAAAAAAAATAACGTCCATGACGGGTTGTCGAGTAAAGGAAAAATGTCGAAGCCAGCGTTTAACCAGCGCATCTGGCTAGCATTGTTCGGCGGTTTAAATCGGCAAATAGGTTTCTCTTGTTAGCAAAAAGATAATAAAGCAAAGAACAAAAAAAAAAGAGAGAAAAAAAAATCAGGGCAAAAATTTCGGGATTCGAACCGTCGCATCCCTCCAAAATTGCATCGCGTGCACACGCATTAATCACTTGCGCCAAGAAACACGACCTTGTTGATTAGTGACAAATTTATGTGAACATTTCCTTTTGTTTCGCTTCATTGCACACCATTCAACACTTTCCGAAATTTTGGCTTCGATTTTCTCGAAAACGAAAAGCAAATTGTCGAAAAAAACAACAAGGCATTGTTAAGTAAGTAAATTGAAGGCCATATGCAAAAATTCGAGCACTTTTGACGAAAAATTTTTTTGACCTCAAAAGTCACTTAGGAGGGTTTTCCACTAGAATCTTCAATTATTACTGTTTGTCGAGATGGTTTTAAATTTTACCATGGTGTTTTACATTGAATTTCATTCATTTTAAATTCATTGACACATTGCACTAGCAAACATGATTATTTTTTCAATGTCAACATTTGTACACTTAATACTTTTGTTTTCTTTGCAAAGTTTGTAACATGATACCCTTGTTTTCTCAAAATCGTACAAAGGAAGGAGAAAAATGAAATAATGTTATTAACTTCTGAAAAAAATGGAAGAGGAATGATTTTGTTTCATTTAAGAGGCAAATTTTCATATCATCGATGAACAATTGCCAATTTAATTATCAAATAGTCATGTTGTGTCTCGGAATAGCACATTCTTATTAGGTTGCCACTGTTGGTGTTAACAATAAACCAGTTCAAAATACACAAAGATATTGATTGATACAGCCGAGAAGTGTTTCAACTTGACCAATATTATATCCTACATTGGCGAATGAGTCCCCTCAAATACTGACTAAATTTATTTACGGTTTCCATAAGTGCCACAGTGTCTGCAGCAATATTTGAGAAGTTGCTTTTGTCACGACATTACTAATTTTCATGTTGCTAACTCGGAAATGTTTCGGGTGAATACATTTGTGAACTTCTTGTTCTCTTCCATAGGGGAGAAAATAAACAAGCAGCTGAGGAGACCCAATCGTTTCCCTCTTTAAAGCTTAGCAAACACAAAAAAGCTTGAAAATAGCACACAACATATTTTAACCGAGCTAGGGATGATTCCAAAAGATACGCTGTCACAAAAGCGTTCTTTGCACTAAAAAGGAAAACTGATAATACCTGAAATATAACTGCTATCACCTATTTAGACAACAAGAGTTTGGTATAGCAAGCATGAATCTGAACTCGAGAACAGATTGTATCTTGCTGACAATGCTAGAGCCCAAGCGCCTTACATGTTGTGTTCTATGCACCGCAAGGAAAAGCACTCAATGTCGTGTATAATTGTGTCTGAAATGTATCATTTACCTATCATATAGTTAACACTAACACTAATCAATCTGCGCATGCGCTTCAAGCAAATTGCTTTTGTTCTTAAGAGAATAGTACCACTAGGATAACAAGAGAATATTGGAACCATATAGTTTTGTGATGTTATGCAAAAAGTAAGGTAAGAGTAGTAAGTTTTAAGTAGCAATCAAAGGCACCTACCCACCGCCTTAAAACAAGGCTAATTAATTAATTGGAATTAATTAATTGGAATGAATTAATTAAACAAACATTGAAGTTTACACCTTATTGCCACAGTACCATAGTGCCATAGTGCCTTAGTGCCTTATTGCCATAGTGCTTTAGTGGTGTCAACCCCCAAACCATCCTTTTATAGTGCACTCTGCACTAAAAACAGCCATAATAATATGAATCCAGTAAACTAAAGTTCTACAATTCTCACCTGGTCTAACTTTCTGTCCAGCTTATCATCATATAAAGAACTGCTAATGATTGACACATCAGCTGACTGAGGAAATGGCTTCAGTTTCCGTACCATTCTCATTTGAGCTAAGCTTTCATTTGCAAAGAAAAATTCATCAACTCCTGCACTAAGGTGACCCGGTTTACATAAAAGATATTTCTGTCTTGTTGTGGTATTAAATGGCAACAATCTGTGTTGCATTGGCACCTTCATGAAACCAAGCATTAGAGCAATCCTTGTGATGCCAGTGGCAGCAGAAAACTGCAGAGATTGTTGAGAAGACACATAACGCTCATACCATAGCCTAGTCCATTCAGCATTGAACATTCCTTCCACAAGGGGATTGATCAACACAACACTTGCAACATCGCTTTCAAACATCTGAGCATAAAACCTTGCATTTACTGCCCCCAACTCAGCTCCAACAAGTATGAAAGGTTTTGGCTGATCAGAGCTTAAAGTGAAAAGTCGGTAAAAATCTTCAACCATTCTCTCACTCGTTGATAACTTGCCTCGTTTTGACTGTTCTGGGTCTGACCAATTCACAAATGGCCTGTCACTGAAACCTAATCCTGCTCTATCATAAACACATGCTCTGGCCACTTTAGAAATCTGAGGTGCGATCAGTGCCCAAGCATCAGATGATTTGCCTGTTGGAGCATCTAGAATTATTGTGGGTGGACCACGCCCTGAGCAACCCATGAACAATTTCTGTTTCCAACCAATGTCATACAATTCCCCTGAGAATAAAGAATCAACCATTATAAAAACACGGCAAAAGCCTCAGTTGCATCAATTTTTGTCATCTAGGATCACTCATTTATTTGTCTAATCAAAACAAATAGCTTGTTGACTTGAAAAAGAAATTTCTAAATTCTTAATCCACTTACTTTTTCCTGACCTTGATGAATTTCTTTTTCCCAGAACTTTTACCAATCTGTGGTATGTAGTGATGTCAAAACTGAATTTGTTCCAAAAAAATATCCATACTCATCCCATGGAGGGTTTTTTGGTTTGAAACTACCCTCCCCCTCCAGTCCCTCTCAGCTCTCAAAATTCTAGTTTTAGTTTATACTTAACTTTTAAAATTTTGGTCCTTAAGAGCCCTCTCTTCCTTGAAATTTCCAATAACCCCCCACCCCCACCCCACTTGAGAATTAAGTATGGGTATTTTCTGGCACCACAGAAATTATACTGACCAGGTGGTCTGAGCACCTCTGCCTCCCTGAACAATGCTGCATGATTGAGAAAACCAGGAATTACCAACACCAAGGAATACTTCAGCAAACCCAACCAACTGCTGCTTGTCTGTGTTTGTTTCTTGGAAACTTCCTTTTCAACTGGAGTGGTTGTCTATTTTACAAAAAAGCAAGAGTTCATTAGTATATGTTGACTTTTACAACCAGTAAAACAAATTCTTGAACATGTTATTTTGGTCATTTTCTACCTGGATATGTTTCCCATTACTTTTCTCTGCTTTTCTTTGTCTCATTTCTATAATTTTCTTGAAACAAAAACAAAGTCATGTAATGTTATTGTTGACATACTCAGATTGGAACTTTTCAAGTACTCTCAATCCACACGGTGGTTACAAACATTACCAATAGACAACGCATGGTCTATTGGTAATGTTTGTAACCGCCATGTGTTTTCTTTTTCTGCTAAAGTTGAAATGGCCGAAGAACAAGAATATTTACTCTCAATCCAACTTTCAAGTCCATTCCATCCCTGATTCATCCTAAATTACTGATGAGTTCTCATGAAAGGGGTTAAGAATCATGTTACAATTTTCTCATAAGAGATAAAAGAGGATAATAATTATTAAAGGCAGTTCCCTACCTCAAGGTCATGATTCTGACAGAAAGGGATGGCAGCCTACAAGAACACTGACCACTGAAAAGCAATTTATGTCACCACTGCCATGATGGCAATTTACAAAAGAATTCTAATAAGCTTTTTTTGTTCCTGTCATCAAACATGGCTACCAGGGTCTTTGTCATTTGAATCTCTCTGCAATGGTTGCAAACCACATACAAGTTAATGATAAGTTGGGTACATGTCCCAGGGGGATACTCCCAGAAAAATTGGGTGGGGTGTGTGGCCCGCTTCCCAAAACCCTTAAGCCTTGTTTTTACTAGCGACGCAAGCACAAGGATCAAAATTTTTCCTTTTTCTTGTGCTTGCGCTTATGCTTGCGTTCGCTTGCATTATGTGAAAATGGAGCATTATGTTTGTGCTTGTGCTTGAGCTTATGCTTGCATCGCTAGTGAAAACCAGGTTTTACCCTATTGATGATGAAAATCTGCAATTTTCCCTACCCTGTGACCTGACCAAAAATTTGTTACCCTATTTAATATGGTTGTTGTGGCTAGCTTGCTGGCACAGTAGCTCTGAACATAATTTATGAACGATTTTTGTTGATGGTCTTATCAATAATGACAAAAAAGTAGCTTTTTCTAAAAACGAGTGCAAAAAAACAGTCTGTTTCTAATCAAAATGGACAAAATTGATATACCCTATAATGACCAAAACGGCTGAAAAACCATACCCTTCGGGACCGCACATACCCCATACCTATATATATAACCCATATAAGGGAGTACCCCCTTTTATAATGTCTGCTACAAATTTCCTCTAGCTCTTATCCATCAGCAAAAGATCTTACTGAGCTAAGAAAAATACTGAATAGCTTGCAGCTTCGTTGAAAACTGAACAGTTTAACTGTGAGTTATAAGCCTAAATCACCGATCGTAAGTAATGTATTCTATTGCACTAAAATCAGTACCTTAATTTGATACCAAAAACAATTAAAGACAAGTTTGTACCAAAAATAAAACAACCACAACTCGGCCCAAGTAACACTCTCACCTTAGAACGGCCAATTTTCCATGTGGTGCACCTGTTATACAAAGACAAAAGGCGAACAACAAATTTTACGCTGACCACTGCATTCGGCTCGAAAGTGCGCCTTTGCTGCTCGTTCCCAGCCCCCCCTCTGCTCACAAAAGCGTTGCATCCCAGCGCGACTGTCCGCGACTGGTGTACAACTGCCGAATAATAAGGAGATTCAAAATTAAAACGTGGAGTAAGCTATACTACTCAAGCGCAGTATAGCTTTTCAAAATAATAATTGTACGCCAGAAAAAGATGCCGTCGAAACGCGATTTACTATGTGAAGTCAATTAAAAACCCGCAAGACGGAATAATCCAACTAAGATCGCAGACACAAAAGGAGCCGTACGATAAGCGCAACCCCCCATAGTCTCTCTTGTATTAGAAATTGTACTTTTAGTACAATTTCTTTTGGTTCACGTCAAGTTAGTAACCTCCTACGCAAACGTTTTTAAAGCTCGTCACGCAATCTTCGTCCCCCACGAACGTTCGTGGGGGGGAAGATTGCCTGACGAGCGATGACGAGCCCTAAGAACGTCTGCGTAGGAGGCTATCAAGTAAGCCCCTTTCAGTAGCCTTGTTTAGCATTTTATATCGCTGCGGGTGTGGACACGTAGCTTGCCTTGAAGTTAGTTTCTCCCATTCCATCCGCACACGACAAATATCCTTTGTGAGCCTCAAATTCTTACAGGCACGACCGCGATTCCTTATGAACGCAACCCCACACGTGCTCTTCCGATGATCTAAAGCTCTTCTGTTAATTAGCTCAGAACTAATTTCTGGATTTTATGGTATTCGACTTGTTTGCTTTCCCCTTGGCCGTAGATGTTTAAAAGGGGAGAAACCGTGACAGCCAGAGCAATTATTGCTTCTTTCAGCTCTCTTTGCAGAGATGCCTTTACTGGCAGTCAAAAGTATCTTATAAGAGTTTCTTCTTAGAAAAATTATTTTTTCACTCGGCCATACCTTGTTCTTAGTATATTTTAACTCTTGATATTCATGAGGAAATACCGGCCCCACCTCTTAACACCACATCTTACTTTTAAATTCTACTTCTAATCTTTGGTATGCTGCTCTTTATCGACTATGCCGATAGGAATACTCCGTTTTTACAGCGGTTCGTTGAAGGGGTTAATCCACTCGTGTGGAATCCGTCAATATCAAATGTCTATTCGCGTGGAATAACTCGACTCAGTACTACAAAGACCAAGATCAAACTGGCATAACCTTTCGGTGAGCTCAAGGAAACAACTTCATCGATTTTAGGTAAGATCCGTATTTCAGTCAGCAGGAGAGCATGCGAACACCATTTGCGCGTGATGGGTTTTCTTGTTTCCTAACTCATCTGAGTTTTTAACTACTGACTCCCTTTGCAGTTCCATGCCCTGAGCTTCTTTCATCGAATTCGTCAAAATTTGACGATGCTTGGTTTAAAATATTTCATTGGGAAAATCATACTCCGTTTACTAAAGGTACTAAGCCAACATTTCGGTAGACCTTTTTTTTGAATAAGGTTTGTACAGTCGGTGCTTTTAGACACGAGTGATGAAATCAGTTTTAAACTCAATGTTAGAGACAAACTGTATTTTGTTTCATTTTTTATATATTTTGACCCCACCAAGGACACTAATATCTCCACACTAAGGAGATTGCTGCGGGTTTGAAATGGCTGCTCGATTGTTCCCGTATTGGGGTAGGTACCAACTTTCAGTAATATAATACTTTAACTATCTATTGTTTATAGCAACAGCTTAACAACGGGAGCAAGATATCCAGGTCGTTCGATTGCATCAAAAGAAGTTGCAGTAAGTTACAATATAAGTAAGCTTGACTAGATATATATAGCCTGTCTCGTGTGGCGAGAATGATGAGAAACGTTTCAGTCACATTGGAATTAGACTCAGAAAGACGTGTGGAGTTGAGTAGAGCGAAAACGTTGGCCCAGACGGATGGCGCGAATTTTTGGCGAATTTGCCACAATTACCTAAGACTGACGACTCAAACAGTGATATGTAAATTCAGCCGCATGTGCTGAAAACCCTACACTTAACGATACAAGACAATATACACTATATTAGCCCAAGTACTTTCGGTGGGTCCACTCTCCAACTTTGATCCTTGCAACTTCTATCACTCTTTATTGCTCCTAATTGTTTCTCCAGCGTTCCTTTGCTATATGCGCTAGTTCCTGTTTTAGTCTTATATCTGTAAGCTAAATATTACATAAAGGCACAATCATAATAACGTCGAAAGAGTAGTTTTCATAGCTATCTCCATGGATGCGGGTAATAATAAATATCAAAGTCTCGCAGATCTCGGAAGCGAAGGATGTCTGAACGTTCGTGTGGTTTTGAAGTTATGTGACGTAGCGGTGTCATGTAGTTCAGTACTTCCCAGTCTCTCTCGTTCTGAACATCCACGATCTCATCGACAATTGCTCCGTTTGACATCTCCCGGATGTAAATTCGTTTTGGAAACTGAATATAAAACAATAAGACGGGTTAATTGATATTGAATTAATAACTTAAACACTTTACCTTCTATTAAGCATTCTGACCGTCAGTCTGTCTCCGTAGCTTGTAAAAAACTGACATCAGATCGATTGTTAAAAAAAGTCCTGATATATTGCTTCAAAGTGTTACATTATCGGCAGTTCGTAAAATCAAGAGAAAATGACGGGACAGAGAGGGAAGCTCATAATAATCATAAACGTCTTGGTTCTTCGTGTCAGATCAAACCACTAAAAGACCTGAGCTAAAAGAAAATCCTAGCCAGAAAGACCCCAGAAAAACCGTTGTCAAATAGACAATTTCCATATTCTCGGAAACCTCGTTCCCAGGCTCCTGAGGCCAATGGGAAGAGTCTTGGACGACTGGTAGTTCGAATTAGTTCAGATAGAAGGCGTTTAGCTAGAAGTGTGATTCATGTAACAAATGTTGTTACTGGTCTGTTTAAACTCAGTTTGAAAACTTTTGAAAACACTCTCTATAATACTACATTGCAATAATAGACCCTCCCAGTGCTCTACACAAAAATTCTCTCTCACCTGTGATTCTGTTAAATTGTCATTCCTGGGACTGCAATTGATGGTTTCAGGTGTTTGATCATCCCCTGTGTTTGTCTCACAGGCACGTGACTGAGTGGGCTCGTGATTGTTGTTTTGATCTGATTGTATTGTAGTAATCCGTGTAATAGTTTCTTCACTTTTATCTCTGCTACACGAAACTTTGCACTTATTCTTGACTTTCGATAACTTATGATCCTCTTCAAACCTAGAACTATTTATGACAATCAAATATGACAATTAATATTAAAAACAGAATGCCTGTCAGTTTTTCGTAAAATGAGGCAAACAAAGGAAGCTATTCCTCATATTATAGTAAGCCACAACTAACTATGTTTACACTTGCATTTTCATTGATACTAAAAACATCGTCATATTAAAACATCTAAAAATTGCGTATATTTTTGAAGTTTAAGGCAATCTCTCTAAGCCCAGTGGTAACTCGAAATGTAACGCCTAGCGCCCTATCACCTTTCGGATCGCCCTGAGTACTAACTTCACTATAGCTAGCTTGTACAGCGCCGCGTCCTTGTTATTGGGGTCAAATGCAAAGCAAGAGTCAGATTCTTTACCTTGGAGAAAATTAGGTTGTTATAAGCTAGCGAAAGGTGACTTACTGGCATATCATTCCCCTGTATAGCGCATAACGTCTAATAGCGTGATATGGAGGTGTGACACGTGATGGCTTAACTGCGCATGCTTCATTTATCTGCTCTGTATTATGCGATGCAACTTTTCCCTGCATTGTGTTTTCGAACGCTGTACCGTTTTTACTTCTCTCTGAATCATGTGAATCCTCAGTGGCTACTTCTTCGAGAAATGACCCATAAACGTTTACTTCTTGAAATTTCCTTGGCGTCGATTTTTCACCTGATTTGGAAAGAGGAAGACGGCTAGCGAAACTTTGTTTTCTTTTTCCATCGTCGTGTGTTGGACAAGCGTGCTCTTTACCAGTCTCTTTAAAGCGCTCAAATTGTGCATGGTTTAAGCGCGAGCTGCAAATTGTTGTCTTCACCGCGTCTGTCGTTGTATTTGTCTTTTGTGGCATAAAAAGGTGACTAACACCCTTATTTTTTCCAGTATCGCAATGTGCAGAAAACAAGCCTTGCCGTCGTCTGTCTCCTTGAAAATTCATCGCCAAAATAGCCAGTTCCACTTCGTCTTCATACTTATTCTACAGTTCAGTCACTTCCATCTGGAAATTAAAAGTCACTGTTATCGCTATGACAACAAGACCATGACATTGTGCGCGTCAAATTATTTCGCGCGTTAGAATTAATGACGCGCAAAGTGCATAACAAACTAGTTTTCTACAGAAATATATTCAAACATGTCGAAGACATAAATCAGACATGATTTTCTTGTCATTTTATCCTTGATTGTCAGCTTTACCACTTTGTGACCTTTAATTGCGGTTGTCTTGAAGACAACAGCTTTTATCTTTTGATTCAAGCGAACCAGCAAGGCGGAGGAATCAATATTATTTTTATTAATGGCGTTTACTACTTTTAGAGGTCCGCGTGGCCTATCTGTCATGTATTATGAGGATAACCCTGACAATATTGAAATATTAATTAACGCTAAAATCCTTACCGAACTCTAATACTTTGCTCAGGCTTTAATCTTTCTCTCTTTGCGGCGCTGATAATAAATTTGACATCTTCGTTTCGTGCGGACACGTATTGATAACTATGTCGGATTCCATTTAGTTCTTTCATTTCTACATTTCTTGTACCAACAGTTAGCACTTTGACCGCCTTCCTGCTTTGATTCCTTTTCAACCTCGTTAACTTTTCTCTCTTTGTAAGGTTTTCATTTATGCATTGCTTATTTACATTTCTTTTCCAATATAACCACCGTGTTTCATTTCCGCTAGCTCAGTTTCTTTTGTCAGTACCCCATGAAACCTCGCTCGTGGTTGACTTTTTGTCCCGAGTTATCGTTAAGCAGATCTGACTATTTTACATGTTAACCATGAAGAAAGGAACAGGTATTATTAAAGCTGATGACGAAAACAAAAAGACCTCAGAATCAGGGCTATTTTTGTTTAAAATACGGGAAAAAATATTTTTTCAATGTCGATCTTTTCAATTTTTAAAATATGCATTCTGAGTTTATAGTGATCAAGTGAAATGACTGGCAACAATTTAAGAAATCGGATTAAAAGTAATGTTTTTTTTACCGTACTAACCTCATCCCTGTGTTAATGAAAGCTTTTAGCTGACTGGAAGCCCGGGTGCGGAAGCAGAATGGAGGCGATAAGCTGGCAACGACTTCCTCGCGTGTGATTATAATTAGTTTTAGTGTCTTGTCGTGTTTTATATCTTGTGAACAAACATTCTCTTTGTGTGTTCTTCATTCCTTAGTAACGGTAATTCAAATCAGTTTATTTGCGCTTTGTCTTCCGTTTCAAACAATTGACCCTTCAATGTTTTTTTTGTTAGATTTTTGCAAGGGGTAATCGGAAAGAAGGCCGTGTCTCTTCATACCATCAGTTCCAGTATTCAATGGTAGCCTGGAATTGTTTTTTTTTTACTTAAGCAGAGAGCGTTTTAGTCACAGAACTCGATGAAACACAGACCACAACCCTCAACTGATTGAAACTGCTGAGGCTTCGGCACCTTCATCCTACTTTACAATTTCTTTGCTCGTAAAGTCATAACATAAGCCGGGGGGGGGGGGGGGGGGGGGGGGGTTCTTTTATATGGGCTATATAGGTATGTGCAGCGGAATAGGGTATGGTTTTTGAGGTTCTCGGTCCTTAAATAGGATATCTTTTTTGACCCTTTTGTCTGCTGTGTTCCTGGTGTGGTCCTTAGATAGGCCAGGGTAGCTGAATTGTATTATCTAATAGTGGAGTGTGAAAATGCCCGTCTAAACCAATGTTTGAGCCTTAAAAAGGGTATCAGTTTTCGCTTTCTTAGTCCTTAAATGGGGTTAGGGTTCAAGAACCTTCGCGGCACACCCCTATCCAAAATTCTAGAGAGTTCCCCCCCCCCCCCCCCCCCCCCCGGAACATAAGTAATTAATCCTGGAGAAGTGAACTGCTCAAAGTACTCGCATGTGTTCTTTGAGAGTACGCAGCGCAATTTTGTATTGATTTAAAAATCAAATGCGGAAAAAAGAGTTGATTTCACGTAAAACATATCTAAGTCCTATACGGTCCTATACCTAAAAGGCGTTCGTTGTCATGTTGTTGAACGTGAAAATGCGTGGGCAGTCATCGTCATAAAGTAGTCAGCGGAATTTCACTCATGCGCAATACTTGAATGTATTAATTTACCGCGATTGTTGTCGATTTACTTTGTACTCAATTTGCAAGGGTTTTTCATCTGCGAAAGTTTCGGAAGCGAAGCTCTCAACGGACTACATTAGATTTAGCATATTTTAGTTGCGACAGAAGGATCCATTCCCTTCAAAATCTCAGCCCACGAAGCTTTCGAGTACACCTTACTTTCAGGTAAGTTCTCCCCTTTTTGCCGTTATCACTGCCTTTTGCATGAACGGTTCGCCGTTGCGATATACGCTTTTTATCAATCCTGGTTTTAAAGTGTCGCATAGGGCGTATTCACTCTGAATTTTTTGACTGCTTGACTTATGTTCAAGGAATTATTGCCTTTCCTCAGCTATTTCAAGTCGAAATACGTGTTTCGTGTTGAATTTCGTGTATTTTCAGTAGAGGAAATTGTAATACCCCGATCTTCTCTTCGTGACGCAAGTGCTTTATAATTTGTCTACTGAACGCAAGAGTGGACAGCGAAAATCTTTATTGATTTCAACTTCTTTTCATTTAGCGGAGCATAGTTTAGTAGAACGTCTTTCTGATCTTTTGAATTTTTGCGTTGTCATCCTTTCGAAAAGAATTTGCACACGAGGGTATATATTGCCTAATTCGCTTACATGTAGTTTGCCAGGTGAAGAGGGATAGAAAGGTTTGAAACAAGAATAAAGTAAGCTTAGTTATCCCTGAAGGTTTAACAGCGCAAAATTTTGAGTGGAAGGACTAACTCGAACTCGTTTTCGGAGTCCTCGCTAATTTGAAGTGTGTAGCAGGCAGGTCGAGTCTACAAAGGGATGTCGCCGAATTCTTTCAGAGTAGTACATATTGCTTGGCGATCTCGAGGAAGAATGTTTGTTGTTCTCGGTTTCTTTTAACGTTCAGGGCTGTTAATGTTTATTGTCATGGTCATATGAATAGTAATTTTTTGGGATAAGATTTTATTTTCAGAGGTTGTAGCAGCGAATGAAGCCGGGTTTATTCCAGTTTGTAAACTCGTACCTCATTAGATTCAAGCCACTGTTTGTCCAGGTGACCACAAAAGATTTTAAGCCCAATTTCACGTAAAGCTGTTCGAAAATGTACAAAATTTAAAACTGTAAACTCTGTGCCTTCTATTTTCGACGTTTTTTCTTTAAATGATTGCGAATTTGTGAGGTAAATGATATCTCAGCCCACAAGACTGTAGGCATAAGACCAATCTTATGATATCTGTTGTGGTCTCTTTGTTTTACAAAATTCACGTAGCTCTCTTCCTGTAAATGAAAATGTATTTCAAAAATTTATGTTTCACCTGTTCCATTTTCCCTCTTCCTCACATTTCCATCCAGAACTTTGTTTCGTTTCACTTCAAAAACAAAAATCAAGAGGCAAATCTGAAATGTACAATCTATTTGGTATTATTTACAGGACTCCTTTACAGGTCAAAGTTGATGAAAGTGGAGATAAGAACATTACTTAAGCTTGCTGCCAAAGAAACAACTTCTGTAAACTCTGTGCCTTCTATTTGCGATGTTTTTTTTAAACGATTGCAAATTTGTGAGGTAAATGATATCTCAGACCCCAAGACTGTAGGCACAAGACCAGTCTTATGATATCTGTAAACTCTGTGCCTTCTTTTTTTGATGTTTTTTCTTTAAACGATTGCGAAGTTGTGAGGTAAATTGTATCTCAGACCCCAAGACTGTAGGCACAAGACCAATCTTATGATATCTGTTGTGGTCTCTTTGTTTTACAAAACTCGTGCTGCTCTCTTCCTGTAAATGAAAATGTATTTCAAAAATTTATATTTCACCTGTTCCATTTTCCCTCATCCTCACATTTCCATCCAGAAGTTTGTTTCGTTTCCCTTCAAAAACAAAAATCAAGTGGCAAATCGGAAATGTAAATCTATTTGGTATTATTTATAGGACTCCTTTACAGGTCAAAGTTGATGAAAGTTGAGATAAGAACATTACTTAAGCTTACTGCTAAAGAAAATGTTTGGACAAGTTATTCTCTTTGCAAAGCTTTTTACGTTTTCATGACTACTATCAACACAACAAGAACTCTAGAATTCTTTGCTTTTCAGATAAGAAAAACATTATTAACCTTTTAACATTATGTAAACCAAGAGTTGTAGTAATTATGATTGTAACCAATGTAATTATTTTTGTAAGAGTTTCATTATTTCTCATTCCTTTATTTAATCTTGTTTTGCAAAAAACAGTGTGGTAGTGTTGACTGCAGACGGCAGACTGCATATTTTTTGTTTTATGTATTGTGTTTCCATTAAGTGTCTAGAGCTAGCCATAAATGGCTTTCTTGAGCATTGTTTGGGGTACCTTGAGTGGTATTCTGTTTTTCAGGTTAACCAGAGCACCATTCAATCAAAGCAGAGTGTGCACTCATTCACATGAATACTGCTCAGAATAGCCTGAATAACACAGGTTGCTTTTCAGTCCATTCTTCCCAGGGTTGCCAAAGGTAGTGGCTTTCAGTGAAAAGAATACCTTGTTGCAATCCTTTAGGAAAGATGCATACCAACCAAAATAAGCAAACTTCTTAAAACTAGTATACCTAAATGGTAAAAATGCTGCTGAAAGGGAGAACGAGACATAATGGTATTGTTATGATAGGAAATCAATTGAAACTGTCTTCAGGTCGGGGGGTTTCTAGGTTTGAATAGATATTGCGTGCATGTGGCATTTTTTGTTTCAGAATTTTTGGTTATTTCACCTTTCATTAATATTTGATGTTATGCCTTGTCTCCCCTGTCCTCAAAAAAAGACGAAAGTAATAATACTTTTAATGGCAATTGGAAAAGAATCTTTGAGCAGAACTTCATGATGTGTTTCGGTACATAGAGGGGGCTATTATTGTAACCTGTGAAAACCTGTTCTCCTGAGAAAAAGAAAGGTGGCTAAACATCAGCATTGAGCAATAGACATTCCGGAAAAACTGTTTAATAAAATTATATATTTTGTTAAGTATTCTAAACTCTGTCACATCAACATTACAGTATTGAAAATCAGTTGTCTCTCCAATAGCAACTTGCAGTGTTGTAAAATCAACTCAAAACTATTATGAATTTGACATTATAGTTACACTATACATTATACTATGACATACAGTACCGCTCAGAAATAAGTGAACTTCGCATGCGCAGTCTATACGTGCAAACGTATAGGTATTTCTTTGTTATTCACCTCTGTTTCTTTTGTGAAGTATTGTTGGACAAAACAATAACTAGCTTTGTTAGGAAAACTCAAAAAGTGAGAGCCATTCGATTACAGCCAAATTTGCATATTGTAAAAACATCTTCAATGAAGCTATCATATTTCCAATCTAGTCGAGTAATTATCACTGCCTACTTGCAATGACTGCTTGGTTTTCTCCCTGTTTAGGAAAAGAATATCATCTGCTAAGCATACATTTCATTTTACCGTGAAGTTCACGGGAGATACTCCGATAAAGTCCAGCAATGCTGTGTAAATAGTGTCACAGCGGAAAAGCCGCATCACAATCTTTTTATTACTTTAAGAGCGAGCAATATATCCAAGTGAAATGTTGTCTTTGAACAATCAGCTTTCTCCCTCCCCAAGGAGATTTGGTTCAGAAAGAAATGGTTCGTTCGTGGAGCACGTTCGCAACACATTTCGCCGGCTACTATTCCTGCTAAATATAGCGCAAGTTTGTAAACAACACGTCACTTGCTTTCAGTTTAAAAAGTTCGTAGCTTTAACAAGAGTATCACTAAGTATTGTGAAGCAAATTGACTAAAGTTTTCATTCATGGTAAACATAAATAATGAGCCAAGCATCACAGCAAGTAGCGAAAATAATGATATCTTCAGTTCTACTCGGCATAAATCAGCAGTTTAAACGGTGAAATGATCTCTATCCACAGAAACGATGTTTCATTAAAGTTTTTATGATGTGCCGCGAACAGGTGTCAACTTTTTTGCAATATAAAGTTTTCATCTTTCAGCACACGTTTTAGAGCCGCTTGCTAATTGTCTATGGATTTTAAGCGTCACGGCAAGTAGTGAAAATAATGATTCTGTGGTTCACTGCGCATCCTAAATCATCCATTGGCACATAACCACAATTCCTTGCGCCATTTCACTGCGCATCCTAAAATATTTCTGTTTGCGCATAACCACAATTCCTTGCGTTTGGTAAGAAAAAGTGATTGCAAGCCCCTATAATGTAATCTTCTGCTGATTAGAGAGCTGCCTCGCTGGTTCGCTTCAGGCTTACTCGCTGCAGCAGCAATAAAGCTAGCTGCTTGAAAACTTTGAGGTCCTATGCGCCATCTTGGCGCCAGGGGACAGGTGAAGGTGAAGGCTTAAAAACTTTGTGAACACCCTGCTCCCATACAAATTATGAGAACTCAAGATTGTTTGGACTCACCATTTTAAAAGAAAAGCAAATGGAAAGTACTTCTTTACTTGGTATCCGATAGATACAATTTGAGTGGTTGGTGTGTATGTTTTTCAGTGTACATCAGACACAACCATTCCAAACACCAAGAAGTGAGGTTAAAATATGATACATGCAAGGGAGTATCGTGATGAACCTGGGGTCTGAAAATGTGATCTTTAAAGTACTGTCTCAAGTGTGTGATTCACCTTCTCAATCATGCCAGGGTAGAGGCATGAGGAAAAGTTCTCTCTGCATTGCATGTGTTACACTAGCTGCCTGATATGTTGGCTACATTATATCAATGTGTTTGTAATTTGAAAATAATAATTATTTTGTGATTTATTTTGGTAGGTTTTAAGATGGGTCAAAGTGACACTGAAAGCACATCGTCATCCATGAGAGGAAATCCAGGTTCACCACGAGACTTTTCCGTTCTCCTTGATGAACCCAACGGAGATGTTTCATTATTTCACCATCCAAGTCCAATATCACCCTCAGCATCAACCTCATCTAGTGACACCAGCGAGCTTGATAGTTCTGTGATAATGGCTAATCAGACACCTAAACGCTCTGAGATTCCTGTTATTGACCTTACATCTCCAGATGAAGGTGATAACGGTGTGGCAAGAGCGCAGGGAGGTGCTGCAACTGCTCCTCCATGGTGAGAATGTTAGGCTTTTAGGTTTCTTTACATTTTTTAATTTGCTGAATGTTTATACCATTTGTATTTCAGTGAGGACTTTGCACAATTTGCATCTAATTTCCGTTGGCGCCTTCAGGCTCGCGAGTCCCGAGGTCACCGTACACCTGTCAATGACCGCTTGCGTTCACGTCGGTTTCGAGGCAGGCATACCCCCTATACAAACCTGTGGGACAGTGTTTCCCCACCTGGAGCCAGACGGGAAGCTCTGCTGGCAGAATTTACTGACTTTACACCAAGGCCAGTTCCCTCTGGTGATAACAGCTCTCCCATTGTCATAGATGAAGAGGTATTTGTTGTGTTGATTTTTTAAACCTTGCCATATTATTCTTGTACAGGATAATATCCTGAACTTCATAATGTCACTAATTTTACAGTGTGACTTCTCAAACTGGTCCACTTGGAAAAGTGGCCTAAGAATAACCAACCAAAATAAACCAATAACATTAAAGAATATGAACAATAAGTCTTAACAATATTGAAAACCCAACAAAGTGCCAGAATAAATTGCAAACCTGTTAGGAAACTTTGCCAAATGTTCATTGGTTAGCTTTGATCCTAAATTTTGTAAGCTTTACTATGGTTTCAATTTAGTTGTTACAAAACGAGTTTTCAATCTAAATTTTTTAAGCTAGTTTATAATTATGATAATTCACTTTCAAGGAGTGAATCTCTAAGAATGTAGCTTGAAAATCATAACACAGAGCACTCAATAGTGTTTATGTTTTCATGTCAAACAGTCCATTACTTGTTGTATTAAGAACCTACAAGTCTATTGGTCTCAGTTGACGTTTTAATTGGTTAGTTGTTTAGGTGGTCTGTTTTGAGAAGTTGCACTGTAATGCGATCTTCAGTTCAACTCTTCAGCTCAAAACTGTCTTATCTGGACATCTCAATTTCATCATTCACTTTGCAATTAAAGTGTTAAGTCAGCTGATTGATATCTACAAGTTAGTTTTCCCCCAAAGAAGAAGACATCACATCTGTATGGAAATTCAGTTCACTTGAAAAAAACTTGGAAGTGATTTAAAAATGAAGTGAATGAAGATGGTGAATTTGTTCGGTGGATGTTTAAGCTCGGTAATGAAATGTGAAAAATGAAAAGTGACCTTGCTCTCCATGAGTTCTCGTAGCTCAGTGGATAGAGCGCCCACCCAGTGTTCAGGAGGTCATGATTTGATTCCTGTTGAGGACAGACAGACAGACAGACAGACAGACACCTTTATTTAGTTATAAAGCTCAGGGTAGTCCCTTCAGGAGCTAAAAGCAACCTGCTATCAAAAGGAGCCCTGAGCACTAAAATACACTATTTACATGGAAAATATCGACAGATTTTTCTTTGTCCCACACTCGTGTCATGTTGATCAGTATGTTTTTGATGATGTAAAAATTGTCAAATTGCAGTATTTTGTACAAAAACTGTGGAATTCAATATATTTGTTGCTTTTTGAACCTCTTCAAACCTTCAACATATGTTGAAAATGTCATTGTTCTTGTGGAGAAATTCAGGGAGGGGTATTTTCCTTGGTTCTCTCAAACTCGTAGGAAGAATTGTCAATGTAGTTTAGTTACCCCAAAGAGTGAATTCCAAGGTTTGATCATTATTTCCACAGCTTTCATCTTTTGCCCAACACCAAGTACCACCTAATGATGCACCCAGTTGGTTTCTATCTGATAGACAGCATCGCATGGAGCGGTTCCGGCGTCGCCTGAATGCATCCAGGCAGCCAACAAGATGTTACCTTCAGTCTGACGAAGCTCTTGCTCACAGATTACAGCAGGTGTCTTTTTCAATCCACTCTTTTTATTTTACTGTTCTTCAGTAGTTAATAAAATAATGAGCAAGACCCTCCTTCCAGTGCAAAGAAACAAACCATAGCATAAGGAGCATGTAGGGTATTACATTTACTTTTGCTTAATTACCGGCCATAGCAACGGCTGCTTACTATGAGAACATGACCAAAAATATAGATTAAGTGTAACATATATAAACGAAACCATATAGGGAAAAGCTTTAAAGATATGCACAACTTGATTGGTATAATTAGTTGTGAAACGTTTTGCCTCGAATTGCCTCACAGGCTCATTCATTTCCCTTATGAAAAGGAATATTTCCTAAAATTGTGGGGTTTTTTTTACAAAATGGAACAACCATCACACCCCTACCCCAAGATCCAATCTGAACCCCCTCCCCACTACTTGTGAAAAACTGAGTATGTAGTCATGAATAGGAGCATTTTTGTTTTAAAATTTATCTTAAAGTGAAAATATTGAGACAAGAGAGTATCATCATAATTGCAATCCTAGAAAGGATACCATCCTCACACTTACTGAAAGGTTTCCCTTCACTGTAAAGAAATGATATTGTACTCAATAAATTTTTTTGGCATCTAGGAAGTAGTGTTTTCACACAGGTATGGCAGTAGCTGTACGCATATCCTTGTGCAGCTAACTAACTCCATCATGCCACTTAAGGCAAATAATCACGACAAGTAATTTGTATATTGACATATTTTCAGGCTGAGTATACTCGTGATATGGAGGAACATGTTCATGGTCTAGGCAATTCAACCCAACCAGCAGCTCCCAGAGTTGGCACGCTACCTGCCATACCACCCAACATTGTAAGACTTCTTGATTTACAGAATTATATACGGCCTCTTCACTAGCGATGGAGTCGAAGTCAGAGTCGTAGTTAGAGTCATAAGAGAGCTTATGACCTTGTGAAAATGGAAAATAAAAGTCGTAAACGGAGTCATATTAAGCTTGATGGAACCAGAGTAGGAAGAATCAGAATGTTTCTATTTCTACTGATTCTGTTTATGACTCTGTTGCTTGTGATCCAGTGAAAACTAGATTGTCAGAGTCGGAAGCAGAAGCGGTAGAACCAACCAATCGCAAGGCCTGGAATCAAACATTGTCATTGGTTTATTCTTCTGTGTTTGCTTGTGACTCCAACAATGCAGTTTTCACTTGATCATAAGTGACGGAGTCATAAGCAGAATCAGTGTTCTGCTTCCGACTCTGTTGGCTTGATTTTCACTAGATCCTATCTCTTTACGCTTCTGAGTATGGCTACGACTATGACTCCATGGCTAGTGAAAACCAGCCTTTAGGGAGAGGAAAGTAGTCATTGTAGAGAGGTGGCCATTATGGGAAGGTATGGGTGCAATATGACACCGGTTTTATTCAGAGTGGTCCAATAAAGTCAAGAGGTTTTTTTGGCAGTTGGGACGGGCTTTAGATGCTGTTACTGTTGTGCAGAGTGCTGGTACTGGGTCAAAAAAGTGGCTTTAATAGAGAGGCGTTGGACGTCTGATGTCTGCCAAGAAATGATAGTGCACGCTATTGAGCCTCAGAAAAACTGTAGTAAGCCACCTTAATAAGGTTTTGTTGTTGTCTTTCCATTAGCCTCAGCCGCCCCCAGTGCCATTACGACGAAGGCGTCCATTCCATACAGCTTTCACTAGTCAAACTATACCAGATCTGCTCCTTCCTTTTGTGTGAGTATACATTTTATATTTTTCACACAGGTTGTCATAAGAATTGTAAAGTGTCAAAATGCTGTTACAAGTCATGATGGTTTGGAAAATGGTTTGAGCAACATTCACAGCCAGGATTGTGAGGAGCCACTAGCTGTACCTGACATTTTGTATTTTGGTCTGGGAAATTTCACATTACTATGGAAAAGTCAGTGAATAGTCAGGGAATATTGGAAAGTGATGCTGGTTGCAGATAAGCTGCACCCCGAGTTTGGCAACTTAAATTTTGGGGGAAAAAATTTGGAAAGATATTGAAATAAATCAGAAGTGGAGTCTTACAAAAGATGTCTTACATGTACATGCATTGTTTCTTCAAGTTTCATGCACGCGTCAACCCGCGTATAATTTAACTCACTAACATTTAAAACAGAAAATACTAAAACTCTTACCTATAATTTTAGCTCTCCAATAGTATGAAAATCTGATATAGACAAATTTGACCTTTCTCTGGCATTTTTAATCCAGTACTTTTCATTCCTATCCATTTGGAATAGAATTTACAAACAACAACACCTGATGAACGTTTCCGTCCATTTGTAGCTTAGTAACCAGGTGTTTGATTAGTAGATGGAATACTGGAAACAAGTAGAATTTTAGTACAAGACATGTCAATGTTTCGCAATGCAAAAAGATGGTTATTTGCTTGAAGAGATCAACAAATTTGCCGTCAAACTAATGAACAACGAAGAAACAGTCAGCCATTGACCACGCGAATACTTGAGAATAGCATGGTATTTTCTCGCTTGTGGTGGATCAATTTCTGTTGAAGTGAGCAACCATCATCGACATCCCTGCCGAGTGATGTTCACCTGCCCAAGAAAGGCAACATTAAACTGGCCAAAAGCTCTTTTTACGAAGAAGGTTTAATCATTATGTGAGCTCACACAAAGACGGCTCTTTTAGGAGCCACCAAAAAGAAACTAGAATAGCAATGATCAATGCATACTGTGGTATAGTTTTATGCAGTTCTTATTCAGTTCTTATGTAGTTCTTATACAGACAGTAAAATTTTCCGTGAAAAGTGTTAATTTATTGAAATTTACGGCATGGTGTCCAGATGTTCTCACAGATAAGCCGCATCTTGATTTGATACGAAAATTTTGAGCAAAAAGGTGTGGCTTATATGCCGGTGTTTATGGTATTGCTTTTGAAGCTTGAAGCTTGAAACTTGCAATTCAGAGTGAAAAAAAGATTTGACATTGGTGGATATTCATACGATCAATTATAACACATTGGCAGAGTGGCTCTGCAGGTTTTACTATAATTGCAAAAATTGCGGATTTTGCAAATTTAATGATTTTAGAGATTTTTCATTACTATACTGCACTTTTTTTCCGTTAGTAACGTTTATTATAACACATCTGCAGTCTGACCAGCTCTGCTGATTTTACAAAATTTCTGAAAATTGAGGATTTTACACATTCATATGTATTCCTCGTTGTAAAAAATTTTCCCTTTGTTGCCTTGTTCTTAAACTCGAAATTCAAAAGAATATTTTCTCTTGAATGAGACCACAAAAGCTAATTTGCAAGCAAACAACGGAACAAGGTGTATACACACTTTAACTCTAGGGCTTGAAATTGTGACTCACTGGTCGCCAATGTGACCAAAAATTTATCTCTGGCAACTTAAGTTTTAGAACTGGTCACTGCTGGTGACTCATGATTTTTCTGATAAGTAAAGATAACCACAAGACAACTTTTATTTTTAAATCTTTAGGTAGGGAAATTATTTGGATCGGATTCTGGTAGCTAGTAGACAATTCACCTCTCTGTCCCCACTAAAATAATGTCTGAAAGTACAAGAAAATTGTCAAAATCAAAAGTGCTTTGACCTGTTGAAACTGTGTTTACCCAGCACCATATTGTTTGTCCTCTTCCAAAACTGGGATCGTGGGTGCACTCCAACACTCTGCGCTTTCATTTGCCTCAAGAGCAGTCATGGCAGATGCAAAGAGCCCAGGCCTAGCACAGTGTTGTTTATCAGCAGTGAAAGGTGACGAAGAAATACCAAACGGAAAATACAAAGACCCCTGTTTGTCTCACCACGAAAACCAGGGACTTAAAAGTTGTTGTGCTTCACTCTATTGAAAATAAGCTTAACTTAACGATCACCTTAGTACCAGAGACATATCACCTGAGAACAATGGTAGCCTTATAACAGGTTACAAGTCTCACTAGTGCTGTTTTCAATAGTTTTGGCACTTCATTTGTGACTATTCTTGCATGCAAAGTGACATACAAAATCATGTAAGTGTTCTTATGTGAATAAGTTGGCAACCAAAATTCATGATCTGGTGACCAAATTTCTTCCATTGGTCACCAGCTGGCTCCCGAACCAAAAAGTTAATTTCAAGCCCTTCACTCCTAATGGAAGTGAGATATCAAAGCATGACGTAAGAGTTACATGTCTTCCTCATTTATCAAATTATGTAAAATTTGTGGTTTCATCCTGCACCCTCTTTGAAGCTCATTCTGACAATTTTACAAAATTTCACAATTTTCCCATCTTTTGCAATTCTAGCAAATTTTGCAGAATTCACAGTTTTGTCCTGCACCCTTCTCCAACCCCATCTGGACTTGTCTGACTACTTTAAAATTTCATGATTTTTGCAATTTTGGCAAATTTTGTAAAATTTGCAGTTTCCTCCTGCAACCTCCTCAAACCTCATATGGGCTTGTGTGACGATTTTACAAAATTTCAAGAATTTTGCAGTTTTTGTAACTGCGTTAAAGAAGTGGTCTATTGCAACCTTATCTGTTGAGTATAACGTACAGTAATTGTGTGCCTCAGATTCATCTTCATTGGCATTAACTAAATTACTTTGCTTTGATTTTACAGGTCTGTGGTTTCATTCCCTCCTCCTCCTCTTCATCACTATGGGGACTCTAACTCGGGTCATACAGCTGAAGGGGAAGATTATGAGGTGACAACAGCTTTGTGAAGGTTTAATTTTATTTTTGACAACACAAAACATGAACTTAAACAACAGTTGAAAGTTAACAAATTGATGTCAGTTTGTTATGCATCTGTTCTGTTATTGATGATGAATTTTGTCATAACATTGTCTAAGCAGCTGTGGATCCACATGGTGATAGCTAAGTGGATCTGCAGACTACCTTGACAATGTTATGACAAAATTCATTGTCAATAACAGGATGCATTAAAACCTGACATCAATTTGTTTTTTTTTTAACACTAGCAAATTGTCCACTCTCGCTTGTTCACCCATCACATACATTATATATTCATTTGTCTGTCTGCATATTGACAATAAAAAAGTAGCCAATGAGAGCGAAAGAATTTCTGCAGTTATTGTAAAATGTCTGGTTGTTGATTTTTTTTGTTAACATTTATTGTGGCTTTGATCTCACTTGCAGGCTCTATGGAATCTTAGTGAGAGGATAGGATTAGCCAAGGCTCGTGGACTCAGTAAAGAAGGTACTGATAGTCTGAATATCTTGTAATCTCATGTTAACACATGTGTTGCTGTGTGCATTCCATTCTTTCTCCAGTAAAAAGACATCTGAGATTCAACCTGAAAAATGCCATGCTGGCGATGTTGCAAAAGAGCTTGCTTCAGCTCATCTGTCATGGGGTGACAAAGGACCCAACCAGCTGGAAGAATAGTGTGGAGGCCCTATGTATTGCATAGCACCAAAAGGACATGATGATGATGATGATGATGATGATGATGATAATGATAACATTACAATACAGAAGTCCTTGAATGTGTGTTGCTGATCAGTTGTTGAGAGACACTACACATTGCTCTGCAGAGCACTGCCATTGTAGTAAAATCTCATGTCTTTTGGGCAGGGAAAGACTTGATAGCATGTAGGGAGATGTCTTTCAGTATACTGACATTTGTCAAGGCTTTTGTGCCAAGTTGATAATTTTTTTTCATTAACCAAACTTTGGTAGAAGTCTAAATGTTGTTTCCATTGCTGTTTCAGTGATTGATAGCATTCCAAGTTTCCGCTACAGTGCAAGCTCCAGAGATTCTTCTAATGGCAATTGCGTGGTGTGCATGAGTGATTATATCAATCGTGAAAAGCTTCGTCGTTTACCTTGCAACCATGACTTCCATGCTAAATGCATTGATCGCTGGCTAAAGGTAAGATTGTCAAATCAGAACTTTATTTCCTCTGCGGAAAACATGAATAGAATGCTCTGTGAGATTCATCTCATTGACCAATCACCATGTTGCGAAGACATGGAGGGCCCCTTCGCTTTAGCAGAGCAGACTATAATATCACTATCGGCTGACAAACACTATTCACTTTGAAGATGACTTCTGCTCAGGCTGTTAAAACATGAATCACCAACAACAGTACTTCTTGGAGCTACCTTTACCTGGACAATCACACAAGACAAACTACTTTAACATGTCTATAACTCCTGCATAATGTAAATGTCTCAGAGACATTTGATTCTGACTCTTTTATGATCATCACTCCAATCTGGGCTCATTCATAAACCCTGTAATTATTTAAACCTACAACACTTACACCTTGTTGGTATGAAATGAAACATCTCAGAGACCTGCTTACTTTTCACTGACTCTGTAAACAGTGAACCGTTCTTTAAGAGTGCTCTAATTTGCCTTGATGGTTAAACTGTTATGATGTTTCCTTTTCCTACAGTATTTTCACTAACATGAAACTGTGTTGAACTTATTTTTAGAACAATCGGACCTGTCCTGTCTGTAGAGAGGAAGTCTTAGAATCTTGATCGCAGTTCATCTATCAAAGTTATAGTTAAGATATCTGTAGATTTTTTGGATTTAAGAGTGATATCTATATATCTTATGAGGTACAGTTGAGTTTTACTGCATTGCAAACAAGTCTATTAAAAACTCTTGCTCAGCCCTTTGGAAGAAACACTAATCTTTTGCTGTAAAATAGAGGTACTGTTTTCCACACAAAGTTCAATGAATCTATATGTAAGATCAAAGAAGCACTTGAGTTATTTATTTGTTTATTTTTCGATCACCTCACTTAAAACAATTTTTTAGATGTACCTTGCAACACATGGGTCTTTTTTGTAGGAATTGGGATTTTTGATTTGCAGCATCCATGTTGTTTCTTACAGGGATAAAGGATGGTGTTGAAAAAAATAATTGGAGGGGGTCAGCCAAAGAGCTGCTCTCTTGGTTCCTACATAAGCTAAGGTAAAAACTTTTTTAGTTGTGATCATTTTCCGTCAGTTGTTATGCCAGATGCTCTAGATGTGTTTTTTTGTTTGGCTGAATTTTCTTAAGCTATGATGAAAGCTTCACGTAGTTTTGCTAACGGCAGATGAGTTTCTTGAATGTTTACTCATCAAGCAACATCAGGCGAAATTTTTCAAATAAAGGGAAAAAAAACATCGTTCATAGACTAGCGTAGACTAAATTTACTGTTTTCAACTCAAGTTGGCTTCATTTAGTTTATAAAGGAGAACAGATTTGTGTGGTCTCCATCTACCATGGTCTCTGTTACACTTACAGCTTAAAGCTAAGTTGCTGTGTCTTGGGATTTTAGGCCTAAGATAAGTCTAGGGCCTCATGACCCCAAGCGTGACACAAAGTAAACGCTTTTCTTCAAGTCTGCAGCAAGAGTTGGTGACTTTATTATTGTCTAAGCCGTCAGTTCACAATATACCTGTTTGTAAATTCAACAAAATCTTAGCGGCTTTGGTTGATTGCATAGAAAGCTAACACAACCCCTATGATACAGTAGCTGATTATTATTATTATTATTATTATTATTAAACCGTGATCCAGAATAAAATTTTGTACATAATATTTAAGGAAGCTGAAGTATATTCATTGTGCAGTTGCTTTTGTCATATATCTTGAAAAGCGTTACCGTGGTAATAAACACATTTATACGTTTGTCTCTGCTATTTGGTCGCCGTACGTTCACTTGGGGGAAGAAAGTAGCCCGGAAGGACTCCCCCATGCAAATAACGACCCAGGGGTACTCTCTGAAATATTGGGCCGGTGCGGGGGGTATTCGGCCCGCTCCCCATGCCGCCCCGCTTGCTAAGGCAAGGGCCTAATTACAACGACGAGAGGGTTACCGTAGCAAGCGAGTTATCCTAGCACTCACATTTTCTTCTTTTTTTCTTCGTCGTGTTTACAAGGCAGCTATGGTTATCCAGGTAGCTAGGGTTACCCTGGCATACGGGTTAACTTTTTCCCTTGTAAACACTCTAGGTAGGGTAACCCCACTTACCTGGGGTTAACTTTCTAATTGTTTTAAGACCCTCTGAGTGTAACCATGCGTTAAGTTCTCCCAGGTTGTAGGGTTATTCTACTGGTAAAAATTTGCTTGCAAACCCAGGCTATCTTTTGGCCTCCAGCCAGGGTTAACTTGCTTGCTAGTAATAACCCTATCTCCTGAACCTTGTAAAACAGGCCATAATACATATAACTTCATGGCAGCCTGAATCAGTTACAGTGGACCCCACTAAGGCCTATTTTACAAGGAGGGAAGGTTACCCTATCAAGCTGATTAACCCTGGCTGGAGGGCAAAAGATAACCCGGGTTTATAAGCAAAAGCTCAAAGGGTCTGGAAACAATTAAAAAGTTAGTTACTTTACCTGGAGTGTTACAAGGAGAAAGTTAACCCGACTGCCAGGGTAACCCTGACACGTACCGGTAGATAGGGTAATCCGCCCAGCCGGAAAACCCCTAGCTGCTTTGACAACATGACGAAGAAAAAGAAAGAGTTAATATGTGAGTGCTAGGGTAACTCGCATTCTAGGGAAACTCGCATTCTAGGATAACCCTCTCTCCTTGCAAACAGGCCCTAAATCTCCCTGGACACACAAGTGATGTCCCAAATCAACTTCAGTATGATTATCGTATGAAATATGTATACATGTCATATCAGTATAATTAGTTTCAATATTTTTTCACATATGCATCTATTGGGATGTACTTTCCGGGAAGGGGCACTCCTTTATGAAATGGACTGGGATTTTCATCGTTTAGGGGTTAATAACGGGCAAGTTTAATGGGTGTTCGGCCTCACTGAGGTCGACAGGAGAAGCTTCTGTGATGCCTTTAAGAGTTAATGTTAAAACTATTTTGGCGTGTGCAAATAGTTTCTAAACAGCACAGGACTCTAAATAATGATCTCGTTATTTCACGTGGCAGCTTAAAAACCCTGAAGGTAGGTTGATTTATACCGCCATCTTAGGGTACTGACCCAAAAGTATATCAGTGTGTTGTTTTTAATAGGATTGCTACCTCTTTGGGGAGAAAAATATTTAAGGGACACCCACAAACCAGGACCTTGGATACACCGTAAGTCAACACTTCTAGAAGCATGTCTACCTGTAGCACGATTTAAGTCCTGGTTTAACGGCTCATGATAGTCGATGATAGTTGAACGCGCGCTTCTGTTTGACCACCAACTATCATGCACTATCACTGACTAATATATAGATTTAGGCCAGCCTAAAAGCGTAGCTCCTTGGCCGGGTCTTTCAGCGCCCGATTAAGCTAACCCAGGAAAAGGAAGAAATTTGATTTGAGCTTTGAAACTTTGCGGTGAGGTTTTCTGTTTATTATTTGGCTTTCTGTTATGAGTTTTATAATCACCATATACACAGAACAAAGCAGCAAAAAATTATACAAGTGAAAAAGTTAACTCGAATAATTTTTAATCCTGGGCTGGCGTTAACCGGCTTGCGAACAATCCCGCCCTGTTTTCAACAGGTTAACCTAACATGCGCCCGCGATACAATCAAAAACCTGTACTTGGTCAGCGGTCAGCTTCAAAAAAACACGTTTCGATCTAACACGAAATTCATGTGTGACGTGTTAATGTGACTTGATATAACAATGCCTAACAACTAATTGATAAGATCGTTGAAACTGACACTACTAGTCGCAGATTTAAGAGACACCAATGGGTACGTAAAGGTCATTCTAAAATATCTATTAATTCCGGTATTTATTAACTGTAATTCTAATCTGTCAATAGATTTCGAATACTTTCCAGTAAAGATGATGATTGAATAAACTGTGGGCGATTCTTGCGACTAGCAGTACACACGTGACCTCGATGAGTTGTAGACTTAAGCCCGCGATATGGTCGCGTGATACTGGTCAGCAGATACTTTGTTTTGACAGGTGTCAGTTGTTCATAACATGGATGTAAACCAAGGCTGCATGTCTCTGTCAACCTATTATATATTTGGAGGATGGCCGCCATCTTGCGCGTCGTCGTCGTCGTTGTAGTCGCCGTCGTGCGTACGCGCCTACGAGCAGCTCCGCTAGTCATGATAACCATGAGAAAATCAACTCATGGGCTTCCTTCAGTTACTTTGACAATGTTATGACGAAATTTATGATCAATAACAGGACAGACGCATAAAAAACCGACGTCAATTTGTTAATTTTCTCGTTTGACCACGCGTATGATGGTTCATGATAGTTTTTTGGTCAGCTGTTTTGGTAATCACTGGCCCTATAGCGGTTAGAAAACATGCTGCCGCCCTCTTTCGTCGCAAAAAAATCATACTTTTACAAGTTTGTCTTACGGGACGCCATTTAGTTATTTACATTTTTACGCGGAAAGAGCTTGGAATTCGCTGCTCTCGTGACTTTGCGTGCGCGACTGCCGGTGAACTATCACGAACTTCTTTGGTCGTTTGACCATTTGAATGATAGTGAGAGAAGAATCAACTATCATCGACTATCACGCGCAGTTTGACCAGGGCCTACGATGGTAAATACGCTCAAATATAGACGACACAAACAGAATCACGGTTCACAACGAATCAGGAGCCCACTACCCTACAACAAATCAATACTAAATCACGGTTAACGGCTTCTGATAAAATCACGATTCACGAGGAAAAACAAGCCATGTCTCATTTCACGGGAAAATATTAGGCCATTTACGAATGCCGAGAATATTCTACCCTCGCTGCGTTTCCTCCAATCTGTGTCTGACTGAACCTGGAGACCCCGGAGAGAAGTTACAAAGGGTCACGTTTTTGCCGCACGTGAGTTTTTGAGTCGAACCTCACTCACGCGTACCGTACACCTGAGACAGGTGAAAAAGTCCATCGTATTATGTAACGGTAACGGTGCATATTCTGCTCAGCCGCTATTTGGTTATTCCTAGTTTTCAGCGAGACTTGAAAGTGCATTCGATCGAAGATTACTGATCACTTTAGGCAAGATGTGCGATTGCGAAGTTCTGAAGGCTAGCCCTCCCGACGGTACATCCAAAACAAGTGAATGGTTGCTCAAGTCTGGCAATTTTTCTACAAACGGCTGCATTCACAAGGCTCCATCTTCGGATGAATCATCGAGGAGTTCATCACCGATGAAGAGTTCTGAAGTAAAACTGGGAGGAAATGATTCAACAATAACCCGTGAAATTCCTCGACGCCACCGAAAACATCGCCACGCAAAATCGTACAAGAAACACGAGGCATCAACGGACAGATTCAAGAGAACAGCAACTGTTTTACGTTGCTCCGGACTTCTTCAAATTACTACGAGTATCTCCCAGCTTTTACACGAGAATGAAAAATTGCAAACTGAGATCGACAAACTGAAATATGAAACGAAAGAACATAGTGTTCAGCTACAGAGACAATTACAAAAGAACCTCGAAGCAGAGAGGGAGTCGAACGGAACTTGCAGTCAGGAAGGCCAGAAGCTACTTACGAAACTCTCACAATTTAAGTGGAATTGACAAACTGAACTCACGCAATCTTTATTTACATTTACAGTTAGGAATTTTGTGTTAATGGGCGAAAAAGCAGGTCGGTGAGCGAGGCATATACTGTATATATTAACTTTATGCCATGGTCGTAAATATTACGTAACGAGCTTCAGAGTAATGCATATATTTTTTAATCGTTTGTCTTTTTGAGGGGCGGGGGCGGGGGCGAGAGTGGAAACAAAAGAAGATCCACTGCTTCGCGTATTTCTGAATGTTTCTCGCCATATACCCAGCTTGTAATGTTGTGTGGTCAGATTGTATCGGATCTACCGGTTTCGTAGACAAATTATTATACATGGTAACCTTGAACACAGACATGAAATAAACATTCAAATACCCACACAAAGGAAAGTTATATATCCAACCAAAGTATTACTTGGTGTAAGACCTCACTATTATGTCCCAAGGATGCCATATGTGCAGCTGTTGTATCTTTAGTATCAATAGTACCTGCCAAGGGTGAAGGGGTGTATTCCTTGTATGGGTTTCGGTTATGAATATATCACACTGCCTTACCCCAATTTTTCAGGATGCACTTATACCCAAGGTATAATCTACAGCTACAGGTTAAGTTTACTAACTGGTATTTTAATCCTCTGAGATCTTCGCAAAACTGTCGGTTGACTACTTTCAACTAAAGGAGATACAGCAGTATCCTCGTTTTCAGGCAGATCTACGTGTGGTTAAGAAATACTATCAAGAGGATCCATATCATTAATTCCCTGACTACTACTGATAAGTACGAAACTCAGGGGCTAATTCTAAGACTGATAAGTGGAGTTAAATGTCATTTCAATTTTCAGGTCATTTTAGAAACCAGTCAAGTGTATTGTCAGATTAGATTATGCCTTGTTTAAGTGACTCTTAAGTAACTATGGACCGAAAAGTCCAGTTGCCGCCATTTTGATGGCACTTGCTTGTTCCATTTAGGAACCGACCCCGCTGGACGCGCTGGAAGCCCGAATCATGCAAGTAAAATAAAAACACAAGTACCGACCACAAAACTTAATTCGCTTTCGCCTACAGGGTTGCACTTCTGTTCTAAAACGTCCTCCAACACAACCGACGAGCAAAGACACACATTGTAACGATAAACGTTTTGGAATTCAGTCGCCATCTTTAAGATCTTTAGAACTCTTTCTCGGAAGTATCACCGCGAGAAGCCTGACACTTTTTAAGTGTGGACAAAAGGTACACAAATTTTCGGGAATTCCGGTAAAAGCGAGAAAAAAAGGTAATAAGTCTTACCTCGAAAGGTATACCGCGTTGCAAACGGAAATTTACCCAACTGGCGTTAGTTAGCGTCCACAACACAGGCTAGCGCTTACCGTAGTACCGTTTGAATGGAATTTTCGGTAGTTTTTTTCCCACTATAAAGGAAACGAAATAAATTGAACCGTATCATTTGATCGGAAGTTTCGGAAGCCATTGTGCCGGGGTCTGTACATATCAACAAGAAACATGGCAGCCGAATTTCCTGTCTTAGTCCGTTTGGACTAATTGGAAAAATATTTTTTTAGAGAAGAAGGCGACCCGGAAGGCGACAGTTTCATCTTTTTGGCTGCTGCAGCATCCACATTTCGTCAGGGAAAACAGCAGTCAGCATGCACATTGTTTTCCCTCGATGCGCGATGTAGCTCTGTCCAAAGTACCGACCACAAAACTTAATTCGTTTTCACCTGCAGGGTTGCAGTTGTGTTCTAAAACGTCGGCCAACACTACCGACGAGCAAAAGACACCCACTGTAACGATAAATGTTCTGAAAATCTGCCACCATCTTTAAGGTCCCAGTTGTTCGAAAGTTATTCCACGATTAAATTTCTTTATATTCCCGGGATGGTAGACTTGCCACAAGTCGACCTCATGAATTTCAAGGTAGAAATGATGAATTTCAAGGTAGAATATGTTAGGCCTCATGAGAATATGAATGAATTTCAAGGTAGAACATGTTAGGCCGCGAAGCGACCGTCGTTTGTCGCGAAGCGGCCGATCGAGCGACGAAGTCGCGAGAGGTCGACTTGTCTCGCTTGAAGGGTTTTCATTTACGTTTCGCGCCAAAAATGAGGAGTGGCGTGACTTGCAACTGGTGTCTCAGATTACCTGATTACATTTGGAAAGTGTCGGTTCCACTCCGACCAAAACAATCGAACGTGTGTGTCTTTCTCCTGCGTCGAAAGAACAAATTTGTTTACTTTATAGAAAAGAGATTACGAACAAAGATTTTAAACAAAATTGACGATATCAGGAGGCCAAAAAAGACCAAAGCTTGCTTAAATCTTGAGTTGATCACCGGAAAGGAGGTATCCAAATTGTATCAGCTTAACTTTAAAATCTAAAATGTCCTGTAACTGTTGTTCAGAACAGTCGTCTCCTACATAGGACGCTGGAATTCCACGGGAATTTAGGTTAGAGACCTGATCTTTCATCAGGGAAATAAGCGGAACCACCACCAAGACGATGGAGTTGCTATTCGCTTGATCTCCATTCAAACAATCAAACACATACGGCGCTAGCTCGAAAGTCAAACTTTTCCCAGCTCCGGTTGGCGCAGAAACAAACACATCTCTTCCGGACAGATATGCTTCCACTGTTTTCTTCTGGTAGTCACGCAATATTAGATATCTTCGTGGCCTTTGAAGTAGCCTCCCACGCAGACGTTCTTAGGCTTGTCACGCGTGACAAGCCTAAGAACGTCTGCGTAGGAGGCTACCTTTGAAGCTTCTGTAATAGAGTTCTAAAGTGACGTCACAAAAAATTAAATCTGTGAAATTATGGGATTGGGCGCCATTTTCGAATAGAGTATCCTTAAAAAAGGTTCCTTGCCAAAACTTAGCTCTTAATTGTAATTCCCAGCTGAAATATGAAGGATTGAAATTTGATACTGCCCCATATAAATCTCTCTAATTTTGAGTCAGTTCTAAACTGAAGGAACAGAAACAAATTTTGAAGGGTTTGTATGGATGCCATCAAACTTTGATCCCTTATATCTCTACCGGGAATTGCAATTCGGAGCTAATTTTTGGGATGAGGACGTCTTTTAGCATGCTCTATAAGAATATGGCATCATATCCCATAATTTCAAAAATTTTATTTTTGTGACGTCATCTTTTTAGTACTCTATGGCTTTCGCAATCGACCCCATATTGAATTTAACCGCAAGTCACTTTTCGTTGAGCATAGCTTGACAATTCGGTCCCCAAGGGATATCCTCTGATTGGTTAAAGCGCAACGAGCCGTTTTTGGGTCGCTAAAATTGGCGCCAATCAATCAATCAAGAAAAGTCGTTCGTCCGGCGGGTACTGAATAAACAAGACGACGGACTTTTATGAAAGTCTACCGGGATAGCCAATCGGGGGATAAAATAGTGTTCCTGAAAACAGATTGGGGATTAAGCTCAGATTAAGCCGGTAAAACCGGTTTGTGGTGGGAGAAAATGGTGTAGCACTAGGGGAGGGTAAGGATAATTTTGGCGGCTCCTACATAATTGATACGAACTTGTTGTTGAATAAAATGAAAAAGAAAGCCTTATTTCTATAGCTCAACTACAGTTGTTTTTTAAAAGAACCAATAAAAGTGTTAAAATTAAAATTAGAATACCAATAAACGCTGGCCGAAAGACCTCACTGAATCATGCATTAGCTGGAAAATCAGTGAGCTCTTGGAAACTCTTACCTAATTAATTCTTTG
>CM042751.1:3115749-3156553 GCA_022496165.2 Catalaphyllia jardinei
AGCCAGTCAGCCAGTCAGCCAGTCAGCCAGTCAGCCAGTCAGCCAGTTAGTGAGAGATATACATGATACTCAGTTAGTCAGTAAGTCCCATCCACATGTTTCCCATCCACATCAAGTGCAACGTTGAATACCAGGAGAAATTTAATTCACTCGTATTAGTTTTCAACATTAATGTACCTGGCGTGGGGGAGAGGCTAGGCAGGTGAAGTTGTATTCGGGTTTCAGAGGCGTGTGCGCCAAAGAGCCAAACGTGCAAATTTGTCCCACCACCAACTTTGACCATGATTGTAGCTATACCAGACAAGCGGTCAGAAGTTTACAAATACATTTAAAAATATAGTTTAACAAATCAAATTGACTATGGGTCACTCAGTTTGGAACATTTCGGGTAAACAGACACGAAAAACTAAAACTTGACAATTGTTACTACCAAACACAGAGGATTACAATTAGCTTTTCAAGAAGTGTGACAGCGTCACCATGCTTTTTAATCGGTGATGTTTTAAAAACACTTAAGTTTAGACAGTGACTACTGAAATAAGTTCAAAGATGAAGATACTTAGAGTATTACTTAATTCTCTAAATCCGTTCCTTACACAAATTAATACCGAGTATTTACACAGAATGACAAAATTATCATCCAAAGAAATTCTACAAAACAATCAGTTCAGAGCAAGAATAGTTTTACCGGCCGAATAACTTTCACTATACAGTATTACGACTTCTTATGACTTCTAGTATATAACAGTTAAGCACGCCTTCGTCAGTAATCGCACCGTAACGCCGGTCTCGACACATGATATTTGTTTGTTTTACTAATCTACGAGCTAGGTACTTGAACTGGACAGAAACACGCAAACGGAATGATGTAATGGCAATATACTTTAAGAACCTAAATTGTAACTTACCACAAAAGCAAAAAAACACGGCCAACAGTTGACATTGAGCTAAGTATTTCTGGGCGTTGTCGCGGTATAAAAGAACTTGGAAACTGCTTGCATGAAACAAACAAAATTCAGTATGGCCGGATACCACAGTGTTTAGAATATAAGTACGACTTACTTTTACGTACGTACAGTATATCATACCGCCGGAGCCCTGTGAATATCTCGAACTTCGAAGGCGTTGTACTCGCAAACTCGCAGTATTTTCACTACGGACCGGTTTGCAACGAGAAAAATCGTTGCGACATTTTAAGAAGGTTTTCGTAGGAATGCCAAGACAACATTCGCTGTTTTTCTGTTTTCCCATGTTTTTTACCGATGAACCAAAGTTAAAATCGAATTTCCCGGCCTCGTGTCATGGTAGATATCATATGTTTGATGAATGAGCGGTCTCAATAACTAGTGATATAAGTATTGCATGGCATATCATATTACTTATATCTTCGCACTTAACAGGTGTTTTCACTTTTAATATCCAATATTCGTGTTTAGTTTTTTTCGGAGACCATTAATCGACCCCCACGGGCAATTTGCATAGCATATGCGGTACGTTTACTCTAAATTCTTTTATTTCTTTCTCCGTTTAATTAATCTGATAGCTAGTAGCTGAGCAGAAAGCATTAATTTTGCTTTGAGCGAAAACTACACTGAGATGAGTCCTTTCATCACCTGATCATAAGTCATCATGGACTGCTAACTTAAATCATTCTAAAAATATATATATTGCAATATCCTTGGCGTAATAATCGCGGATTAAAATGCCCTCTTATCATTTTCTCGCCTAATTTGACAGAACCTCATCTAAGAGGCGGAAAATTCCCCTGAGTGAAGGTTGATAAACAATCTGCCTCATCAAGAATTTGAATACGGCTGATTGACTGTGTAAACAATATTATGATGAACAAGCAAGATTCATCAAAAACGACTACAGGCCTGGAAGATATATTCATTTTCAATACTGAGGTATTTAGAGGGAAAATCGTTCTCTAACATACAGAGTGAAAAATGTTTAACCATATCATTTACTATATATAAAACACAGGATGCACTAGGTGTAAATTGATAACTTTAACTGGAAAAACAACAAGCCGACAGTTTTTAAAACCGAGTTTTCTTTGAGATCGGGCTTGGTGTCAGAGAGGGTGAGCTTATGATGAACGAGTTTGAAGCGGCTATTATTTACGTGGCTTGAATGACAGAAATTAAACATGCCGATGAGTGGCAAACATAATAATGTTTTGACTAATACGACCGCTATTTATGTGGAAATAATTAAATGTGCTCGACCAATACCGTGTTCCAATTCCAAGAAGGGTGTATTTATAATCACAATTCTGTTGCAACACCGCTAATCGAAACACTCCAATAGTCTGGTTTTGTTGTTTGATTGAGACACGGTCATTGGGTTTTTTTCGTCTCCAGAAATTGCGCACAAACAGAATAAAAGCAAAAAAAGAAATATTCAGTTCATAACTTGAGAATCAAAGGGCTGAAAAGAAAGAGCACTACAAAGAAATGCAACACTCTCGTGTTTTCACCTTTTTCTAAAGGCGAGCAGCTGAACCTGGGGTTTGTTTGTTAAATAATTTCAGTTTTTCATAATTCTTTAGCGCTTTTGAAATGAATCTCCCCTAAAGATAAAGAAACCATTCGTTAACTGACAGCTACCGCCGGCTGGCTCGAAACAGATGCCACGGGCGTCTGTTGATGCTGTTGATGAAGATGAATTTGAAGAAAATAGGCTCATCTTACAAAGTAAACTTGACTGAAACATGTATCGGCTCGGCTTTTATAATGTCCAGATAAGCTTTTTAAACTGTAGTCGTTATTTACACCTAGGCTTTTCCTGTTTATTAGACTATAAAAATGTAACGCATATAGTCAACAAAGATTGTCAGAGTGTTTGCATTAAACATGTCATTGTCAAAGAGAAAAGTCTCGGGGGTTTTACAATGTTCTCTACTGTCTGAATAGTTAGCAAGAAGACAAAAATAAAAGAAGAAAAGTCCAAATAAGATACCGAGATCTTTCTCTTTTGCGCTAAAACATGCAATGCACGCATCTTTCGAGGGGTGAAGTTTCTGTTCAGTCGCAACTAGTCAAGAATCACTGACCTCACGTACTTGAACGCGGGAAGCGTTTGCAGGATCGAATATACATTTCGTATGGCTCAAAACTTGCATGTCTTTCTTCTTTGTTAACAAATGAAACGAAGAAAGAGTTTTCATTCACTAGGACAATAATCAGTCGTCGATGAACCCTTAAAAACTCAGTCAGTACTGACTTAATGTTTTAAACAATCATATGTTTTTTGTTGTTAGATGGAAGCAGCTGTTTCTAGCTTCTTGAAATAAAGCTCCGACTTTTGAGTTAAGGAAATAATCTGAAAGAACATTTTTTAAAAAAACTCGATCTAGAATACGCTTAACTGTGCATGTACTCTAAAAATTGAAGGCTTCACACTTAATTTGACTCATCTCGATGCAGCTCTTGGAACTTCGTCTTTTCTATTTACCGCTTGCGTTTAAGGCGCGTCGAGATAGAAAAAAGAAGCGGATAAATCAGTTTTACGAGCCATTTTCTGAAAAGCCAGGATATTAAAAATAATGAGGAAAACCAGGTCGACTTATCATTAACGAGCTGAGTTTAATTGCATACAAGAAAAAGACATAAAAGTCTTGACAATACTGTTCTGAGCAATAATGAATGGCATACTCTATAAAGAAATAAATTAAATCAGAGTTCTGTTCGAGGGCGGTTTTTTTTATAGTTCGCGGTTTAACGAACCATTAGGTTTTTCCTTTAGGTTCTCTTTTGAAATAAACTGACTGAAAACCTTCCTGCGTTCAGTTGGATTTTCGACGACGGTAGACTCTGGTTTGGCACTGATACAATATCTGCTGGGTTTTTTGGTGCGACTTTATTTTTTTCTATCGTTTACATTTTCGACTATACGAGAACGCAAGTTTATTAAGAAGTTATGCAAATGAAATATCTGTTTCTGGAAACATCTGTCACAGGTTTTGATATTCAGTTGCTGATATGACTTCGTACCAACCCTAAAAAACAACTAAACGGGAATTGACGAGCGTTCAATTCTTGTTAAAAGATTGCTTGAAAAATAAACCTTCCTACGGCGCCTGGAAGGTTAAATCAGAAGAAAGAGAACAAACAAAGAGGTGTGAAGAAAGTGTTCGTTAGAAAATTAGGATTTCTAACTTTTTTCTATTCATCAGAATACGGTATTGTACATGAACGGCAGGTAGTCCTGGCAAAGGCGTGTTTAACTCATTATGAAACACAGCTGCACGGTTACCCTATAAACAGTCGTTAACTAAAATTTTTAGTAATTAAAGGCTCTCAATAAAACTCTTGGTAAAGTACTTATTGCTGCCATGTGCGGTGAAACAGTAAATAATTATCTCGTTGAATACAAACTTTTCTTCCGCTAAAGAGAATGGTTTTTTTAAAGCTACAATAATCTCAAAGAAAGAGGAAAGTTTTAATGAGTTCCTCGTTGAAACAACGACTACTATCTCTGACAGCTGAAAGTTATGCAAAGCCTTCTTTTGGAATGCTTCAAGCTATTCCAAAGTTTGATTCCCTTGAATTTCGGGCTGTGTTTTTTCTCACATTCCCTTGATTTTTAGGCTGTGTTTCTTTTTCACAACAGTGTTAATTCACAGCTATCTCGTAGAATGGACCTGAGGTGCAGGTCATTTAAATGAAAAAAGTATATTTTGCGTGCTTGTATGACACTGAAGAAGACGTGTAAATTTCTATTCATCCTGTCGCTTAGCAAAAGGGAAGCCTCTAAATATAAGCTTACCTCAATTGTTTCACGGCCCACCGATAGCGTAGAGAAAGTTAAAACAACGTACTGAACACGCAGTGTTTTATACGAAAGATTATCGCCCCAAAGGTTCAGAATGGCATCTTTTCGGGCTAAAACATTTCGGTATAAATTCTGAAAATACAATCTAAGGCGTTGTTTCTAAGATTTCTTTTCGGATTTGTTTAACTGCCTGGAACATGTAAAGTGTTTTAATACACTGTTTGATTTTCGCGGATTTACTTTTCTTTTCCTTAATTTGTCCTTATTCTCAAGTTTTACTGGGTTCAACGCTCTTTGCTATGAGATTCTTTGTTTTTATTAGTACGTGATGAAATAACTCAGTATTCAAATTCAGTAGTTCTATCATGTTTTATTCACTTTATTTTGCTTGTCTTACCGAACAGATGCGCTGTTAAAGATGAACGAAACAGAGCTCGAAATTTGAACGCAAAGAAAAACACTGTGGAATTTAGCTTTCCCAACCTGTGTCATGAGCAGTGAATCGTAGCGAGTTTGAAATTTTCAAAGTTTCACTGATAGTAAATCAATGGGAACCGACCAGGTCAATCAACATGAAAAACTGTATGACATGTTCACATATAATGTTTTATAAACTCATATTTTTTCAGCGAATTTGAGAACGCACAAGTGGAAGTCGGAAGTAGTTTGGAAAAATGTTGTGAGACCGCGGGCCCGGGCACTGACTTGTAGTAGGCGAGTCAGATTTTCCAAAACCTCTTCGGATCTTCTAAATTTTCATGCTGCGTGTTTCTAAAGCTCGATAGCAAGACAGAGAAAAAGTATAATTAAAATTTTTGTTTGCCTCGTTTCCGTTCTAGATGTAACCCTCAGAGGGAACCCAATCCTGTGCTGTGATTGGCTCCCGAGCGGACAAGATGGCGTTAACTTGCATGCCCGCAAGAAAGAATTGTTCTTTATCCCATATTATAAATCTTTTATTGACCAAGCATACCCCATGTGGACCTCGACTCCGTCTCGGTCAATAAACACGCAAAAAAGAGAACTTGCCCAATATCCTGCCATCTTGGCCTCACGCTTGGTCAATAACGTTAACCCACATTTATTTTTCCAGCACTCCGCAATTTCTTCAGATTTCTCGGGCCACTTCTATCCATATACGAGCGTGAGATTTTATGGCGCAGCGAGGGACCGCTATGCATTCTGGGAAGGCCTTTGAACCGACTAAGCTGGGCACTAGTAAAATGGCCGCACAGCTGAATGACGAGGTCCCTGCTTGTCTTTTCTCGTCATTTTATTGAATTTGAAGCATCTTAAAGCTTGGAAATTTTCCGAAGCTTTACAAGGTAAGTCCAGTAATGACATACATTACAGCAGGAAAAAGCTTGCTGCTTTAAAGTGTTAGGATAATGGCGAACAACAAGCTTGAAGTAAGGAAGTAAAATATCGCCGTATTAATGCAGTTTCTTTCGCGACTAATGTGAACAGGATGTCACGCTGTGGAGAGAAAATATGACTTTGATCTTCGAGTGCAATGCTTATAACTCATTCGCTCGGAAAAGTGTTACACATGAGATATCATTCTAGCCGCTTGAAGTAAAATCATATTTTTTAACCTGCGCGCGTTTCGTGTTCTTTAATTTCATTTTCTAGGCAATTACAATAATAACACTCAGTTTTGATTTCCAACTTTGAGCCAGTTCAGCTAATATCAAATGTGCTTTCTGTGTTTGTCAGCCCAGCACAGATCCAGCTACTCTCAAGTAATGTAAATCTCTAGTTCAGACTTTCAAACTACCTCGACGTTTCACTACTGCCCACAAAAATACAGGAATGTGGCTAAGAAAAACTAAGCGAACTTATTAACAACTAGGTTAGTTTTACTGACCAGAGTGCCTTTGAAATTGCCAGAAGTCTTTGCTTTCTAGTTATGGTAAGCTCTCAGACAGCCAGTAGCAAAATATTAGCCAGTTGCCAACTCTTAACTAGACAGCACTAGAAGAGTGTATATATAATAGTTTTATAGACTCAAGTGTTTTACTGGAAAATACACCACTCATAAAATTCACATGAAACTACATGTACATCCGAGACTCAAGTGGTTCATTTTCCATATCCTCACTAGTGAAGATATCATTGATTTCACCAATGTCAAGTTTGTCTCTTAAATCGTACTTAAGTTCGTTGGTGTATGATCAAAACAAGTAAAGGGGGTAAGTTTCTAAAGAAACTATGGTGCTGCGTCGGTGGGAGTATTACAAGATAATTTGGTTTTATCAACTGAGTTGATAATGTGAATTAGCCACCGTAAAGAGATTCAGAAGCTGACGTTTCGAGCGCTAGCCCTTCGTCGGAGCGAATCGAGGAATTGTGGGTTGTGTGTGGTTTATATACAGAAGTGCTTTTCAAACGAGTGAACAACCCGGTACTTTTAAATGTGCACGCGCACGATGCAAAACATGTCCTTTCATTTGCAACGTTGAAAAATTGTCGGGACCCAAGTGATCCATTAAGATCACTGATCATTTTACCTGTACCTCAGCCAATGTCATCTACTGTATAACTTGCACCCTTTGCAAAAAGTTATATATCGGCGAAACAGGTAGACGACTAGGCGACCGATTTCGAGAACATCTTCGTGACGTAGAGAAAGACGACAAAAACGCATCTAAACTGGTCGCTAGACACTTTAATCTGCCGAATCATTCTACGCAACATATGACAGTCTGCGGCCTCTCCCTACATCAAGGAAGCACAGAAAGCCGCAAAACTCTAGAACAAAAATTTATTTTTCAAATCGGCACTCTTAATCCTCACGGTATCAACGAACGTTTTTCATTTAACTAATTTATTCTGTTTTTCACGTTGCCAGGCACCAACCAATAGCGTAGCTCCATACTTCTGTATATAAACCACACACAACCCACAATTCCTCGATTCGCTCCGACGAAGGGCTAGCGCTCGAAACGTCAGCTTCTGAATCTCTTTACGGTGGCTAATTCACATTATCAACTCAGTTGATAAAACCAAATTATCTTATGATCGAAACATCTTTGGTCTTCCTCGAAAGTCTTAGGTAATCTTCGGAAATCATTGGAAATCTTCAGAAATTTATGGAAAATGTTCAGGAACATTTGTCTGGACTTCAGAACAATTTTGGAAAATCTTCGGAAATCTTCGGAAAGTGGTTGGAAATCTTCAGAAACACCATCATCAATATGTTTATATAATAAATAGATCACTACACGTTAGCTTGAAGATATGAATTTTATGTTCTTGTGGCAAGAATATCTCACTTGTTTGCTTCACTCACTCGTGAGATATTGTTCTTTCCCCTCAAACATAAAGTTAATATCTTCTCGTCACCATGTAATATTTAACAATTATCCTGGGAAATTGCACGGAATATCGTCTGATACTTAGCCGTAGGCCGAGTCGGCTAAAATCAGACGATATTCCGCGAGATTGAGCAGGATAATTGTTTTATTATTCAACAAATTGATAACAAAACAGCGTAACATTTTTAAATCTCGCTGTTGACATTTTCTCACTTCACTTTTTCTTCCCACGTATGAAGCTACGTATTTCGCCGGATATCTGTTACCTACGGATGACAGAGAGCATCATGACCATATTTGGATAGTGTTACAATTTGTTGAATAATAAATCCTCTATATATGTAACAGGGCTTTGCTGTATCTTGAAGTTATGATAGTCATCTGTTTATCCGGAGACTGATTGCTGTCAGGATTTCAGTTTCAGTAATTTTGTGATTTAATTTTCTTTATCAAGGCATGGATTTCAAACAGCTTATGAAATTAGCCTCTCAGAATAAAAGTCATGCAAGAAAGCAGGTATTACTGCCATATTTAGAAGTTTTTTATTACAATAAATGAATATTTTGTCAGATGGCACACTGTATTCATTGGAGAAATTTAAATAAACATAGAAATGTAATACCATTATTTTATTGACTAACAGACCTTTGATGAAATGTATTAAGCATTTTGATTGGTACCCTTAATGGTCTGAACATGATTTTATTGTAAGCACTATTGCTGTGCCCCAAGTAATATCCGACCAAATGTTGGTCTTGATGGTTTGGATCAAGCATGGTGATGTCTATGTGGAAAAGATTCACAACTTATATGAGGGTTATACAGTGGGGGTCTCTGGCATGGGTCATAAACTGAAAAAAAAGAGGATCGCAGATATGAAAATTTTGTTTTCCTGAATCACAGAAATAAGCCAGTAATATACTGTTATTAGTAAGCTCTTCTGACACTAGAAAGTGTTTGAAGAAAGCAAACTTGTGAAAGGCTTAGTCAAGGCTCCATATTGTGGAATCGCATATCCAAGTCACTCTCAATAGATGACTCCAACCAATTTAGAGGACTCGCATCTCAAAATCGGGTAGAGCAGAGTTGTGAAATTAGGAACACCGGTTTGCAATTCAAATTCTTCACTGGTCACATAAAACCTTTAGATCACAGGTCACGAAGCATAATTTCCTATATTCATTTATCATGGCTAATCACACATCAGGAGAATACCCCAGCCTGTACAACCCTCTGATATGTTCTTGAAATAGGAAGGAATGGTTAAAAAGAGTGTTTATGTTTGCAAATACAAACAATATTACATAGATTAACAAATTACGATGGTCAAACTTAAAGATTATCAGCCTGAAGACTTGGCAATACAAACCACATGTAGTGAGGTCCATACCAAAAAGGCCAAGGTTCAATACTTCCTAAAGTGAGCTCAGACTACTTTAAGAAGGAATTCTTCTTTGAGGAAAAACTCTCTTTTCATTTTAACCCCAAATACTTGTGCTCTATGGACCAGACAGTACCAATACCAGACTATTATTAATTAAAGTGAAATTATTTGAGATAATTTCTTTCTTTATATTTTTTAAACAAAAATAAACAGCAAGATAGAAAGGAAGTGGCCACCAAGAGTTCTGATGGTAAATCCAAGGATAGCGGGGTATCACAAGCTGCTGTTCAGGCCTTTCTTGCAAAGAAAGAGATGGAAAAGAAAAAAAAGGCAGGTAGGAGGAATTAAACTCTGTTGGTTTTTATTCTATTGATTCCTGCTGCCTAGATGTTCATCAGCATGTTCCATGTTTCTATGGAGTTACAAAAAGACAAGTGGTAGTTTGGGAGAATCAGAAATGCTGTGGGAGCACAAACTTACAGGTGGATGTTTTCACAGCTTTTTCTAGTTCTCCCAAACCTTCAAGTGTTTCTATTACACTCGCACAGAAATTGAGAGTGAATAATCTAATTGTTTTAGTGTAAATCTAATAGTCATTCAAAACTTTATCTAAATTCTCTTCACAGACATTTTGAAATGGGTAAAGAGTGGCTGTCATTTTGTTAGCCAGGGCATACTGTTATGCTACTCACTACCTATCACAGAATAGATAGTGAGTAGTTTATTAGTTTTAGTTTAAATGTACTAGCATTCTACCAGGAATGCCATTTGCTGATTGGCTACACTGCTCACTGTCTATTTTGTTGTAGATGTTGCAGTTAATTTTTTGTCTCAGTTAATTTTATAATTACTAGTTAGTTTTTTTTCTAACTAGGTGATTTTATTTTTAACTGGTTCATATTTTTCAAACTGGGTTGAAATTTTCAAACCAGTTTAAATTGTGGGGAAGGGTGAGTCTGGGACCAAAAACTTATTAGACCAACAAATATGAACAAATTTGCAACAATTGTTTATGTGGCATAGTGGATATGAAGATGGACTTCAAAGTCAGAGATCTGGAGTTCAAACCCAGGTGAGTGCAAAAATAAAAACAACTGGGGGGGTTAGGTCTAGGGATAGGGTTTGGGGGGACAATAGGGTTAGGGGTAGGTGTGTTAGTCTTTTTGAGAAACAACCCCCCCCCAAAAAAAAAAAAATTTAACTCGCAAATTATAAAATAACCTAGTTAGCAAAAAACTGACTAGTTAAATTATAAAATTAACTGAAACCAAAGATTAACTGCAACATAGATACAGTAGAGTAGACAAGCAGTGTGTGCTTGTTAACAATCTGGCCACTGCTTCTTTGCATTTCCAAAGTGTCTGTGAAGAGGAGCTAGGTAAAGTTTTGAACAATGAGTAGATGTACATAAATGATGAAACAATTAGATTATTTTACTCTCAATTTCTATGTATGATAGTTCAGTCAGTGTGCAAATTTTTGGGGGGCTATTTTCTAATTCATTTTTATGTACATGCATACATGTAGCTGAGGAAGAAGCTGCAAAACGTGCCAGGATTCAGGAACGCCTGGCTCAATCCCTTGGCACTAAAAATGCAGAGTCTGCAAAGGGCGCAAAAAGTGTTCCAACATCTCATGAGGAACAGTGCAAACCACCAGTAACAACCGTGAGTGAACAACGATCAAGTAGACTAAATGAGAAACAAAAACTTTCAGAACAAAAAGCTTCTAAGGCACTACATCATCAGGCATCATCAAGAACATCTGAAGCTGACAGAAAACTGAAAAGACCCTCTCTGGAACCTGAGAGTAGAAATGGGGGTACAAAGTCTAAAAAGCCAGCTGAAAAGGTGTGTAGGAACCAAGTTAATGGAAAAAAGGGCGAACCTCTTAACTTTAAAGAATTACTGGCTGCTGCAGAAAGGAATAGGCTTGGTGCTACAAAATTGCAGTCTGTGGTAGAACAGCATAATAGTTCAAAGAGCAGTGGAAGCAATGGAGAAAGTAGCAACATTAAGAAAAGAAGTTTTGAAGAAAAAATTGTCAAGCAAGATAAGACTGTAAAGCACAATAAAACAACTTCAAGTACAGATTCGAAGAGATCGTCAAAATCAGTACCAAATGGAAAATCATTACCGTCATTGAAGGATTCCAGTATGAAAAAGGATTTAAAGAGATCACCTGGATTAGTGAACAGAAGCAGAGAAAAACCTTTAGAAATGAAAACTTCAATGAGAGCCATATCAAGTGATAGAAAATTAGGTAACCCTAAATACAATAACCCTGCTATCGAAAGAAGGCCAGTGAAAGTAGCTCATCTTGGCCAAACAAGAGACAGGGCTAATCTGAAGAGGAAACGAAACCCTTATGAGGATGAAATGGATGACTTTATCGATGATGGAGAGGGAGAGGATGTTCCTGATGTCTCAAAATATATACGGGAAATCTTTGGCTATGACAAGACAAGGTTTGAATCCCCCTTCGAACATTCTGTAACAAACATGACACGTAATAATAACTACACATTACCATGAGATCTTTATGGTAAAATTTCAAACTAGTCCTGCCGTATTGACCAAGTGATAGCAAGGTCAACATGGCTTAAGACCTACTAAAAGTCAAGATTAATAAGATTTTTATTATATGGCCTGTTGCTTTGGTAATGACTGTCAACGTCTTCTTGAGTGTGATAAGTGCATAAAAATTGTGAATTTTAAGCTCGGTAATGAAATGTGAAAAGTGAACTGATCAACATGAGCATGGAACAGGGAGGCGGTTTCCCCTGCCTATCCAGAATGTACTAATAAGGGGTTTCCCTTCACATGTTTATGAGAATTATTATGCAACTTATCTGAAAACAACTATAGTACCAGGCTTGTTCTTGTTCTTATGCTAATTAAGGTAATTACTTTTCTTTGTCCCACGAGTGTGGGACAAAGAAATAGACTTTGACAGTGTCAATCCTAGCAGAGTGCAGGATGCCTGTCACATGAACTTAGTTAAATGACCTTGCTCTCCATGAGTTCTCATACATTGTAGCTCAGCAGAAAAGGTGCACGCCAAATGTTCAGGAGGTCATGGGTTCGATTCCTGTCAGGGACTCAGATTTTTTCTTTCTTTGATCAGTTCACTTTTCACATTTATCACCATTTAACAATCAGGGCTTTGCAGGTCCTGGTATGTGGCAACCTTCAGAAATTTTATCCTAGTGCTACCAATGGTTTACAAAGTTTCGCTGACAACTGTGAACTGTGTTAAATTGTTGCCTGATGTTGTTTAATTTTCTGTTGTGAATTTGGTCACAAGAAAAATGAAAAGAGCATTTATTTAACAATGATTTGTTTAAAGCCTGTTAGAATAACAATGTACTTATTAAATTATTATTTCCTTGTGATAGATTCAATGATGCTGATGATGATCTGGATGATATGGAAACCAGTTATCGCCAGATAGAGAGAGAAGAGCAAAAGAGGTTAGAAAATTTATCGAGGCTCTGAACCCCATGTACGGAATTTTTCTAGACTTTGCTAAAAGTTGCATCTTATCAAAGTAGTCTGGATCCAGGTGTCATGTGGATCCACAATTAGGATGAAATTCAAGGTCAATAACAGGACAGACGCATGAAAACTGACGTCAATTTGTTAAATTGATCATTAACTCAAAGACCAATGTTAAAGGCGCTGTCAAGAGCTTTTGATGATGGTCTTAACGATATTGAAGATTTGATATTGTAAACAGACTTTTTATTTCTGGTGATAATGATTCAAGTTTGCATGACCTGGAAGCATGAAATTGATTTATTAATTTTTTTTCCTTTCTCTTTTTTTTCTAGTGCCAAGATTGCAAAGCTGGAAGATGAAATTGAACACTTGAAAGAGCTGGCTGAACTGAAGAAAGAGCGAGACAAGTTAAAAAATAAGAAAAAGAAATAGAACAAGGACCTTTACCAAGGATAAAATTAGGTGCAAAAAAAAAAACCAAAGCCAACCAACCACAAACTTAAACACACTTTAATTTCCAACTGCTTAATAGAAATGGACTCGCAAAACCTTAAATATGGATTCCAGAAAAATTCAGTGGAAATAGACCGATTTCGATGTATTAAATTCAGCCTAAAACAATAGACCTCAGCACAAAAGCTTTGGGGAATAACTGCAGAGTTTGTGAGGTTTATTCCCGCGAGCCTTGTGCTGAGCTCTATTGTTTTAAGCTGAATTTTAACATATACAAATTTTGACAAGGATGGGGCTTTCAAAGGGCAAGGTTTTTTTTAACGTAACAGTAATAATTTATGAAGCAACAGATTTTGCATGATTTGATGAAAACAAGAAACTTCCAAAGTAAAATCCTGACAAGGCGATTTTGTCACACTAACCACTTCGCTACAAAGATGAGGGTTACACTTCAAAGTGTTCAGCTTACTGCATTAGGATAAAATTTGAGCACAATTCATAGAATTTTATTTATTTGATATAACTATTATAGTTGTATTTTAAGATTTGCATGTTTTCAAAAATGAAGCACATGAATTGTAGTACCAGCAAAGACCAAGATAAGTAATATTTTATTGTTCTTTTAGGCAATAAAGTACTAAATAATTTAACAGTATTATGGTGGATAAGGAATATTATTTAACAGATTTGCAAAGAAGTTCGATCTATCATCTTGTATTTTAAGTTGCTGGTTTTTATTGCCCTTATTACAGTTTACTGGGTATGAAGACAGCAACTACTTATACAATGGTGTTTTGTCACCACCTTATTATGAGAGAAAGTGTGGTTTACATTGTGTACAACTGGAAATAGCTCTTAGTAAAAGTGTAGGGTCCGAAATTAACTTCTGAACTAGGTTGCCTATTTGACAACCATGTTTTCAGATCATGGTGTTTGAGGTGAAATCAAGTCTCCAAACAATAGAAGTGGTTATACAGTATTTTAAAATGCTTATTGTTGCATTACAGTTAATACTGTTATAGTAAAGTTAAGGAATGGACAACGTCTAGCATGCATTCATCCAATACGAGATGGACCCAGATAGTTGGGAGGGCACAAAGGTAACATAAGAGATGCTTGAGGCAAAGCCGAGAGCATCTCTAGCTACCTAAGTACTCTTCCATCTATTCAAATGCATCCAGAATTGGATGGACACACGCTAGACATTGTCCATTGCTTTTATAACATGGCAAGACATTTTTCATGCTGAAAAGAAGTTTTTCTGCATTGATCAATAACATTGATGTCAGCCTGAACCATCCATTTCTTTTTCATAAATACGTTAGCCAATCAGAGGATGCACTAGCATATATTTATGTTGTAATATTCAATTGTAGGGCTGAATAAAATGAGATTGACATACAATGATTGCTTGTCCTTCAATGTAAAATTATGTTTAACCCATTAACTCCTGTGCCACCCATAACTGCCTGTGATGAGCCCTGGCCTTTGTTTCACTTCTGATGTCATCAACTTGGATCAAAATTGGCATCATCTATACTCAACTTCTGCAGTAGGAAAAGATCTTTCCAGTGATACCCAGATCAGAGTGATTGGCTCAATGGAGCCTGAAATATGATGAAAAATGCTCAGAAATTTGAGTGAAAAACTCACAAGCAAAATTTCCTACCACTAAACGTTGCTACTCCATGGCGAAAATTGCCTGCCTCTATGATGTTTTCCCATAAGTTTTTGAATGGGGTGCAAGCCTAGTAGAAGGTCAATCACTGCAGCAAGAAGATGAGCCAGGGGGAAAAAGGAAAGGCCAAAACAAATTTAAAAAATCAAAAGCCTAAGAACGTAGGTCACTTTTTTTTATTTCTGCGCATGTCTGAGCAAAAATGTCGTAAAATGTGACACTAGTGGAAAGAAAGGCATGCTTTTTTGAGTAAATTGGGGCTAATTTGGCCCACATTCACCCTCAAAATCTCCAAAATGTCCAAAAAAATGTTTTTTTTTTGCAAAAAGCTCTGGGAACTGTGGTCGTCTAACGTGCAGACACTCTGGTTTGATGAGCAGTACTGGTTGACTAAATTTCAGTCCCTGAAGTGCCACATAAGTCCTGTTCTCTCCTTTTGCAGAACATAGCAAAGGGAAGAAAGGGAAAGTCAAAGGTGAAGAGTGATAATTTAACCAACAATTTCCATGTTTCTATCAAGCGTATATGAAACACCATTAGTTTGGGATAATGGGAAATGCTATGAACAGTGTCTAAATTTTTTTGAGCACTTTCAGACTTTGTGTTTCTAGAACTTGATGCAAATACAAGTTCAGGGCAAGTAACTCATTTATTTTGATTAACAAAATGTAAATTCTCAGCTCATGCTGGTTCTGCATTTCTACTGAATTAGAAGTAGGGCTTTTAGCATGAACTTTCTCAGAATCTTCCATTTTTAATAGTAGCCTCCTACAAAGATGCCCTCTCTGGTTGTCACAATCTTTCAAGAGGAGAACATCGCAGTTGAAAGTAAAAGGGGTTTGAGTTTAAAGGAGGGAAAGGTGAAAGCTCTTCTCTCCATGATTTATTTACTTTTCCCCATAATTTCTGTACAAAATAAATGCAGAGAAATGCGAAACTCTGCTGAATATGATGGATATGCCCACAGAAGACCCTGAAAGACTTACCACCACACTCAGGCTTTTAGCCAAAATTTGAAAAAAACTGGTCATCCAATATGTGCTATGGAGCCTGCTTAAATTAGCAATTTATAACACAACGTATGAAAAATAAAACAACTTTCTTTAGAAAGTGGCTGTCCACGAGATGTCTGGACACCCCTTCTGGCTAAAAGCCAAACCAACACCCAAGCTAAGACAAAGGGAAAACAATAAACCATTGACTGGAAAGAATTGACTACAGGTTTATTTGGGTTCACAATGTTCAAAGTGTATTGGAAAAACCTACAAATTGTTTATTCTAGACTAAGAAAAAAAGGCAAGTAAATATTTTTTGCATTGCTTGTTACACTGTTTAGGAGTGCCTATACTGCTGATTAAAATGCCCAAGACTGGGTTGTTTAAAAGGTGGATAACACTACCCGCCTGATAAATGATATATAACTATCCAGTGGATAGCGTAGTTTGTTTTATTAACACTTATCCACTGAACAGCAATTTGCCTGGTGCAAAATAATATCCAGTCTTCAAACAACTGGGGCTGAAAGATAAAAAAGACTATAAGGGAAAATTACATTCTGTAAATAAAAACACTCTCGGTAGATATCATGTTCTGTTCATCTGTTCTTTGACTTTGCCAATGGAAAACAACACTCCAAGTGAAATAAAATTAACCTGAGATAAATCTGAAAGGAAAATAATACCAAAAGTTCAATACACTAAATTGCAAAGTCCTAGACAAAGTTCTGTTTATGCTCTAGCTTACTAGTTGTAAGTACCGTAGCTGTAACAAACAATACCATTACCTATCAGCGCCTGCGAGATCCACGTTGTCGATCAAATCGAGCTTCCATTTCCTCCAGCACTGAAGAAGCAAAATAAATTGGAATTTAATCAGTGGGATATGAAGTAGAGGACCACTGCCTTGCTAAAAATCATAACATTAAGTGTTATTTTAGCATAAAAAAAAGGTTAATGTTGGCAAGCAACCTTTTCTGAGACGAGCCCACACTCGTCTCTCTGCGGTAATTTACAACACATGCCCATATTTGGCAACTGCTATTTAAGCATAGCATGTCATGCGAGTAATCAGTTTGTCTCTTCTCTGAGACCTGCAAGTTTGTACTTTGCTCCAATTGTAACCCCTCCCTCCCACCCTCTTATCTCGTAACAATTTGCATGTACTAGTTCTTCGAAACTCTCTTTCTCTCCTTGTCATTAGGGCTTCAAGCCCCCAGTTATTATGGCTAAGGTTTGTGATAATCATACATCTAAAAGATTTTAATAAATGTTTCCGAGCGGGGAATTGCTGCCTGCGGCACCCCTTCAGCCCTGTGCTGGAGCCCCGTCGGGGAGGGGACATCTGTTCTCTGGCTGGGTTAACTTGGCCCCATGTAATTTTTTCCAGCAACAATGTCCTCCTTGCAGTACAGGCATGGGGCACCCCCTCGGCATGGCGCCATGTGCCGAGGCCCCCCATCCGGTGGGTTTCATCCGGTCGGTGGGTTATCCGAGCCTTGCCAGTATATTCCCTGCCCACTATTGCCCACTATATCATCTCGTGTCTTTTCTGCGCGCCATAACATTAAACAATGTAAATAAAACAATGTTTGTATAAGCAAAATGTCCAAGAATGCACAAAAGTTACATTTTCAAACCAAAAGCAAACCACATTTTCTCCATGTGTATTTTAAAATATACTCACACTTTGGAGTGAATTTGACAACCAAACGAACACTTCCTAAAAAAAATAAACAAACAATATAATTAATTAGAAAACAGTCCTAAGAAAGCAAACGCGCCGATTGGTTAATAATCGTGTTTGTATAACTCAATGGAGACACAGAACTAGTGTGCGCTGTTGACGTAGTGATGGTGTGAGCAAAGAGAATTTACATTTTCATAATCAAAGTTAACAAGTCATTTTTTTTAGTTTTAGTTGAAAGCTTGAGAGAACTCGAAAAAGCTGTGGAAACACTCGACTGTGGCTCATGTTCCCACAGCATTTCTCGTTCTCCCAAACTTCCACTTGTGTTTATATTTAAGAAATAGAAAACATGTACCTTGTTTCTATCGGGTTATACAAACACAAGTGCAAGTCTGGGAGAACGAGAACGAGAACACGAGCCACAGGCGAGTGTTTCCACAGCTTTTTCGAGTTCTCCCAAACTTTGACGAGTGTTTTTATCACTGGATAGAAACATGAAGTACATGTTTTCTATTTCTTTTAGAAAACACCATGAGGAGAAAAGGGAAAACAACTTGTTAACTTTGGATATCAAAATGTAAATTCTCTTTGCTCGCGCCATCACTACGTCAACAGCGCACGCTAGTTCTGTGTCTCCATCGAGTTATACAAACACGATTTTTAACCAATCAGCGCACTTGCTTTCCTAGGACTGTTTTCTAAACCTCGATGGAAACACGGTACATGTTTTCTATTTCTTAATTGAAAGTTAGTATTTGGTACTATACTAATAAACCAACAAGAAAAATAAATATTGTGGCTGAACATCCTTTTTGTTCATGTTAATGTCACTGTTCCTTAACAGAACCCACCAACTGTGGTGCAATGTTTATTTAACATGCGGGCTACTAAATAAAGACAATGAACAACTCAAGTTGGCGTTAATGGGGGAGCACTGTCTTGCGTTAGGTTACCCTGTGCGACTTCCGGCTATTGCATGACTACGAACCTCACTTATCTCCCCAACACTACGAGGTGAATGCAAAACAGCATGTGCTGGATCAGACAAGAGTATCGGTCAGCAGCAATATTCAAAGGCAACAAGGTCAACAAGCTTGGGGGAAGTTGCTGCACAGACTTAACCAAAACACATATGAGTGACCCTTGTTAAATAGATTGCAATAATACGACCAACCCCACCTCCACAGGGAGGGAGGGAAAACGTTTACGATAGTTTACAACGAGTATACTAACTGCGCTGTACAACAGAACACTTAAGTGAACTCTGAACAGTTTGTTTGAGCTTATATAGCTAGACTAATGTCTACAAAATAGCCAGTAGAAAGAGCTGTACTACAGAACAGCTTGGCATTACATGTGAAAAAACACCACCATGAATAGTGCTTTAATATTTTTGGCCAATACCATGAATCCTTATAAAATACTAAAGGTAACAAAGCTATAATGTTTAAACCCAATATACAATGAGTCTCAGAGTTACGCAACCTTTGGAGCTTGACTACACATTATTTTTTTTGAGAGCTGTGCTGCCATGAAAGACCAAAAGATACCGCATCACGTTCCATTAACTATATTTTACTTGCGTGGCAGTAAAATGACATTTGTTCAGCCAGGGTAGTTTATGAATCTCATGGTCATTCTGATATGCAGTTTAACCTCGCTATTTTGAACTTGCAGGGAAAAGAAATATAGCTTGAAATGGCCAATAATAAATGACTGAAGGGCAAATCTAAGGAAAAAATTAATAGTTTAGTGTTGAAAATAAACTGGAATTTGAAATAACCGAGTTTGAATTAATGTTGTTCTTGACTGCAGTTGATAACTCTGAAATTACAGGCCAAGTTATTTTAAATCTATTTGCGAATGGGTCTTCAAGACATAAACAAATTCACAAAAAATTAAAATCCCCTGCTACATTTGACATAAGGGTAATGATAGGTTACTAATTAGCACTGCAGCTTTAATCTTTTATCAACACACCTTCAGCTGCTTTCAGCAGATCCACAGCTTTCTCATGATTTTCTCCTTCAACACTCTGAAATAAAACAAATTAAATAAATCAAGCTTGAAACTGGTTAAATTATCATAATTATTATAATTTTTTTTTTTTGGGGGGGGGGGGGGATGAGACATTAAAAGTAACTAAGTGACTCTGATCATGGCGCATCAAAGCAACTGATGGATCTCAGTTGCAGATTCATTGCTTCCTTTGAGGCACCATGATCCAAGTGATCTTTTATTGCTGATCCTGACCCACGAATGCATCCAAAGATTACTGGGGTTAATTTGCTTTGTGACTGGTGTATTGTGTGTGTGTGTGTTTTTCATTCAATGTACATGTGCAGAGGAAACCATACTTTATGAACAATCTAGAGGAATTGAAACTGGTTTGAACAAATGGGAGGTTTGGAAAGTCAAGGGTAAATTTTTCTTAATACAGGTACAAAAAATTGTTTATAATATTCCGGGGTTTGAAGGTTTTAATAACAGGGATTCCACTGAACACAACGGTTGGTAAATGATTGTGTCATTTTAATTACTCCATTACAGTGTAACCCTGCCTTATGGCCACCTTGTTATTACGGTCACTCTATTTTGGCCTGAACAAAAGCTCAGGCAGTCACTTTCTTATTTAAAGAACCCCTTTAAAACAGCCAACCCATTAACAAGGCCAGATGTTTGTTACCCAATGGTGACCAGATCAACAGGCCTGGTTCTACTGTACTTCATCAAAGAATGAAATAAAACTAACTCCTTACCACTCCATTAACAGACAGCAACTGATCCCCACGTTTCAAGCCACCATTCCTACAATACAATAAAACATCACAATTAAGAAAAGTGAAAATAAAAGTAGAAAATATCAGAGCAGGAAAAAACCCAGGTCTGATTACCCAGGGAAAGAAAATTGAAGTTTGGTGGTCAAGTGGACAAGTGAAATTAGCCTCAGTAGTCTCGCTAGTGATAATTTCCTATAAAAAAACAATCTCAAAACTTAACACTGCAAAATGAGCAAAACAATGAGATGGAAGCACGGATGAATTAAAATCCAAGCAAAAATACATGTGATTATGAACAGTACCTAGTTAATGATGGTGTTGATAGAGTGTGAACATTGTATGTCCATTGGGCAAGTAATTTATTTTAGTGCAGGAAACTGAAAAGTACTGGCCCACTAAGGCAACTGAATTTCAAAATTTTTTCCTCTCCTGGAGATATCTGCAAGTTCTGTAAAAACCTGTTTTCAGCAGTTATCATAAAGAAACAATCAGTCTTTGTTGGGATTTCAACACAGCCAATGAGCAATGAAACAAGATGGTCGTAAGTGACTTTTTCGGGTAAAAACTTTTTCCTTCAAAAGTGCCTGAATTTTTGCATGTGCTTTTCAATTAAGTAGTAAAAGATTCCCATGTAATTTTTTTGGGTGGTTTGCACTTTGCTTCTGAGAAAAACAAAGTCAAAATGTCGAAGCGTGCACAAAGAATGCAACAAAGTGGAAAAAGTAGAGCGTTTCAGCCAAAAAAAGATACAGGAGAATATTTTTCTGCTTTATTGAAAAGCATATGCAAAAATTCAGGCACTTTTGAAGGAAAAAAAATTTACCCAAAAAAGTCACTTACGACCGTCTTGCACCAAGCCATTCAATTACTGCTGGCCTAGTATTATTTGTATCACGTCCTGAGAAATAATACTATTTTAAGGTGAATGGAAGATAATGCATGTAAAACCTCATTTCACATGTAGTCTAAACGTAAAGGTAACGAAGAAAATCACTCTTTTGTAAGTACAGAACCATTAATAAATGTCTTGTTTATTTGAAACAGAAGTGTCAGGTGTCTAGAAAGCCAAGACCAAAGACTGAAAACTCCTCAAAAATGAAGACCCCCCAAGAAAATGAAGACCGACTAGAAAACAAAGTCCCCCTAGAAAACGAAGACCTCGAAATTGAAGACCTCCTAGAAAACAAAGACCCCCTAGAAAATGAAGACCTTGAAAACAAAGACCCCCTTGAAATTCTAACCTTGAGGCAAAAGATCGATGGCACAATGCTTCATTCGGTCGCATACTGATAATGTTAAGGGCCCATTAACTGATTTTCTTCAGCCATAGCTAGGGAAAATTATTCTCATGCAACCTCATCGTTTTTGGTTATTTTAGATTCATTTCATGTGTTTTGACTTTTTCACGATCAGTGACAGCAGTGATGACGACATCTGGTTGCTGGCAACTGACATAACACCCTAGCAAGACTTGTCATGATGCTGTTTCCACAGGGCAAAGATCAGTGAGTCTCTGCTGAGTTTAAGAATTGACATCAGAAGCTTGAAGGAGGAAGTCACCTTGTGAGAAATTGCTTAAAAGTCTATGCGTACAAGTTTAATTTTTATTATTTTTTTATCAAACCCATTATCACATCCTATGCCTCCAATAGTGAACTGCATTTCAGATGCTGTGAGACACACTTGCCTAATGTCATGAATTTGAGATGGCTTACACATATTATTGGCTCCAAGGCTTCACTTTACACATATTATCACAAGGATCTGACATGCAACTGTACAAGAAAGAACACCATTCATCACCTGTCTGCCACACCACCGGGGATGATACGAGAAATGTAAATAGGCGAGTTCTGCTCTCTGCCACCCATCACATTAAATCCAAGACCTTCTTCATTCTGAAATTTAAAAAGCAACATCCTTAGTACAATATCTAATCAATCTACTGTTGATACTGATTCTAGACTTGTTCATTTCTGGGAACAACGTGGCGTTATGGTTACAACATAGGAAAGAGTAGTAGTGGTACTCGTGATCAAGAACATCTGATGAAATATCTTGCTCCTGCTTTATACAGTTTTAGAACAATAATTTACAGTACAGCAAGAAAGAGAAATTCAGCCTTAATTAATGGGATTTTTCGCGAGTGGCCATAGAAAACAATGTTTCTTCTTGTGAAAGTGAACTGATTAACATGACATGAGCATGGGACAAAGAAAAAATCTGAGTTTCTGACAGGAATCAAACCCATGGAGAGCAATGTCTATCAACAGCAGTCTGTTAATATTATTACAAGATAATATTTCTAACTTAAGGGGCACAATCACGGTTTAATGGTTTGAAAAGTTGAGCCCAAATTTTTCACTTTCGTTGTTTGTAATCCACGTCAATCTTCTCCATCCTTAACCATCCTGGTTCCTTTACCGTTTGTTATTGTCTCTTTGGTGTTTTTCTATCTTTGTTAAGTATTATTTTCAGGTTTCCTTCAATGTAATGGTAATTTTGTTGATGGTCAAAAGAACTCAAAATACCTTGAAGTTCTAATTGACAGAAAAGTGTTTATTACGCACCTTAGGAAGTTCAACTACACGAGGGTGGGCGTGACCTTCACTTGCTGCAAATGCTGCGATTGTAGCCTGAAAGTAAGAAACAGAGTGGTATGTTCCTTATGCTAGTATGACCTTCACTTTGAAAATATACACACCATATTTAGCATGCAATATAAGAACTCCAATGTAAGACTGTAAAGCCCACAAATTTATATCAAAGTCCATCCTACAAATATCTATTATATAATAAACAAATCAATGCGCGTGCTCTGATTGGTCAATCAGCTGTGGGTTATTGTGCCGGTAAACCCACGGAAAAATCGCATGTCTTCTGAATTATTATATAAAAGCAATAGACCACAAGTTTTCTATGGGTTATAGGCTGATAAACCACTAGGGATGTTGCTAGAACACTTGAAGAATTCGTAAACAACTCGCCTACGGCTCATGGTTTACAAATTCTTCTTGTGTTCTACCAACATTCCGCGTGGTTTATCAGATTATAACCCATAGAAACTTGTGGTCTATTGCTTAAATGTAATTTAAACAACTGGTCAATTTTAATTTAATAATCATCTTTTGGTCTTGTGACCTTATGGGTTTCACATTTACCTTGGCTGTGGCTTTCGCTCTGACTTCAGGGTTACCTTGAATGTCAACTGTCTCATACACATGTTCGTAAACCTAAAACCAACATGAATAATGGATTTATGGTGCAAAATAATTACAAAAGAGTATTGCAAAATACAAGTTTTATTTCAAAGTGCAAATACTCACATGGTACATGTACCTCGAAATTCTACTACTATCAAGCATTGTACACACAGACTAATTTTTATAGCCGTAAACTCAATATGTTTCTTCTAAGAAAGATTATAGTCAATTAACATTCCTAGATACTTAATATAATCTTTGCAGTCCAGGAAAACGTTCATATTCTTCTCACTGTCAAATATGCTTATTCTAGGTGGAAAGGCTAGTCTCCTGATATGGACGGAATATGACAAAATTTGATTTTTTATGTTAAGGCTCAATTTGTTTGATGTTAGCCCAACATACAATTATTTATGTAATTCAGCATTGTAACTAGATTGATAGACTGGCCTGCCTCGATTACCACTAGCTATCTGTGGGCCAAATCCTGTAAGGTGTAAAGTGTAAATTAAGAAATAAAATTATTTATTGATAGATTGATTGACTGATTGATTGATTGACTGATTGGATTATCTATTTGGAATTAAACTATCATTTTCATTTAGTCCAGACAACTACTCTTAATATTGTACCTCTCGGATGGCATTACAGAATTCACTCTGGAGTACTTTCTGCAAGGCCTGAAGTTTCTTTGGAGGAACATCTCCACCTGCAACACAGACCTTAATTACCACCAACATTCACTGAGTTAAATTTTAGAACAATGTGCATTTAGCCCAAATAATGTACAAAATTCTGTGTTACTAGGTACTGCGAATGTACAAAGAGCAAAGCAAAAATTATCAACTCACTGCTTTGCAGCTTTTCAATCAGTTCAATTGCACGGTTGACATCTAGAAATAAATAAAAAGTCAATACCAGTCAAACTCACTCAGTATCTAAATCTACATATTTTCTTAATGAAACCCTGCCTTATGGCCACCCCATTAATATCTTGCTATTAAGACAACTTTATTCTGGGCCAAAAAAGAAAAACCAGTCATTTTCTTATTTAAAAAACTTGGGGCGGATCTAGAGGGATCAGGGGGTTTGATTGAATCCCTTAAATTAAAACAGCTAAAATCAAAAACTTGTAAAAACATTACAGGAACACAGCCATTCTTAAAATTCTTAAAAGCTCATAACCGAGTTACTACCATTTTCAAAAAATGAGATATTAAAATAGACTGACTTTGCCTCAGAATGATGGAAATCATGTGTGTGGATTGCATCGTGCACTACTGAGGGGGATACCCTAAGCAAGTGACTACTAAAAGATTCCTATATAGGTATAATGGATGCGATCATCTTTTAATTATAACTCAAACAACTGAGTTTAGTAAAGATCAAGTGTAACATAAATGTTCAGTATAACCAAAGTTCTCCATTCAAAACCAAAGTATTTTCATTTTACATTTTTTTTTCAGAGAAATGTGTAACTCATGATAAATTAAATGTTTGGAGAACTCGGAAAAAATCCGAGCCCCAGATGGGATTTGAACCCACGACCCTCCGTGATCTAGTCGGATGTTCTAACCACTGAGCTACTGTGAAGACTCTACGGCGAGCAAGGGTCAATTTATGGGTCTCGACTGGAACCACAACACGCAGCTACACAGCCAAGTAATGACTAGCACATCTTGATATGCTTTAATGTGACAGCGTGATGCTGTTAGTGAGTTCATGTGTGCTAGTCATTACTTGGCTGTGTAGCTGCGTGATGCGGTTCCAGTCGAGACCCATAAATTGACCCTTGCTCGCCATAGAGTCTCCAGTAGCTCAGTGGTTAGAGCATCCGACTAGATCATGGAGGGTCGTGGGTTCAAATCCCATCTGGGGCTCGGATTTTTTCCGAGTTCTCCAAACATTTAATTTATCATGTGTTTGTTGTTTCATCTTAAATGTGTAACTGTCAAAAATATTGTCATGGACATTATGTAACGTCCATAAAAATCACCACAATTTTTTTCTCCAAGGCTTCTATGTAAGCCTGACTTAAAAAATAACATAAATGCATTTTTATTTGACCAAGTACCCAATAGTTGTGACAACAAAATGCAATATCCATAGCTTTGTAACCAGGCAATGTCATGTAACTAGTTTCCAGGCTCTTTGGTCAAAGGCCTGAAGGTTAAAAATTTGTCACAATTAAAGTGCCATGTTTTCGTCGCTGTTTTAGGAAAAAAACTTAAGATCTTCAAAATACCCATTGCCAATCACTTCAAAATTTTTGCTTTTGGGGTTGTAAGGAAGCTGCTTTATTGCTAATATGGCACAATTTTTTGTTTTATGTGGAAAAATGCTCTGATTATGCAGATGCTGATGTTAGCAAAATATCCGTTCCGTATCACCGGATCCTGTCAGATACCCTGCCAAGAGAGGAAAAGACATAAGCTATGAACGCAATTGCAATTTTTTGCGTCCAAATGGACACAGGTGAGACTGAATTTGTGCATCTTTTCGGAAATTTACGAGTCTGAGACACGGGACGTGTAGGTAGATGGATCACTGAGCAGTAGATTCAGCCGTGATGTCTATGACAGCTGCATTTATTTAAACCTAATGTTTTGGAAATGAGTTCATATGACAAGTTTTCCCCTTAACAAACAACTCTTCCCCATCTGGCATGAACAAGGTAAAAGGAAATTTGATCTTATTTTTTTATCTTAGTAAATGATTTTTCTCTCGTCTTTTTTGTACAAATGTAACGTCAATGACCGTACTAGCACTGCCAGATTTTTGTGGCCTGTTGGAGAACATATTAACAGGGTTCCACTATATTAACATCAGTTAATTGGCACTCTAGGTTTTCATTTTAAATTCTCAATGTTCCAGAAAATATCCCCACCTATCCTGCACAAAGATTTTGGGGTTATAACCCTCCCCACCACCAGTCCCTTTTCTTCCCCCCTTCTGGATATGAAAATGTACTTTCCTCTTTAGTCAAGGATTTTCTTTTTTATTTTAAAGTAAAGCAATAAGGGTCAAAGTTCACTCTACCTGAACGAGATTTTAACATATTCTTGTACATGTTAGTAAGGTGGAGTTTTTAAATTTTACAGATCGAAAAACATATTAAAAGACAGACTACATTTCAGATCTACACCACCTCTTTTGTTTTGACGAATGATAATTTACTTTGCACAATAAGTGCTCCACAGAACGCGCAGCAGTTTTATATTTGTTATAAACACAAGTATTAAACCAGGATAATCCGAGAAGGGAACAGTTTTCAGTTTCCAACTCAAACATCAGACAAGACGGTGATACGAATCTCGAAACTCAGGAGCTATTAAACGTATAGTGAGAAGTGAGAAAAATACGGAAGGGTACAGAATATAAATGAACAGAGTTTGCGAGGAAATGCGAGGACACATCGCGGCAACTCTATAATCTGATAATATTAAAATGAAAACACGTCTTGCTTGCGAGTGATCATATATATGTGACACAAATTATCGAATGATTTTCATGTGTCTCATGAGACACATGAAAATCATTCGATAATTTGTGTCACATATATATGATTGCACTCGATCCCACCATACATACCAAGAAACGACTAGCATAGATTTTTTTCATAGCAGTATTTTATCTGCAATGAACAACGTCAAACATAACCGTGTAAACAACAGAAATATCTACCTACCTCGAGCAAGAGTAAGCGGTTCGTGGCCAGCCATCTTGGACGCGTTCCTCGCCTCGCGATCACGTGACAATCAAAACAACAAAAAAAATAAGTTTCAGTCTTTCTCGGTCACGTCACTTGCCGACATTTTAACTGGAGGTGGAGTAGCAGGGAAAAGAAGGCACTAGCACTTGCCTCAGTCTTTTTTATTATTATTTCGTTGATTATAGTAATCATAAACACCCTGAATACTCAGGAAAAGAATTTGACCATGGACCTTGTCTCAATCAATTTTCAATTTTTTCTCTGGTTGAAGCCTTGCAAAGATAACGACTCTTCTTTGGCTTCTAGTGAAGCCAACAGTTACAATTTAGTTTATTTTGAGACCCTCCGATCGAGTAGCATAAGGACCATATGCTGTTTGTGTTCTTTAACATATCCCGTAGCATTAGCAACAATATGTTCGAAATAGTTCTTATCTGATTCAATTCACACTATTAAAGTATAGCAGGCTACAATATCGGTAAAAAAAACACCTGGGGCCCCTTTTCTCGAAAGTCCCGGTGTATTCCTGACCTCTAATGAAGTCCATCTTTTTTCTTTAGCTAATATATAAGTCTACGGTATAATTTAAAACTTTCGAAACTCCCATCTGGAATGGAAAACAAAACAGCTTAACGGGCCCGGTAATTACCGGGGGCTTCGAGAAACGGGCCCCTGTACTCTGATTTTTTTCAGGCTTCTTCTTTCCAATTGCTTAAATTGGAAATTTACTGCGATGATCACTCTTCACTTTCATCTACAACCGCAGTACAAATATGAATTATTCCATATATACTCCACATGTACTTTATTAGTTGAAAGACTTGAAAATAAAGGGTAACAGAGAGTGAGCGCAGGTTTGCGAGTGGTCGCCTCACCAATGTGGCCTGGGTTCCATTCCGGCCCAGTGCCATATGTTTTAACTTTGTCGTTGGTTCTCGTCTTGCCCCGAAGATTTCTCTCCGGTTCTCCGTTTTTCCTCTTTCCACACAAACCAACTGACTCCAAAATTCAGTTCAATCAGGATAGTGGACCCCTATAAAAACCAGCTAAGACTGTTGGGGCTTCCTTTCTAAATAATTTATTTTATTAAATATGTTCTTGCTATCAAGTAAAAGTAAAACTGAAAATAAAATTGGAAAATTACAATTAAGGGAAACCTGGATTTGAGCGTTAAAAAGGAATTGTGACACGTACTCGGGTTATAACATTTATTGCACATAAAGTGTGCTTCATTTCCATGTATTTATCATGATCTCTTTCTGCTCTTTGTATGTTGTCAAACCGCAGTTCGCGAGCTGAGAATATGACAGTTAATCGAATGTTTCTATGAAAATGCGATGTCAATCACTGACAAATTTCTGAAAAAATTGTGTTCTTGAAATGTCGCTTCAGACACCTGGAAATAGTATTGATTCGTATTACTATATATTCAGTTGCTTATCAAGGTTAGAAAACGTGCTTGCAGCCGCCAAATAAATATTTAAATGATACAATGAACTGAAAAAACATTAAGGACACTTCACCATTGATCAAATGCCGGTATCTCATTGAAAAAGGAGGCGTAAAAGGCGGAAACTGAAGAATTATTGTATTAGCAGACGAGCCTATCAAAGATAGCTAGTCGCGTGGGTCATTAACTAAATTTAAGGGAAGTTTACTTAGCGGATCCCTAAAGCATAAAATCAGAAACTGCATGTCTCCCCAATTAACACTGACTAAATCTTTGCTGGAAAATCATGGGAAATTCACAGATGTTGTCGCTGGAGCAATTGATTACGTGCAGCAGTTTAATAAATGTATATTGATTATGATGCACCTCACTGTTGTGAAAACGAAATACTTAATTTCAATTTGTTTCAAGTTTAAAAAAGATATCAGTTCCATGTAAAACCGAGTGAAAAATTGCTGATTTTTCCCAGGTCACAGACTCTCCTCAGAAAGTACGTTCCACTTACATGACTAACTCTTATGCTAAAATGAAACGATGGAGCTCTCATATTCCCTAACAGGTCTTTTGTGTGAACACTCGATACATTTGTTCAGAATTATATTGTATCTTACCGCTGCAAAGTAAATCCGATTTATTAATTGACAGTTCTACCTTTTCAGAAAAGATGGGGCGTGAGAATTAAACATGTTTAATTTGATGCTTTTTTTTGTTCGCCAACGCTACGCTCACAAATTGACTTTGCTATTCAACGTGTAAAAGTCGATAAAAGTCGACACCACTGACGAATAAACACAGAAAGCCGGAATTTTCCAGTAACGCAGCAAGTATGGTCTCCTTACCACCACGTAGTGTTGGCCTTGTTGTGGTGGAATCATCGACATCTGCTCTTCTAGTATTACTTGGTATCCTCGGCAATTCGCTGCTTCTCGTTTCGTTGTACAGAAAACCTCGTTTGAAAAGTTCAACTAGCAGTTTGATCGCAGCTTTGGCGATGACTGACCTGCTCAACGCCTGCATTCCCGGAGCCCTATTCTGGTCCTCTCTTACCACAGAAAAGATGTCTTTTAGCAATTTTGGTTGCCAGATTAGTGGCTTCTTTATGCACTTTTTGACTTATGTATCCATTGCGACTATGGCTCTTACAGCCATCAATCGATACGTTTGTGTTTTGAAGGCCAACGTGTCTAAAAAAATCTTCAGCTATAACCGATCCATGCTGTACATCGCTTTCCTCTGGGCATTTGTAGCGGTAGTTGTCTTTCTCCCTATAGTGTCGAGTTCCGCCACATTTGCATTCAACCCCGTCATGGCTGCGTGTATAATGAAATTTACCGTCACAAACGCAGAGATCGGCTACACGTTCTTCATCGTGGCTTTTTTCGTGGTTTGGTGCTTAACTATCATATCAGTGTGCTATTTTCGCGTGTCCCGATTTATCCGCCATCACAACGTGAATACCGTCTCGCAACTGTCGATGCAAGAGATCAACCTGACCAAGGCGTTGTTCGTTCTGGTGTTTACATTTGCGGCGTTGTGGATACCGGCTTTCTTGATGATTGTCCTGAACCGTCTTGTTCTGAAGGCGAAACTTCCCCGTCAATTCGTTCTGGTCGTGCCTTACCTCATTTATTTGAGCAGCGCTTTAAATCCGTGGATATATGGTGTCATGTGTCCAGTTGTTCGTAACAAGATGAAGAAGGCTTTTTTTTGCATGGAGAGGGCGTGGCTCAACCGCCACTGTCGGACCTGAAATAATTCTCGTTAGCACGTTAGCACCACTCCGACGAACAAGTGCCATCAGTAACATTACCCACGTGAGTGAGTTGGCAAACGGGAGTGTCATAACAAATCTACCGGGAGAGACCCTGATTATGCACCGGGGAGACTGCGGTTAGGAACAATTTCCAAGTAATCTATCCTGGCTCAAGTTAACACTCTTTTTGTGCACCCATCAATCTTCATCCCTTTAACTTCTTCTTTGTTTTCTTTTTTAAGACCTTTAGTGTGAAATGTGTTGGACGCGTATCTTGTATTACTGTTTGAGCGGCTGTGTTTAGTTTTAGTTTTAGTACAGTTTGAGATTGACCAGGTAGTCTGGACTATTATAATGTAATCTGGTGTAGGCAGGCCAGTCACTCAGTATAAGTCAATCAGTCAGTAAGGAATGACTGAAAGAACGAATGAACAAAAGAAAGAAAGAAAGAAAGAAAGAAAGAAAGAAAGAAAGAAAGAAAGAAGGAATGAATGCATTAGGTGAATAGATAGATAAACGGATGGATGGACGGATGGCTGACTGGATGAATGAAAGGAAAAACTATGTTACAAACAACGCATCAAGTTGAAGTGTAGATGGTGTGATAATAAATACACAAAATCTGTTACGCGAGTAAGAGTAACTTTTTCCTGTAATATTACACTCAAAGCGTTCTCCGGTAGAGAGAATTTGCAGACAAGAGCCGGAGTGGCGTCATAAGGTCAAAAACCTAACCTCGTCCTAACCTCGTTCCTAGGGAGTTTTCTCTTTCCCCTAGGGAACGAGACTGTTGGGATCCAGTCACTGACTCTCCCCAGTCTGCGTGCGAAATCAGTAGCTTTCGGCCTCACGCTTACTTTTATGCGCAAACCTTCGAGATAATCGAGGAAGGCCGGATTATTTGACGCTGCTGGCCTGTTTTATTTTGCTTTTTGCGTAATTAAAACATTATGAGACTCGTATCATAAAACAGTTACTGCTTTCAAAGCCCTTGCCCCTCTTGAGTGGGAAGCGTTTGTGCATGATCGAGTTGCTTTCACTTCACTCACTTCTGGTTCATAACGGGTCCTTGGTACAACCTTTTATTGGAAATGATGTTTTCTTGCATGTTCATTGTCTTGCAAATCAAACTCATTCCATATGAACGGTTGTGCACCAGAGGGAAAAAAGCAACTCGGAAATGGTTAATTCTTTGAAAACTAGTCTTGAATTTTATTTCATAAATTGGGTCTTGGATTATTAACTGACTTTATTATATAGACACGAGTATTTTACTGAGAAATACACCACTCGCAAAATTCATACGAAACTACATCCGGTACTCCAGTGGCATATTTTCCATATCCTCACTGGTGAAGATATCGATGATTTCACTGATATCAAGTTTGTCTTTAAATTGTACGTAAATTCTAGGGAGTACGATCTTCAGGTCTTCCTCGAAAGTCTTCGGTAATCTTCGAAAATCTTCGGAAATTTTCTCTGGGCTTCGGAACAAGTTTGCAAAATCTTCGGAAAGTGGTCGGAAATCTTCGGAAATTCGTCAAAAACGCCGTCATCAGTACAGTATAACATAGACTTTGTGTAGAGCCTGCAGGATTTTATCTTCAATAAACAACGTCGTCTTACACAGCCCTGTAAATACTGAAAAGAACTATCTCTCTCTTTTTCTCTCTTTTTTATTCTTTATTTTCTAACAAGTATTTTAACAAATTGGACATGCCAACAGGTAGCTAGCTAACCTAGGTGGGTCATCTCTTAACTAAAAAAAGTAGGTATACAAGTGTACTATCTGTCTCGCGCAAGAGTTCAAAGAGTAAGCGGCATGGTTTGTGGCGAGCCATCTGCTTCGATCGCCTCGCGATCGCTCGACAATTCAAAATGAGCTGAATATTTCATAGACAGGTATTTTTCTTTGGCTATTTGTGAAGCCAACAGTTACAAATTTGTTAACTTTGTGATCTTCTGATTGCGGAGCATATCATACGCTGTTTGTTTGTTCGTGGGTTTTTACATTCATTTCTCCGATATTATTTCTCATTATTACTTACAGTTTGAGTTTCGAATTTTCTCTTATCTGATTTAATTCACTCTAATTGTAGGACATCAGGCTACAAAACTGTCTACAGAAACTTCACTGGCTCTTAGTTGAAAATGAAAATTTTCGCGGCGGTAACAAGTAAAAGAGCTTAAAAGCAAGGTGTCACTTAGCGGACCCTTTTTCCTTTGGTAAAGCTTAAAATCAGAAACCATTTATCAATTAGTAGTGACATAACTTTAAAAGCAATTCGTGGAAAATTTACAGATGTTATCTCTGGAGCAATCAAGTGATATATGTATGTTAGTAAATCTGTAATGACTATGACACGGTAACTTAAGTGACTCTACTCCGCAATTTATAACTGATTCATAGTTTTCGTTTCTCAGTCTACTTTCAAAGTAACTTTCTCTTACTCATTTGTTCAAATGAAACGATGGGTTTCTCACTATTCCATGACAGATCCAAGGACTTGTTGTTCGCACATTCGCTAAATTTGTAGAGATCTTTATTACGTCTCAGTGCTGTGAGGTAAATCCAGTTTACTAATTGCTGCAATCTTTGTCAAAAGAGAGAGCGTGAGAATCAATCATATTCGAAATCTATTTATATATATATTTATGCTTCTCTTGTCTACTGACGCACGTTCTAAATTGATTCTGCTGTGACGTAGTCTGCAAACTAACTAAGCTTAGTGCTTGTATAGCTAAGTGCAAGACCATTATAAATAGGATTTACATTTTTACAGTAGAAAACGAGTATATAAAGTTCGGCATCACGAGATTAAACTCAGAAAGTCAATATTTCCCAGTAACGCAGCAAGTATGGCAACCTTACGACCACGTAGTGGTGGACTTGTTGTAGTGGAATCATGGACATCTGCACTTCTAGTACTATCGGCCATCTTCGGCAATTCGCTGCTTCTCGTTTCTTTGTACAGAAAACCTCGTTTAAAAAGTTCAACTGGAAGTTTGATCGCAGCTTTGGCGATGACTGACCTGCTCAACGCCTGCATTCCCGGAGCCCTTTTCTGGTCTTCTCTTACCACAGGAAAGATGTCTCTTGGTAACTTTGGTTGCCAGATTAGTGGCTTCTTCATGCACTTTTTGACTTATGTATCCATTGCGACTATGGCTCTAACAGCCATCAATCGATACGTTTGTGTTTTGAAGCCCAACGTGTACAGGAAAGCTTTCAGCTATAACCGATCAACGCTGTGCATTGCTTCTCTCTGGGCATTTGTAGCAGTGGTTGTCTTTCTCCCTATAGTGTTAGGTTCCGCCACATTTACTTTCAACCCCGTTATGGCTTCGTGTATAATGAAATTCACCACCACAAACGCAGAGATCGGCTACACGCTCTTCATCGTGGCTTTTTTCGTGGTTTGGTGCTTAATTATCATATCAGTGTGCTACTTCCGCGTGTCTCGATTTATCCGCCATCACAACCGGAACACCATCTCGCAGCTGTCGATGCAAGAGATCAACTTGACAAAGGCGTTGTTTGTCCTGGTGTTTACATTTGCGGCGTTATGGATACCGGCTTTCTTGATGATTGTCCTGAACCGTCTTGTGCTGAAGGCGAAACTTCCCCGTCAGTTCGTTCTGGTCGTCCCTTATGTCATACATTTTAGCAGCGCTTTAAATCCGTGGATATATGGCGTCATGTGTCCAGTTGTACGCAACAAGATGAAGAAGACCATTTTTGCATGGAGGGGGCGTGGCTCAACCGTCACTGTCGGACCTGAAATAATTGTCGCTCGTCCCATGGAGCCAACCCGACCAAGAGGTGAAATTATTAACCACGTGAGTGTTTTGCCAAACGTGACCTCCTAACAAGCTGAAGAAATACCCTGACTCATGCACAAAGAAAAGCATAATGAGGAACAATTTGCAAGCCAGAGAAGTCGAGGAATGTACTTTCTGAAAAACTATCCTGGCTCAGTATTTATAAGAACTTTTTCTACTTTGTGCACTTACTGACTTTTCGTTCTTTTCTCTTTTAATCCCTTACTCCCTAAGAGTGCCAATTTGGCACACAACATCATAACTTTGTGAATACTTGATAGATTTCTATGAATTTTTTCCACAAAAATTGTATTGTGAAGATCTGCTCCGAGTGAAGTCCTTAAGTTGTGACCCCCTCCTATAAATACACGGTTGACCACCCCCACAAGTTTTTAGTTCTTTTGTGATGTAAATATAATGCAAGACTTGTTTCACACGAAGCTATGCACTAAGAGCTGCTAAATAAGCTATAGTTTAGGGATTTACCTACTATAGTAGATGGTTGATACATTCATTTTTGCAGTTTAAAGTAATTCCTCTCAAAATGACAACCTCCTTCATAGCTGCTGTCATATTCTTAAAGAAACTGATCAGTGTCTATCAAATGGTATATTGTACACAGGAAGAGTGTCTTTATTTACCCGGCGATTTAAGGAAAACTGAAGTTCGCCTTAGGTAGTAGAGGGTTAATTTACAATTGGTTCATGCTTTAGCGTGACTATCGAGTTATGGAGCACGCGGGAAGTTTGGAGAGCACGAAAGAAGCGTGAGAGTTGCCCGAGACGATAGCTGTTACTTGCATTCTAAACGGTCACTTCTGAAGATGTCGAAACATACGAAACGTCAAGTTCAATAATTTTGTTTTCCAACATGCGTTTGATTGTCATGTTTGTCACTGCAGTTTGTGTGCCATTTCTTATTTGGCATCTAATGCGAAAATACATGTGAGCTACGTGAAATGTGAGCATAACTGCCAGCTCCCTCGTCATTCGAAAGTGACTCTTAAACTCACCAGAAAAATAAAGAGGTATTATATTCTTACGATAAAAGTTATACTTAAGTCTTACGATAAAAGTTATATTGTCACCCTCACCTCTTACATCGTTTATCTCAACTTCAGAGTCGTCGAGCAACCCCAAAGCAAGTATAAACAAAGATAAAAGAGTCTTCCGTTTGATTTAGTATTTCCATGCGAAACTTGGAACCTGATGACCTGGGACGGGCAAGACCGGAAATAACTATTCCATTCGTCGTAGCATGGAATACCCAGAATTTCAAACCGAAATATTTGGTTGAAAGGAAAGCGCCTAAGGGTTCATATGCATGATATGGCATGGATTTTCCACAAGATATATATATCCGGCCATGGAGGATGTTAAAAGTGAAAATTCTCAATAAAAATAGCTTCCCCTATCCCATGCGTGTGTTGTTTGCTCCTGGTGTCATTATTTTTACCGATTTAAGCGATGTTTTTGAATCGCAATTTTCAAAAAAGTCTTCTCTTAATTTTTTACTGTTTCAAACGATTTTACGCATTTTAAAAAATTTTGAAATTTTTGCCCGTTACTCGATTTTTCGTTACTTCGTTACTCTGTTTAACACCCTATAACCGAACGCACTCTTATTTAGCTTTTTCTTCCAGCTAAAATTGCACTTTCAAACAACTGTTCTTAGATCGTTCTTTAATAAGTATGCGGAATGCAGATGTAATTTTCAAAAACACTCAAAAAACTTGAATTGGTGTATAAAACATTATCAATGGAAAGATGAACATGACTGGTTTGAGTAGCCGGTCTCCTCTGTTCCCTAGACAGGCGTTTCAGCTGTTGCCAGGAAAGACTTCTCGACTGGATGGGGTGGTCTGTGTCTCTCCTCCAGCTGTCGCACGTCCTCCCAATGAAGAGCTAGTCGAGCAATACAATAATTTGGTCTTCTGAGGGTGTGGCTAATCCATGTGTCCATTTTCTGCTGATCATCTCGTCTCACAAGTGAGTTACCCGTTTCCAAGAGACGGGGTGAAATTATTAAGGATTGTGTGGGTTGGGATTTCAGAATGTGGCCTGCGCCGTATTAATGGCGTGGCTGCATTAACGGAGTTTTTTTTATACGAAAATGGATGGGCGTTTCGGCGGTATAAAATAAAGAGGCCGTAAATACGAGGCGACCGTAAGGCCAGATTCCACTCAAGTATGATAATTTATTATATCTCTAAGTTAAAAGGTCGTGACAGCAGAAAGCAAATCGTTATCTTTAAGAAGGTTACGACATTTAAATTTAAATTTACAAGACATGTTTCGATGTTACGAACATCATCGTCAGTTAAAGAATATTTGAAAAAAGAAAACCGTTAGGACTATATAACAACTAGGCGAAACATGCATACATAATTAATTATGATTAAGTGACAAAGAAAAAATTACATATTTGAGTGAATAACAAAGTGTTGGAAAGAATATTAAGCCTAAAGCGTAAGTGTCAGATTGACGTGATGAACTTGCTGGTTTAAATTAGGTTTTTCCCAGTTTATGTGCATAGCCTCCTTAAGTTTAAGCTGAAATTTAGTAGGGGCGGAATCAAGGATTTCAAAACAATCCGCAGAGCAAGATTGACGACAACTTTCTGAGTTTTGTAAATGTTTGAAGATATGTGAAGACTTGTCTGAAGAGAGATCTTCACGGACGCGTGTGGAAAAATGACGACCGGTTTCGCTGATATAGCAAGCATTACAGCAAGCACAAGTAAATTTATAGACGAGTAAAGGGGGTAAGTTTCTAAAGAAACTGTGGTGCTGCGTCGGTGGGAGTATTACAAGATAATTTGTTTTTATCAACTGAGTTGATAAAACCAAATTATCTTCTAAATTTATAGACCACACGTGCACGAAGTACGCGCGCTGTGATTGGTCAATTCAGCGGGCCGTACTCTCCCGCACGGCCCGCCAAAAATTTAAAGTTGTTTGTGTTTCCAAACTGTTGGGTGATTTATCGCCAAAATGTCTTAACTTATTTAGCAAGTAAAGGTTTAAAACTTTCTTTTACTCTAAATTGTGACCTAAAGCGTAGAAATGACTTAAAAACGGTTTCAAATTGACTCATTTTGCTTTCGACCTGCTTCAGAAATTTCAAGCCGTTCCTCATGAATAAAAATCGTTCCCGAACTCGTCAGACACACAATAGAGATGTAATAAATATCTTACTAACCTCGTTTTCTCGGTCCGTACTTTAAGTTACGGATCCTCGTTTTTGCCCAAAGGATTTATGGCCCAAGCGCGAAGCGCGCGAAGGGGAAAAAACTCGGTCCGTAACTTACGGTACGGACCTCGAACTCGGTTAGTAAGAGGGATATATTTTACCTACGAATCTCGGGTTACTCTTAAGTCATTAACTTAGTTTATCGCTGTCAAAGCTATCGCGAAACTGAATCTGGGACACCGCAATAAACTTGAAATAGGGTTTTTCAAAATTCGCCGTCGTAGTTCACGTTCTCCAGAATTTGATCTTGTTTTGCAGAGAACGGCAAAGAAATGCACCAAGAATTATAACTCACGTGCACAACCATTGTTCTGGCCATTAAATCTTTTGTTCAGCGACGTTCCCGTTGCCGTTGTGGTCGTGGTTTTCTCAAACTCCCTATTATTAGAGAGCTTAAGAAACCACGACGGCGACGACGGAGTAGCGAGCTGCCGACGCCTGATGGGTATTTGTAACACATTGCACGCCGGGAATGCCACAGAAAATCATCGAAGAATTAAAAGAAGAAACATTGAGAATATAGCGTCTACAGATCACCGAAACTTTCGCCTTTTCTTTTCTTTTACGGTAAGATTGGCAGCGTATTTTGCCATAAGGCTTTAATTAGGTGACTTAAAAACTGTGCAAGGGTGTCCAAACCTGGTTAATGGTTAGAAAACGGGATATGAAGTGATGGCGTGATCATTGTCTTTGTTTGGCGTTTTCCTTCCTTGCAGGTTTCCTTCAACGACGCGTTTTAGTAGACTAGTGAAAAGTTACAAAAGTGGACGGACGCGGGGCAAAATCTTTGGATTTTTCCGGAGTCAGGGAGGTTGTACCTGCATCGCTGCCATTACAAGAGCCAAACCAAGTTCATTCGCAGCAAGATTTTCAACGATGGGTCCCTCCGCAGATCAACCGACTTCAATATCGTGATGATGAGGCGGTTTTTCGACGGGTCCGAGGGTAATAACGACTTCTTCTGGTTGTTAGTAATTTTTGCAGATTTGCCGATGATTCTGGTCGCTTCTTTTATTAAAATAGAGTATTTAGCACCCGGGTTTCGAACCATCATTTTAGGTGAAATAGCTTACATACATAACTAAGGGAAGGTAAACGACATTTATGCCAACTGTCAGTAAGATTACTGTTGGCTTAATTGAAGACAAGCTCGCTCCTTTAAAAAGCCTTGAAAATATAGCGTCACTTGGAACATTGATGAACTTGATTGTGCCGCTATTAAAAATATCTGTTATTGTTTTATGAAATTATATAATTATATTGGTAAGTTTTAACTTCATCTTTACCTTTGAAAATGGTATTAAGCTTATATTTTCTTCATTTAACTTAGTGGCCCTTATTTTAAAACATTAGCTCTTCCTAATAAGCCCCTTCCTATGGATATATGTATGATAAAAAATAACTTCTGTTTTTTTTCATCCACGAGTTTTACTCTTTTAAGCTAAGTGCTACAATGTATGTGACTTTCTTCATACCAATCAATTTGCAGCTAGTTGAATTCTTCATGCAAGAGAAGGAATTATGTGAAATGAATATTACTCTGGAAACATAAATTATTCTTTTCCGTTTTGGGGTATAACAAAACATATTATGAATGCCACCAGAACCAGTCTATTTTATTTCCACCATACCCTTGAGTATTACCAGAGTCAAGGTTTAGAGGTTAACTCAAGAGGAAAACCAAAATTTGCTTTTCACTTTGGAGCAATAATGATAATAATATTTGTTGGGTTCACACCAGGCACTAAGTCTGTCTTAGCCTAAGTCAAGCCAAGTCACCCTAAGTCCGCTTAAGCGTTCAGACATATCTAGAAGACAAATTATTTCCGTGCAAAGCTGTCATCATTAACGATAAAAATAACAGATAAGGTAACTAACATCATAAATGTGGTGAGGTAGTCATGATCCATTTTAGCGAAGAAATTGAGATCAAAATGAGACCAAGAAGCAGTAAAATCGCTGTGATAGCAACTGTTGTCTGTTTATTAAATTTACAAAGGTTGATCAGCCAAATAACCTTACAAAATCTTATGTTCCTTCGTAAAAGAATGATGAAAGATTTTTTTCAAGAGAGTATATATTTCTGACCCTACTTTTGAGCGGTAGCATAATTGCCTTCTAATGTTTCGTCCTTTCTGCCATGCATCTTCAGTAAATTTTGCTCGTGAGAAGAAACTGTGTCGTCATTTCTTTGGTTTTCGTGCCCACTGCGAGAATCTCTATCTGATAAAACCCACGATTTTAAAATTTTTTGCTATCAGGTTTCTTAAGTCAGCCTTAAGTCATGTTTGAAACAGACTTAAGAACTGCTTAGATCATTTGAGTTTGCCGACACTAAGACAGAAATCACACTTCTGTGACAGCCGTTCACACCTGTCATTTTCACTAAGTCAACTTAAGAGTTTACTAAGTCAGACTTAGTGATCTAGTGTGAACCCAACAATTGGCCTGAGAAAGAAAGTCGCCTCAAACATAAGAGGGAGAAATGTACTTGTCTTGGTGGATAGTACAGTTCTCTTTATCTCTGATGAAACTTCTCCAGATGACAGCAGGGAAACTTGTCAAGTTTAATATTATCTGCCAAAATTCTAGAAATCTTATGCTAATGGTTAAATGTTTTTGTTTTCATAGGATCCTCAATAAATTAACTCCGGATAAATTTGAAAAACTCTGTCATGAACTGCTTAGTGTTGGAATTGAGACCAAATATATACTGAAAGGGGTAATACTGTTGGTGAGTTGAACATGATGACTTGCTTGTAAAATGGGAAAGATCAAGCTTTATTTAGTTTTACATTTAGGAGAATTTTCCTGTTGGAAGTAAATATTCACATACATAAAGGCCTTTAGGTAAAAAAGAAGTGAGCAATTTTGAGCCTTCTGATTTGTCCCAGACCAATGGACACAAATAATGATGTAAAGTGTATATGAAGTAATTCATATTTGAACTGCTGTTGTAGATGCAAGTGAAGTATGATCCTCGCAGTAAATTTTCCAATTTAAGCAATTGGAAAGAAGAAGCCTGAAAAAAAAAACA
>CM042751.1:3156653-3169435 GCA_022496165.2 Catalaphyllia jardinei
CACACATTGGGAACAAAGTCAATTTATTGAGTTCATATCTCCCGTAATTATTTCATATACACTTTACATCATTTCACTCCTTATGGGAGATATGAACTCATTAAATTGACCTTGTTCCCAATGTGTGGCTTCATAGCTCAGTTGGTAGAGCATCGCACCGGTATCGTGGAGGTCATGGGTTCGAATCCTGTTGAAGCCCTGATTTTTTTTTCAGGCTTCTTCTTTCCATTTGCTTAAATTGGAAAATTTACTGCGAGGATCATACTTCACTTGTGGACACAAATAATGTTATATGTTGTGTACATCAGTTCAGGAAGAAACATTGAAAATATATAATACTTTACATGTATGTAGGAAACTTGTCCAAATTGTTTATCTTCATTTGAAATCTTTTGAAAATGGGAAAGGCTTTTAAAAATACCATAATTCCAATTTACATAGAAGAATTCTTTCATTCTTTGTTTTGACTCATTTTACTTCTCTTTATGAAGGTTTTTGAAAAAGCTCTTGATGAACCAAAGTACAGTTCTATGTACGCCCAGCTGTGTCTGCGGCTTAGTGAAGAGGCACCAAATTTTGACGATCCTGGAAAGACTGGCAACTCAGTGAGTAAATCTTAAGAATAATTTAATATATTAAGTGCTTATTTTAGTGTTTATTTACTTCCTAATTGAGGTTGGGTATTATAACTGGAGATAACTAATTAAAAGATGACTTGACTGAAAGAAGTGATGTAACCTTTGGCTTTAACAAGAATGAACCTTTTGACTGTCAGAGGGTGAGGAAAGTTTGACATTTCAGATTTGGTTATCATGATTATTTCAATGCTACTATGGAAAATTGAAAATACAGTAGGTTTAATATTGTTACAGTAGTGAATAGTCCTTTTATTTCAAGCTTCTGATTGTTGTCCATTCTGCTTTAAAGACATTCAGACGTTTGCTGCTTAAACAGTGTGAGGAAGAATTCAACAATAGAACTAAAGCTAGTCAAGGTATGTTTCTTTTGCCCTCTTTACTAGTAAAGCTCTCTTTACAGGGCTCGACAAATATTTGAATTCCACCTTATCCCTTGGGCAAGTAACCCTCAAATTTTGCTTGCCTTGGGCACCTCCCTGCCAGCCCAATTTTTCAAACTCATTAATAATTCATGAACCCAAGAATGAAAGTCAAACTGCAGGCGTGTTTTAATGTAATAAACCCATTTTGACAGTAGTACTCTTAGTGCTGATAACTCTCATGTTTACGTACTTCCTAGTTTTTGTATTACATGTTTGGTATCCTCTTTACTATACAGCCTTCGAAGATTGTGTTTGACTCCTTGAATGTTCACCTTCATCTTGTCTAACAGGTGGAATTAACAACAAATTGCCTTCCCACTTCAGTTTTGACACATGCAGGCACAGTGGTGAATTTTGAAAAGCCGGCAAGAGCATATTTTTTTATTTGGGTGAATGAAAAATAGTTTTAGTCGCAGGAAAACGTCTTCGTTTGAAAGAAACCCTATTCTAAGTCATCTTTCAGGAACTCTGAAAGTATTTTGATGACTTGCTTATCCATTTCGTTTTAAAGATATAACACTTTCCATTTCATGCCATGGCTTCCAACTTGCATGTTTCGCCCAAAACAGAATTATACCTGGATTTCAGCATCAAAAATGTTGGCTTCCTTTTCGCAGTAGAAATATGCAACTTCTCAGTTTTTGCGTACAATTTCTACAGTTTTAATTACCGGTTATATATCGTTGTTGAGTTAAGTTTTGTACAGAGAAACTGAAAAATGCTCACAGAAGATTGCCAACATTACAAAATAAAGACAGCGTTTTAGTTCCCAACATGGCTATTTTTATCCTACATTTAGTTGCTGAACAGCTTGCCTGGGTCCTTGCCCATCGGGCAGGGAAGGAGAGAAAGTTACTCGCCCAAAGGGAAAATCTACTTGTCCTGGACAAGTGGACAGGGGTTTTTCGAGGCCTGAGTTTAATAGGCAGCATATTAAATGGCCCTGCAAAATATTCATGTCATGCAGAAGTCAAATTGCTTGGTTCTTGTGGTCTCACATTTGCTTAGAATACCAAGTCCAGAGTTCTTATCCAAAGCTAGGAAAGTCATGGACTTGAAGTGGTCTTAAAAAGTCTTGCTGTCTTGCAGTTTGTGATCCCTAAAACATGCAGTTTAGCTTGCACTATTTTTAATTAGAAGCTGAGTGATTAATTACAGTAGTACTTTGGCAGCAGTAGAAAGTATTACTGTCTATAATGATGATTTTGTACTCCATTTTGTACTTTTAAGCTTTTGATACGAAGGATGGTCCACTTACACCGGAAGAGGAGGAACAGCGGTCTAATACCAAACGTAAAGTGTTGGGAAACATACGTTTCATTGGTAGGTGCTACCAGGTTAACAAAATTTTGAAGAATGTGTCAGAGGTTTTCAACAGTTGACATTTGTTTGGCACTACAGACTGTCTGAAGTGTTATGTTCAATTTAGTTTATCAGGGCTGGAGAATTTTTTGGGGGATATACTCACTTTGATAAATAATTACATTGTGAGTAACTCTGCTTTTATTGTTCTTGGTTAATTTCTTGCTAGGTGAACTTGCTAAGTATGACATGTTGCATGAGGCCATTGTACACAAGTGCATCAAGCAGGTGAAAAATGTTAAATTATTTGAAAATCAACTAAGAAAGAGAAGTTTAGTTCAGGTAGTTGTTGCCTCTGTCTACACCTAGCAATGTTTGTTGTTTCTGTTTAATTTCAAATTCCACCCTTAGTTTTATGATGTACATGTAGTGTAATTTGTATTCTTGATTGTCACATATACACTGTATATATTAATGGCACCTGCAAGCAGTTTTGAGAATTGATTGGTTCACAATGAAATATCTCAGTTTGATTCTCTTTTTATTGTCATAACCTGGTGTGACAAAACAAACAATAAGGACTGGTCAGATCTTAGTTGCTGATCGCTGTCATGAAAAGTGCTTTTTTTCCCTTCAGTTGTTGGACAAAAAGAAGCGTGCGACAGTGGCAGATATGTCAGAATCCATGGAGTGTCTGTGCTACTTGATGCGAACCGTGGGGCCAATACTGGATATTCCCAAAGCTAAGGTTTATATTGGCATTATTTGCTTGTCATGTAACTTAGAATAATTTATACTGCATTTTTGTTGGTCAGCAGCTGTCCATAGCATTGTTTGACTAGGATGTTCCAAGCAGAAGATTTCCGTTATTCATAGTGTGTGCCCATTTAAGTTGTCATATTTTAAATTTTTTTCAGCCCTTAATGAATCAGTACTTTGAGCGAATCCAGCAGCTCTTAGGTCGCAGTGACTTCCCAGTACGAATCAGGTTCATGATTGAAGATGTCATAGACCTTCGAAATGCAAAGGTATCTCTAAATGCATGTAGCACTGAATAACATTGACTATTCGTGGTCAATCACAGTTAACAGACACCTGAGTCTTGTTAGTGAGCAACAACTCTATTTGACACTCATTAGTCACTACTTCCCCTTCCTCCAACTTCACATTAGTAATTCAATAATTCTAGTGTATGAACGTGAAGTCCTCTACTAAGCCTGCAGTTACATGTGTGCTGTTCCCAAGGGCTCAACACTATCTTGTGCTCACCACTGAAGTCTCTTTCCTTGCATGTAAAACCCATCGCAGTGTATTTGATTTGCGCAAGTCATAAAAGAGTTTTGTGTGGTTTGTTTGTTTGGTTGTAGTGTGAAGTCGTTCACCCAACAATGTTTACAGGGAAACTTTGCGTACATGTTAGTCATCAGAATTTTTTTCTCAAATCCTGTTCAGAAGCTTAATATGTATTTTCTATACTTTGCTTTTAAAGTGGGTTCCACGGAAGTCTGCTCATGAGATAGGACCTAAGGTGATCCAGCAGATACGGCAAGAGGCTTGGCAGGTAAAGTACTGCATTCCCATGTGTACATCAAGCAATTTAACTCTTGCAATTCTGTTTGGCATATCCAACCTTGCAGGCATTATCCTTTCATGAGCTTATTGTGCCTTATCGCCCCCTGCTGGGATGTATTCCACTGCTTTCAAGATAATTTTTAATAGATTTCTGTGAGTTTTGAACTTGTCATTCTAAGTAAGGCATTATTATTGCAAGTCATCCTACAACAGTGCATATTAATATGGTTTGGACTTTGATGTCAACAACAACAACAACTTTTATTGACCCTTACACTTGACAGAAATTAAATTAACATGAAATAAAAATCAGAACTGAAGGGGTGTTGGCTTCCTAAAATAACTAAAAAGTTAACAAGGTTAGGAAGCCAAATTACATATAATAAATATTATTACAATATTAGGGTCGGAACACACAAACACACACACACACACACACATAAAATTAATGATTATACATAAACGAAATTTACAAGTCATGGAAAGAAAGAAAAAAATATATGTTTATATATGTATATATATGATGATGATCAATTTTTATCACTTCATTTTATATATATTTATATATATACATATCTAATAATAATTTAAATTATGATAAATTATGATAAATGAAGAGTTTAAAAATGTAGAGCAACAAATAAATCATAGAATTATAGCTATGTGCTAGCCTCCTGAGAAAGGAATGGCAGTTCTGCTGATATCAACCCCAAGCTCCTTTTTATCTCAAAATGTTATTTTATTTGTAAAACATTAATTTTAGGAGCTGAAAACTTGGGACAATAAAGCTGAGAATTTGCTGATTTTCATGTGAACAAATGTCAGTAGTTTCTTGTCAGCTTATGCAGTGTTTTGCTTTACACAGGGTCATGGTGGTCGACCTGGTTATCCTGTGGCTGCCCATGGTCACATGCCGAGAAACACCCCACCACATGCTCATGGCAACTGGATGAATCGTGCCATGGGAGGAGGAGGAGGCAGGATGTCAGATCCCCCTCAGAGCCGTGGAATGAATGATGTATTTGTCACAGACAATGGCTTCCGTCCCTCAGGTCCACGATTTGACGACTTTAGTCCAGGTGGAATGCCATCAGACAGGGCTGGGTTTGGTTTAAGGTAACTGCAGGCAATGTACTTAGATCAAGTTCACTCATAGGAAGTTTACCTTAAAGAGGAGCTTTTTAATGGAGTTTAAATACGAAGTTGTTTTAAACCCCTCAATTATTATAATTTCTTGATGTTAATTATTTGTTCATTAGGAAAGACTTAAATATTTCAAGCTAGACATGAATTGTGTGAATGCATTTTCCAACAGATATGATGACGATGATTTCAACCGGTTTGCTCCTCGAGACCCTTGGGCTGATTTGTCAACAAAGCATAGCACCATGCCATTCAATTATATGATGCCGAAACCAGCTGGAGGTAATACATGTAACACGCTCTAAGGTTGTCTCTTCCTTCACTGTGTAACCTTTGCCAGGGTGGAGTGTATCCATTGTTGAACATTGTTTGATGTGAAATTAACTACAGACTTGAAAAAATAGATCAGAGAGACAACAGAATTAAGCAGGACATCCTTGATGAGATTTAATATTGGACATTATAACATAACTAAAGCAAAGCAGGCTCTGATTGGTTAATTCAGCATCTATTATTTGCCCATGGGTGTACGCTGCTGATGTACTCAACTAAAGCAAAGCATGCGCTTTGTGATGTAGCTCAATTTGTTGCAGACTGACTCACCCTGGGCCTTGTGAGTCTGCAACATTTTGACCACTGTGATGACTTGTATCGTTGTCGATAAGAGTACAGATCACGCTAAACCACATTCGATTTGTTTTTTACCACAATATCAAAGATAACGAAATAAATATTTGTCTTGAAAACTGAAAACACCGACTCGGACTTGAAAGTGCATGCGCTGCATTATGCAAATTAGCTGCCTGTAAGCGTCAGACTTTCCTTTCAAAAACTTTTACAAACTTGCTTAATATGCAGAAACAATGCGAAAAAAATGTTTGGGAAATGAGTAATGACATGTACTCGTTGTCGGTAAAAGTACCGACCACGATAAACCACATTTCAATTTGTTTTTTACCACAATATCAATCTCAAAGAAAATGAGCGCGAGATGAAAAAGGCATTGCATGACACATTTACATGAGCAACATGGTATGGACTCTAAAAGACTTCTGTTGTTCCAGTGTCTCAATTCAAAGTGAACAGACTGCAAATTGTAGTAGTTGCTAAAAAGGTATCTACAGGTTGTAACTTTTCATCAGTAGGATGCCTAAAATGTGTGCAATTCCACAATTGGTTTTAGCTCCATTCAATGTTATGTTATAAAACAAATAGTAAACACCATAGCGTGTACTATTGAGTTATGGATGCACTTGAGAAGATGGATTGGATGCACTCAAGAAGCTAGAGTCGCATGAGGCGATAGCTTCGTGCAACTCTTACGCTTCTTTCATGTTTAGTAACCATCCTGCGTGCATCCATAACTCAATAGTACATGCTATGGCATTTACCATTTGTTAAATATGATTTTTCTCAACCCTGTTAATGCTACTTTTTTGATGAACAGGTGCAGGGTGGAGACCAACATCACGACAAAATCACATCAGTTCAGATGGAGAGGTATCAAAATTAATAACAGCTACTGTAAAAGTTGCATTGAATTAGGGTGGATGTTGCTCATACATACTACACAAGATGATCACTTATATACAGCTGGCATTCCGCCTTTACTTCTTTTAACTCTCTGCCCTGGATGCTATGAACCTAGCATGGATCAAACATTCTTGTATGTTATTATTTCAGGTGACATTGTTTAGGATATATTTTTACTAGCATTGTACTGCTTTTTAGATAAGTTTGAGGCCAGCAAGGGATTCAATGGCTGCTCCTCAAAGACCTGGCTTTGGTGGCAGATCTCAAGCTCCACCAGCTCAGAAACCACTGGTAAGAACGTTTTTTTTTGTAAAACGTTTTTTCTCTCACTTGAAGCAGTCTCTTTTCTTTGCACTGGTTCATTTAGGGATATTTTTATTACTGTACTTATTAGTATTCTTTTATGCATTATTTCATTGCTAATTTATGCATTGTTTTATTGATAATGTATGCATTATTTCATTGGTAATTTATGAATGCTAATTCATTGTTTCAGGATCCCTTAAACAGAGCTGCTGCTCCACCCATAATGGAGAAGGCAAAGAAACCAAATAAGCAACAGGCAGCTTCTTCAGCTGACCTCAATAAGCAAGTGGTGAGCAGCAGCCTCATTACCTTGTCACATGTATGAAACTCTTCATCAAGTGCCATTGTACTTCTCCCTATTTTGTATATGTACACTTTGTCTAGTGATTTCTTGCTGAATTTGGCCTGTGTAACATCTCCAGTTCATGTTCAAGTGGGGTCTGACTACCTGAGGAGGCTGCAAACAATTGACAACATTTACTTTGCTATTCAGTACCAACTAAATTACATTTAAGATTCCTGATCTTCCGCTAAAAGCTAGGGTCGTGGTATTTTGCAGTTGTACACGTAGAGCTGAAGCACTTGTCTGATGTTTTCCTTTGTACAGGAGAACATTGTTGCTAATTTTTTGGAGTCTAAGGACATTGATATAGCAACAAAGGCTGTAAAGGACATCAAAGGCCCAAGGTATGTAGCCGGGTGTGTCTTTAATAACCTCACTCCATTTAATGACTGGTCCCGAGGGGAACAGTGAATTTTGTTTCCCGAGAATCTCAATGTTCCCCGAAACGAAGTTGAGGGAAACATTGAGATTCGAGGGAAACAAAATTCACTCTTCCCCAAGGGACCAGTCATTAAGTGATTTGTTATATAGCAAAACAAAACAAAAGCAAATTTTGAATAACGCACTGAGATTCCAGCAACAGTGGTCAACATTTCGCGGGTAACAGTGAACTGTTTCCCGTTTGACGTCATAGTTTTCACAATGTTGCCCGCTCATGGCATTTGGCGGGAAACAGTTTCATTGTTAGATGTCATGTGACCATGAACTAGCCAATGAGTGGGTGCGCTGTAGCGGGAGAAATGCCAGCTATATAACAATGTGTATTATTTTTTAATCTGCAAGGCATGAACCAAGAGCAGCTTAACCTTACATTTTACCCGTGTTTGTTCTGCCTCCAAGTAAAATTCTGATCTGTTGTGAAATAAATATTATTTGTGTGTAGTAAGTCTTATGAACATTTATAACAAGTTGCTTTTGTTCATAACTTAGGTACCTGACAAGTCTTGTGAGTCAGTTGCTGACAGCAAGTCTTGATATGGAGCATGGGGAATGTTTCAATAAGTTGATTGTTTCCTTGCACAAGTCACAGTTGTTAACAGCAGATGTCTTGATCAAGGTGAGTTACCTGTTGGCTTGTTCTTTGACCTTGTGTATTGTGAGCTTGGGGTTTCCCTCAGGTGATGGTTGACAAGATGTCAGGTTCCAGATCTGTTGATGAAGCTGCTGGAAGCATTGAAGAGTGTCGTTGAGTTTTGAGTCACCTGTGGCCTTGTTCCTCGCACCTGTAGCAACTTGTCCTTTTATAGTTGAATTGTACCAACAACAGGCAATAACAATTGTAGCATCAAGGGCCAATCAAGCATTCTTGACTACAACAGGTGTTACAGATTGTGGTCCTTAGTGACAGCCCTGGTGAGGTCATTTCTGCAGATTGAATGTGTAATTACTATTGCTTGGTGTTGAGATTGCAAGTTAAATGTGCAGAAAGTAAGCAGATTGTGAGAGTTTCAACAGTGTCAGTACCTTGAACTGAATTCAAATGGGAACTTCTGTGCTTTTGAAGGAAATTGTCTTGTTGTGTAGTAGTGAGTATTGTATTCGTCAAATAACATTTGGTTGTCTGTTAAACAGGTTGTCCGTGGTGTGTTGGAACAGCATCATGACAGAGAAGAAGACGAACTGAAAATCAAGAAACAAATGGCACAGTTCATGGCTAATGCTGTGACACAGGTAAATATACGTTGTGAAGAGATGACTGATGAAACAGTTGTGAACGACTTTTTGGTTCTGAAGACTTAAAGCTTTTAAAACAAAGCATTAGATACCTTTTTAGTCTGGATGACTTGCTGCCCCTTCCAAGCCATGTAATAATACTCTTGAGAATTCATTCTTTCAATTTTGAAATAGTTGAATTCATGTATATTTACTAGATATTATGTAAAAGACCAGTTGTCAAGAGAATATCCTGTGGTTTGTAGTGGGAAAAGCTGTAAAGATCTGTAAAGATCTATTACGGTAATATTATTTTAAGATATAATAAAACATTACTATAGCAATGCTAAGTTGTACAGCTTAAAATGATAATGTCTGATGTTGACATTATTCAACTTGATTTGACAACAGGAAATCATGAATTTAATTGATGTGAGCTCTGTAACAGAAAACGGGAATTTCTACCCAACTCTCTTGCTGTGTCTGAAGGAACTGGAGACATTGAAGGGACAGGTTCGTATCCTTACATGTAATTCCTTGTTTTTATACTGATTGTGCCAGGGTAGGCATGTTCACATGTATTTTTCCACTTAATGTGTCAGAATCAAATTGATTTCCAGTTCTCGTTGCTGTGAAGATTTAACTGTAATTTCTCTGAAATTGTTCCAAACCTTTTTTGAAACTTGGCATTGTTAAGATTCATAATATGAACATAAAAAAATGCAATTAAAAAATGGCTCACCATGCTCGTTTACGCGTCAGCAGGCTCTTAAAATGCAGTATTTTTACTGGTTGTGCGCTAATCACCTCCATACAGAAATAAGTTGTGGGTACTTGAGAGAGACAAATATTATCTTGAGAGTAAAGCTTCTTCTTTTCACATAAGCAGTATTCCTTCATTTAAGCCGTTTTTGATTGCCTGGTTGTGGGAATATTGCACTTTTTCGGACAGTTCCGTGGTTAGCTGGAAGTCTTGTCTTGGCCAAAATACACCCAGTACAGAACTATTTTCCGAAAAAAAAATCATGTTCTACTATCAAACTTTGTTTATTTTTCAAATATGTTCTTTATTTGAGTGTTCTTAGCAAATACCTGAAAAAAAGTTGGGGGTCACGTGCAGGCACTTGTGTGCACGCGCTAATGATGCAAAAATCGTGCGCAGTAGGGATGCGCAATGCAATACTAAGGAATAACCTTAAATTTTGTTCTCAACAATGGCTGTTGTCACTGATCTTCCTAGATTAGCCTAATGCTATCAGTGGATCAGTTGACTGTATACTTGTATTAATTTCTAAATGAAACTAAAATAAAGTGTTAAATGTAATTAAGTGCATTGTCAGACTGAGGAAAGATATTTGTGCTTGTGATGCGGTAGTTTCCAGAGTGCGTTATAATGTATTTGTTTTGTATATTTACAAATTAACAAAGAAGTTTGTACGTACTTAATTGAAGTTTGTGGAGTTTTAATTGTGGGAATTTCCTTTATGATTTTGTCAGGAGTGGCTTGTGAAAGAATTTACAGGCAGCAAATTGGATCTGCTGTCTTCTATGCCAGGTTGGTAAAGTTCATAATATTGTAGTGCTATTAATTTTGAATTTGCACCTGTATTTACTCAGAGAAACTAAGCTGTGTACTGTGTATTGTGTACTGTGTATTTTTTTTTTATTCTACTTGCAAAAAAAGGAATTTTGAAAATGATTCTGGTTGTGTGACTAGTGGGTATAATGAGCTTAAAATAAATATTAATTTACCATCAGCTACATGATGTAGCACTGGGAAGTTTTCTTTACCATTGAATTGTTAAGTACAGTTCAACTTAGTGTTTTGTGTTTTGTTTGCAGAGGAAGATAGAACAAGTGAAAATTTCATGTCCATTCTGGAGAAACAGGTATGTCGAAAATAAAGAAAAATATGTTTCTGGTTGATCTAACAGGAGCTTAGTACTGGAAGAATATCAAACCCAGGTGCTTGAGAATATAGAGGTGCTTACAGAACAGACTTTGGGTTGCAAAAAAGAGATATTTTTGTACAGGGATACTCAAAGTGAACACTGCCTTTGCTACTGTTTTGGAGTTTTAGCTGCATGCTGTTTTTTTAACCCAGTATTTATTCCACTTGTTTTCAGAACCTGGTATTCCTGTTCCCACTGCTACACATCCAAGCTGATCTTTATTCCAAGATCGAGGAAGATCCCAGTGTCACTGCAGTCTACAAGTGGGTCAAGGTATGAAGACCGAAAATATATATTATTCAATCTGTGAAACAGGCTGCCAAGACACTATTACAAGATCTCTTAGTTTCAAACTGTGACCACATTAACCTGTAGTTTTGACATTCTGAGTTTTTTTCACTTGTAGGACAACGTTGACTCTTCCTGGCACACCGATTCAGAGTTTATTAACGTGCTCACCACTTGGTAAGTTAAAGAAACCGCAGAACGAGCGCACACGCGAGAAACGAACGAACGAACGAACTTTATTAACCACAGCATTTCAACAGTTAAACCGGATTTGCATTGCATTAGTTAGGTGAAGTTAACAATAAAATGAATATATAATCCAAAGCTTATTAACTAATTAAGTTGAATCCTCTTTGAAAAATAAAAGAAATTGTTCATTGAAGAGACAAAGTATGAATAGGTTAGTAAAACAGAAAAAAGGCACGAGGACTTGGATTTCTGAGTCGGGTAAGAATCGCAACACATTGAAAAAAAGCCTTTTTCATACCAAATTACATATGCGTACTAAATGTCATTCCATGGACAAGAACTTGTATTACGACTGTGTGTTCAGGGCTCGATTTTACCACGGAGCTAAACGTTTTCTTTTGTCTTCAGCTTGCTGAAGTACGCAACCAAAGACAGTACTCTAGCTGAGGGCGTGGACACATCACAGGCTTCAGACAAGGACCTGTTGGAGAAGGAGAAAGCCACTTTGAAGAGACTACTGCCATTAGTGGAGAAGTTTGTTCATGAGAAAAGTATCTTGCAAGTGAGTTGGCTTGTTAATTAGTTCCTCTCCCCACCCCCCGTGTTCTTCAATCTTTAACTCTTCTATGTTTTGAAAGCTCTTCCCTTCGTGTGATTTCGTTTGGTACGCAGTTGTTTCGTTTATTTACCTGGTAAATGTCGGTGCATCATGTAGATTTGATTATTTGTTGATCACTTACATCCTAAATTCCCCGCTTTCTTTCTCCAGGTCAGTGTATTGTATGCATTGCAAGTGTTTTGTCACAGTCATAACTTTCCTAAAGGTACAGTAAGTGATTTGTACAGAGCGATCAAGGTCTAGTCTTTGCGATTAAGTAAATAGCTGTAATAATTGTGTACGTAATTTTTACTACACAATCAGCATTCTTTTTACCATTTTGTTACGATTTGAAATTCCTTTTAATAGGGCTGAATATCAATTGAGACATCGACCTATTTTCTGCTCCGGCTGCTGACGCCCGACGTATTTATTACTGACATTATTTTATTACTGCATCACTTTGGTTTGCTATATATGAGTATGCAACGAATTCAATGAAGTTAAAGTTGTATTCTCTTAAGGTGATTCCCGAGTTTTGCGTCATTGGCGCGCGCACATGAGCGCGCGCGCGTACAAAACATAAGAGATTTCCCTCAAACTAAGCTCGATAGCGAGATAAAAGCTCTTTTTCTCTTAAACGAGCACGGTGACCCCCACTTTTTATTTTATAAATTCAAGTGAAGTATGATCATCGCAGTAAATTTTCCAATTTAAGCAATTGGAAAGAAGAAGCCTGAAAAAAATCAGGGCTTCAACGGGATTCGAACCCATGACCTCCGCGATACCGGTGCGATGCTCTACCAACTGAGCTATGAAGCCACACATTGGGAGCAAGGTCAA